>CM052015.1:27989362-28589362 GCA_028476595.1 Obolodiplosis robiniae | reverse complement strand
TGTTCCGTAGCCGCCAAAACTAAAATGCATTGTGTCAACTAAGTGAAATTCAACTATTAATAACAATAATACCTCAAAGTGTTTTTGATATAATCTTTCAACTTTGTCTTCATACGAGTTTCCAGCGTAGTCCAAAATAAATAAGATTCTGCGTTTATTTCCATTGTTTATTTGTCAAGTTTAAACTAAAATATTAAATGTGTGTAACATACAACATTCTTACGAAATAGACAACAAAACAGTTTGACAACTAATGACATTTCAAATCGTTTCAAATTTTTACAGATCGCATTTTGACAGTAGAATTAACAGCTGATCGTCTGTTTACACCAAGTTTACACACATAACCCAATTCTATTTCAAATTATGATTTTTCAAATACTGTGCAAGTATTTTATCGCAGTTTAAATTTTCTCGTTGAACCCACGAATTGTGGCGGTTATTGAAGCCTTTCCATTTTACAAAGAACTTCTGTTTTCCGTTGTGCATTTTGTGATTGATCAAGCGTTCTACTTCTAATTGTTCACATTCATCGTAATGTTCTTTCAATGCTGGGCATTGAATCGCGTTGGGTTGTTTTCAAATCCATCTCTACCATTTTATGGGCATTTCGAATGCGCTCTAAGTCAAAGTTTTTCCTTTCTAAATCATCTTTGACACGTTGCAATTCGATTTCAAGCAACTCATTTGCATTTTTGAGGGAATCAATTGTTGATTGCTTTTCAATACAGTGTGTACACTGTACATGCCTCAGTTGGATGCACTTTTACAACTTCGTTTGTGTACCACAAATCGGTGTCTTCGCCTGTTTTTTCTCTTTTCAGCACGAACTCGTATTCCTTGGCAAGCAGTATTTGATTTTGAATAGGTAACGGCGATGCCTGAAGAAAAATATTGACATTGAATCTGATTTTTCAAATCATATGAATTGTTCATGAAATAATTTACATACAACTGGATTTTTGATAAATTCATCACATAACGCAATAGCCTCTTCGAACTTTTGTCCCCGCCACTTTTTCATGTACTTTGATTTGTGTTGCAAATAGCTGCAAACATTTTCCATTTGAACGAAAGCACTGCAAGTGAAAGAAATGGTGATAAAAAAATGAAATCACTATGTTTATTGCAATCTCACTAGTTATTGGACCCGAAAAAATACACGTAAAACTTTTTCGTCTGCTTTTTCAATTCTGGCGGCACTTGAACAATTTTCGCCGGCCAATATGGACAATAGCGAAGTTTAGCCCTGTAAAATATGTCACAATTTTATTTATTTATTCATTTTATAAATATGAATAAACATCTTACCATACAGCTTCTTCCATTTCGACCGGTTTCATGTGATGTTTTTATGAACAGTTGTCATTGCTGCCTACGAATGTCACATTGGTCACACTTGGTATTACTTGGTATTACTTGGTATTACTCGGTATTATTTTTGGACTAGATCGTATTATTGGTATTACGACGATCTAGTACTTAACCCCTTGTGCCGGCCGGGCCTCCGATACCACTCAATGGCAAATGGCATTGAATCAATTTCAAACCGAGGCTTCTTACCAATGCAATCGTGATCAGGCTACACTGGGCACCAGTGTCCATTATACCACGATGTGGCTGCGAAATTTCAGTACCGTTCTGGATACGTACCATTGCAGTGGCTAAAACAACAGTAGTTCGCAGCGTGCCGGTGGGCATTAACTCTTGATTTTCTGTGGTTCATTGTACGGTTGAATCTTCTTTTGATATTTCGGGTGTTTGTGTTGCAATTTTTAAGATGCTTTTTTGCGATCTATACACTGCCTCCGGCGTATCCAGGCATTGGCGTTTACCTGCGGCTAGTCAAATCGAACGTCGGTCGTCCGGATGGAGGCGTTTCTTTCGTGTTTGGGCTGAGAGTTGCACATTGGGCGGGCCTTGATGGGCAATCGGCGGATTGCTGAACGTAATTGGCTCTGGGCAATTACCAACTGCAGACATCAAAGTCGTACGTCTATCAGCTTCCAGAGTACGGCATATGGTAGAATTGTGGAATTGCACACTAGGGCAGCGGGGGCATTTCTTCCATTGGACCTGACATTGACCACTCTGATGGTTGTGCAAGCAAACTTTACACAGATTATGTTTTTCGATCATTGCCTCCCTGCTGTCGAATTTCATGGCATTCCACTCTGTGCATCGGAAAAGGCCATGATCTTCACCACATAAACGGCATAGTGGTAATCGCATTCGCTGCGGAGGCTTTTGATTGGTTGGTTTGCTTTTTTGGATAGCACCAGAATTTTTTGTCAGCAGCGTTGGACGATTCACTCTTGATGAATCATGGCTTTGGTACTGTGTATGCATCAACACCCGAGTGCGCTGCTCCAAAAATTCGAGGTATTTCTCAAAGGGTGGAAATGACTTTGAGGATCTTGTCTTTCTGTTTTCGTTTGACGCGGCACCGGCATCGGTGGCGCTCTGATCAACCCAATCGTCATCATCATTGTTGTCTGTCGCGCTCGGGCTGGCTAACGTTTGGCGATACGTTTCCCAAGCTTCATACGTCGTTGCATCGAGGCAATCCAATGTGACGAACATAATAAGCGTGTGCCATTCGAAAACTTCGTCAAAGTAATTCGACAAGTGACCTAGGCATGTGTGTATTTTGTCGAGCATTTGGCGCAAGGCTTGATGTGATGAATCATGAATTTTGCCTAGGGAAATCAATTTGCGCACTGTGCTTTGGATGCCCATATACGCATTGTCATATAACTGATACCTCTGTTTGAGGCCAACTACCAATGGTGGCACGGCTTGGGGTTAGTCACGGATGTTTCACTAAAAACAACTATGTTTTATTTTGTAACACTAAAGTATACTAGGAGTTTACTAGATGAAAATAAAGTCGAAATTTGTCTTGCAAATAGAACACTTGAATTGCATTTTAAATGCATTTTTAATTAATTTAAATTTCAAACATAATTGAAAATCGACTCCTTTTTTATTAAAATTTATTAAATTGATAAATTAATTTATTGATATCTATTAAATTATTTAATTTGCTAAACACAAATTGAGCACATCATTCTGTTTTACCGATCTTACAACATTGATTTCGTTATCCATTTTCGTATTTGAATTGATTGACGTTTAGTCGTATTTACAAATGTGTCAAAGGAGTAAACAACGACAGAGCGGCAGTTCCAAATACATATTCAAATAGTTCACTTCGATGAAACACAATCGAGATGGTGAGTTTTATGTTTATTTTCAATTCAATAATGATTGTTGACTGATTGTATTTTTCGTTTCAAAGGCAAAATCTCTTTCAAAGGCGATCAACGCTATGGAAAAATTTAACGAAGAAAAATATCCACCGTGTGTCAAACATTTGCTGGTCGAAAGTGGCTTCAACACACTAATGGCTTTGGAAAAGATTGGAGATGCTGAATTAGCGAAAATCGAAGAGCACATCAACACGCGTCCCGAGCTATTGAATGACTTACAATGCTGCTACAGCAATATTTACCGATCTCAAAATGTATTCCAGTTCCTACCTGGGCACAAGAGCATGATTTTATGCATGAAAAACCAAATTCAACAACTCAAGGAGTACCGCGAGAAAAATTCATCGCGACGTGCAAAGCAAGCAAGATCGGCCGAAGAATTGAAAGGCGCTTTATTGAAGTCATTGCAGGATTTCTTGGGGAAACACAAACAGCGCAAAGATTTGATTACGGAACGAAAAATAATCGACTTTGAAGAGCAAGTAAAAGGTAGCCGCAAAACGTACAGATGTGTATTTGCCTGCTTTTTGTGCAAGAAAAAAGTGGCGATAATGTACAATACATTCTGGATGCACAGCAACGCCACATCAGAGATGAACACCTCAACAAGAGTGATGGGTCGGAATCCGTAGAATACATAGAAGTGATCGAAGAAAAGATGGCAGAAAATTAAGAAATAGAAATTTTGGAAGATAACGAATAGACTTCAAGTGTTTTTATCGAATGAAATGTTGTGCAATGTTTTGCATTTGAAATCATAGCTTAATTTATGAATCATGAAACTGTTAAAATGTAGAATTAATACTAAAGTGGTATTATTTGCCTGATGTTTTCATATAGTATTTAAAATTTAAAAAAATTGGCCACAATTTGAATAAGAATAAAAGGTTTAATCATGTGATATGGATTAATGATAAATTTTCAAACTATAATAAATTATAAAAAAACTGAACTGACTGCCTTAAATATGCGTTATTGGAGATTCTGCAAAATGGTTTGGTTTTATTAGAAAAAGAAATTGCTTTGTATTTTATCCCTAAAATCTGGGGCATGAATATATGTTCTGGGAAAAAAATAAGACCTTGAAATATCTGAAATGATAATAAGAATCACCGACAAGCTGTGTACATTAGAATTCGTTATGAATTTACATTCATCAGAAAACCAAACTCACATTTGTTTGCATATAAAATTTTATTTACTCGTTTATTTTTCTTACTCGATTTCTAACTCTACTTTTCTTTATAAATTCAATCACAGCGGATGATTTTTTTTCAGCTATTTTATTTGTTATGAACGAGATTTATACGAAATTTACACGAAATACATGTACATGTTTTGATTAGTAAAATACTTATTTTCTTTGATCACTTTTGACTACTTTTCTTCATAAATTGTTGTGAATGCACAACAGGTGACTTTTTATTTTTCTTTGTTTCTTTGCATTGGAATGAACGAAATCTTCAAGAAATGTACTTCAAATGTTTTGCTTCAAGCAATCAAACGAGCAGACGATTGGTCCATGGTAATGGTCAATTGCGATATCCTGACGGAAGGTTTTGTTACAAACAAAACAGCGTACCATGCCATAGTTGTAGTGATGAACACCCGTGACAATGCGTGATGAACGGCGTGCAACGCGAACGGAGTCAATGGCATGCTTTTTACGAGGATTTTGTAGCAAACGAATATTTTTGTCGACGTGGATGGATTTCGATCGAACTGTACGTTTACCTTTGGGCTTATCTGTCACAAAACTAACGCATGACGTACCGGGAGCAGCGCTGAATACAGTAGCTTGTTGATCGATTGTGCTGGCATCGACATTGGATGAACCGTTCAATGTTTCCGATGCAGTTGTGTTAAGTGATGGTTGATTCTGATTTTAAATGAAAAAATTTAACAACTTTAATAATAGAAAAAAATGTAGAAAAATTTAAAACATACGGCTTTGTTTCCTTCTGCATCGCTTATATCGAGACCAGCTTGTTGGGTGGCGACCACCGATGGTGTTGAATGATCCTGTTTTCAAACAAATTAATTAGCAATTACAATAACGGCAATAAGAAATTAAAAACTTACGATTTCTTTTTCCTTGCAAGTAACTTCTTGGGTGGTCTTTATTTCATTCATGTTTTCAACAATCGGTTGAGCTGAGCCAACACTTTTTTCCTTAATTGCTGCGGCATCAGATATCATACCATCGGTATTATTCGTCGATTCGTCTGCTGACAAATCTTCTTGATTTAATTCATCATCGAACGCAGTCAATTGAGTTGCACGACGAGCAGCTTTTATTGGTTGTGGCTGCGCTGCAGCAATCAATTTGTCGGCTTGTGCACCATTTTTATCCAAATTTTTAGTTGGTTCGTTTTCATCAGTTGAACGTGATTTTTCGACACCATTTTCATCAACGTTTCCAGACTGCTCGTTTGCATCAGCTTCAACTGCATTTTCATCAACATTTTCAGCAATTTGTGCAACGGGAATGTTCACATTAGGTGCTACAACATTTGCAATTGGCGCGACAATCGGACCTTGAGCAACACCATCACCCAAACCATAAACTTGTAGTACATGTTGGGCAGCGGTTATTGCTAAAAAATAGCATTTTCAATTCAATTTCAAGACAATCTTTGTGAAAAAAGTGTCCACAGTTGGTTGAAACGAGTTTTTTATTACCCAGTGGTTCGATGCAGATCACATAATTCATTGTGTTCACAATATTTGAAAAACGATCGAAAAATTTTCAAAAAATAATCGTTAAATTTTGGTACAAGAAACGTAAATTTCTTTGCCAACACTTTCGGCGGTTCAGTACTTGTGATGCGCTTGAAAATAGTAGCCTTTGAAATAGAAACAACCGTCGTTGGTTTGACAGGTCGGTTTGCAGTTGAAGTGTCGTCTACAAGTGAACTGTCATCGACAGTTCAACTGTCATCGTTCACATTCAATATTATTTATGAACTATTTTTGAATTTTATTTTTATGATGAAACATTTTGCATCCAACATTTGAAAACTTTATAATTTATTTATTGTACATATCGTTTTCCTTTTTACTATTTATTTATATTTTTAGTCCTCTAAAATTGTGTATTGAATTCAATTTAAAAGTTTATTTGAATACTATCTATATGCTATCGATTGTGTGTGTGGGCTAAAAACAATCTTTGAAGAGAATATTTTTGTTTTGTCATTTGTTTTTTTATTGTGGCATAGTTTAGATAAAATCTTATGAATCAATTAGGCGCAATTGACATTTAGAAAATAAATGAAATAGAAATGATAAACAATATTTAGATTTTCTTCTTTTTTCACTGTTTATCTTTTGCAGTTTAGTTTTGTTCATTATTTCTACTTATTTTTTCGTTGTTTTTACATCCATCAATACGAAAATACGTTAAATCGTGTATTGCGTGTTTGTATTGTATAATGATTTAAGCTGACAGTTTATTTGAAGTTTATCTTTATGTTAGGTAAGGAACAACTAAAATGGTATCGAATATTTTGAATTGAGCAAAAGTGAAATAAAAATGAACTTATAAAGGCTATATAAAAAGGAGGTTATTCGGCTTTTCTTTTTTTGCTAACTTGACACCGGCGCAGACGATGTTTGCTTGGTTTTTTACCTGGCTCTTCCAAACCATTGTGGATATTCTGATAAATCTTTGTTGTCCGTTCTCATCGACTACACTAGTGATAGGTGATTCTGTATCAATAACACCAGAGAAATCATCATCTGGATTGAAATCCATTGAATCCTCAATTTCATCATCAATAAAATACTCATCTTCAGACTCGGTATCTATTATGTCATCAATATCTTCTTCGACAAATTGTTGTGCTTTAAATTGATAGCTGTCGATGTTGTCGCATTCCATTCCAAATCGACGGGCTTCGCCTATTGCTTCTTCTTTAGCTTCCTTTAACACTTGAGAAATTTCTTTATCACTTGTGAGGTCATAGATTTTTGTTTTTTGCATTTCATATATATATACATATATATATATATATATATATATATATATATATACAATATGTATTTTTTTCAAATATGTAAGAAGCAGACGACCAATACACGTGTACGAATTTGACTGCAAAAACAGAGCTCATCTACTTTTCACCATATTTGTATAAAATCCATAAATATTACATAGAAACCAACCGGTGACGTATATTTTATTGATTCCGTAAGAGAATTGTCAGATAAATATGAGTGTGTACAATTTTTCAATAGTGTGTACAATATATATCGGCGACTATATACATAATATATTATCAGACCTGTGATTTGTCAAAAGCCTATTGACAGTATGTATATCATCGGGCAATTGACAGAATTTTCGACGAATGAATGACATTAGCGAAAGAATTACATTAGCGAACGAACAACTAAACTAAGTGTTGCAAATAATTATTTTTAGTATATTTTGTGGATGTTTTAATTCTCTGGCTTAATAATTTAAAAATCTGAACATGAGTACGAACGCACCGGGACGAAAACGACGTGTTTCAATTCATACAAACGAAGAAGAGGAAAATATTCATATCGACGAAAACTTACAACAAAAGAACAATGATGTATCACAGGCTGCCAAACGAATCAGAGTAACCATTCCGCGGATTATCGACGGTGAGTTTTTCAAGATCATTAAAAACGCCGATGCAAAAGTTGAAGCCCAATGTACGAACTGTGCAAAGCTAATCAAAGGTACTTTAACGAGTACCGGCAACTACAAGAACCATTATAAAAACAAGCATTCCGATCTATTGCCCAAATTGAATGATTACTTGGATACCAAATACGAAGCATACACATCTATCGAAAAGATTCAAACAACGATGATTAAATATACAGGACCGACGACAGAACAAGTAAGTATTTCTAAACTACGTAATAATTCTTGTAATTCGATCGCCACAATATAATTTCGTATGTTTTTAGATCGAGTCTGACTTAATTAACTTCGTCGTGGATTCAAATTTACCATTCAACGTAGTTCAACAACCGGCGCTGAAAAAATTGTTGGAAAACGTGAGCGGGCGACGGATTGCTATACCGGCAACGAAGCGATTTATGGAAAAAATGTCAACAAAGTACGATGAAGTAAAAGCTGAATTGAAACGAGTGCTGCAAGTACAAAAATATGTTTGCGTAACATGCGATGTTTGGAGTGCTAGAGGTTACAGCTACATAGGGATTACAGTTCATTTTATTGATTCGAAGTACAAGCGACAATCCTATGTGCTTGCATTCAGGAAAATAACTGGAAAGCAATCCTATGATGTTTTGACAAAAATTTTAACGGACGTTTTCAAAGAATACGATTTACACGTCGAAAAAATCACTCACGTCGTTACTGATGGAGGGTCGGCATTTTGCAAAGCGTTTCGGGTCTATGGTCGTGTGTCACGTGGAGCCGAGCTAATAGAAAATGTGCCCATCGACGAAGAAAATGAAGCCATTGGTAACAACGAAGTTGAACCCATGCCGTTTATGGAAGACTCTGGAGAGTTTTTTTTTAGCAATGAATTAAACTTAAATC
Organism: Obolodiplosis robiniae; assembly: GCA_028476595.1. NCBI lineage: Eukaryota > Metazoa > Arthropoda > Insecta > Diptera > Cecidomyiidae > Obolodiplosis > Obolodiplosis robiniae. The sequence goes on along the minus strand of CM052015.1, from coordinate 28,580,542 downwards.
AAACGAACGATGCAAGCATGAGCAACGGCGAACTGTCGAATACAAGCGGCGATGAAAATTCTCTGTATTCGGACGATGGATTGCATTTTGTTGAACCGACCGAAGAGGAATTAATCGACGAAGATTTAGGCACACCGATGGAGCTTCCACCGCAACGTCGATGTGCTTCACATATGCTAAATTTGATAGCCTCTGATTTCGAAAAAGAGCTTCAAGGTGCACCAAAATCAGCGCTCGTTGCTGAAATCAGTAAATTGCACACGTTATGGGTATTAATTGGTCGAAGTGGTGATGCTAAAGACATTTGCTTGTCGAAAACAAACTGCGTTTTAAATACACCATGCGTCACACGATGGAATTCTAAATTCGATTCGATTAATCAATCATTTAAATTAAAAGCGACGATCAACCCGCTCATCCATGAGCTCAAAGTAAAAATCAAGTCCGCGCGCAATTTGACGGATCTATCGGCGAATGATTGGGGTATTATCGAAGATTATTTGAAAGTATCTCGACCGATAGCATGTGCCCTCGATAAGTTGCAAGGTGAAACGAACGGAAGCCAAGGATTCATTGTACCGACGTTAATCTCAATGCGTCATCGAATTTCAGAAGAGCGAGGCCGACCCAGACTTGTAGAATATAAACGTGCGATGTTGAAAGTGATTGACAAGAGGTTTTCAGAGTTGACCAAAGTTGACTACGGTAATATGGAACTACTAGTAGCGACTGCGAGTCTACCACGATTTAAGACCAAGTCTTTTAAAACCGACGAAGATAAGCGAGTCGTGCGAAACTTATTGATCGAAGAATGCAAAAGGCTTCTCGACGTAGATATTCAACAATATGACAACGAAGAGGAATCATCACCGGCAGACGTCGTTCAAGAAGACGATTTTTATTTATCGTTTGGATCAGCTCATGTGCGTCGAGACTCGATCGATGATCAAATTGAAAACGAAGTACAGCGATATCTCAACGATGCTAGATTGGACGACGAAATTTTGGACGAATATCCGTTGGTGCGAAACGTATATTTTCGACACAATACGACGCTGGCTGCATCAGCCGTTGTAGAGCGTCTATTCAGCCAATCCAGCTTAATCTTTACTCCACGTCGAAATAGGATTTCGCCGAAAAATTTCGAAAAAGTGCTATTTTTAAAATGCAATAGAAAATTAATTCAAAAATAAAATCGTTGATGATACCACCTTTTTCTTATTTTGCTTTTATTGGTTCTTCTTTAACTTTTTTTCTTTCAGTCAATTTATTTCAGTTGGTTATTATCGGCAATCTTTCATCAAATTAAAAATCATATGATGGTAGGATTTTTCCTTTTTAATTTTTGGAGAATATCTCAGAAATATCTGAAGATATGTGATAAGATACCGCAAAAAAAAACTATCTCAGATAAAAGATAAGATATTTGAAATATTAAAAAAAAGTATCTAGATAAGATGAAAGACAGTATCTTATCTTATCTTATCTGGTATCTCTCATAAGATAAGATACATTTACCAAACACTGACAGCCTGTCACAGCTAACATATAGTGCATTACAATATTCACATAACCTTCATCGATTTCATATATAAAAAAATTATCGATTCAGGAATGGAATATTAACAGCAAAAACATTTGCAAAATAAAGTGATTGTAGACAAAAACGTGCAATAAAAATCGTTTTTGCGACAAAATAATAAAGCAACAAACGGTGCACTTACAAACAGCTGATTCACACATTACGTTACTTGTGTTGAATACAGAATCCAAAAACCACGTGGCATTCATTGCAAGTGATTCTTGGAACTCCAAAAACCACGTGGCATTCAATACAAATCTCAATAGTTTTGGTGCCGGTTTTTCATCAAAAATAAAAACAAAATTTGGTTTGGGAAACGTGCCCAACAGAAGACACACTGGACTCCAAGGATTTTGACGATTTTATTCAATCTTTTCAAGGCCTATTCAATATGATAGATGATACAATGGATTCAAATGGACAATCAACAGCAAACGTGAGTACCGCTACCAATTTGCTATTACCCGAAATCAGTCGTATTACAATTAGGGCACCGACGTTTATAAAAAGCGAACCGGATTTATTTTTTATCCAAATGGAGGCTCAATTTACTAACGGTAGAATCACTAGAGATAACTCAAAGTACAATCACGTTATAGCCGCATTGGATCCTCAATATCTGGCAATGGTTTCTGATTTGATTCGTAATCCGCCATCCGATGGTACTAAATATGAAACATTAAAAACGCGTTTAATTAGTAAATACACTGATTCGGATCAGAAAAAATTAAAAGTTTTCTTAACGGAAATCGAACTTGGTGACGACAAGCCATCTCATTTATTGCGAAAAATGCGTGATTTAGCACGAAATTTCTTGACTGATGATGCATTGAAATCATTATGGATTGATCGGTTACCTGAAAATGTGAGAGCTGTAGTTGCAATTTCGAACGATAAAATCTGAGCACATGCGCTGCTTTGGCCGACAAAGTGGTTGAATTAACATCATACAAACAGGTTTCTGAAATTAAATCGGATCATAGCCCATCGCTATCACAATTGCAAGCTCAAATTGATGAACTCACAAAATCATTTAGGGAATTTAGGTCAAGCCGTAGTAGAAGTCCCAACTCCTACAACCACAACAACAACGATAACAAGCGTTCACGTTCCAAATCAAACAACAAACGTTCATATTGTCGATTCCATTATAAATTCGGGGCTTTAGCACGCAAATGCGAGCAGCCCTGTCAATACAAAAAACCGGAAGAAAAATCGGCAAAGATTTCAAAAAACTAAAAACCACTTCGTCGTCGACGGTACACGAGGTGGAATCAAATTTCACTCGCCGTCTATTTGTCACCGATCAATCAAACCATCGCAAATATTTGGTTGACACCGGCGCCGATTTATCAATTCTACCTAAATCTTTATTCAATAAAATGAAAAATCCGGAAACCTATAAACTTTTTGCCGCAAATGGCACACCTATAGAAACTTTCGGTCGCATTATATGCAATATTAATTTAGAACTTCGTCGTGATTTTATTTGGACTTTTTTGATCGCCAATGTTTCTAAACCCATTCTCGGTGCTGATTTTCTCAGTGAATATGGACTTTTGGTTGACATTAAAAACAAACAATTGATTGATGCTACAACGAATTTACGCACTAAATGCAATTCTCACTTAACACAATATCAAAGAGTCACTTCCGTCAATATTAAATCTGATTTTAACGATCTTATAAATGAATTCAAAGATCTCACTTTACCCCCCAACGTTCAACAAATGTGATAACTTGAAACCAAGCACGATAAGACATCAAATTATTACCACAGGTCAACCAGTCTTCTCACGAGCTCGTCGGTTGAATCCGGAAAAACTCAAACTAGCCAAAACAGAATTTGACATAATGCTCAAAGCGGGTATTTGCCAACCAAGTAAAAGTCCTTGGGCAAGCCCATTACACATTGTTGCAAAAAAAGGTGGTCAATGGAAATTTTGTGGAGATTACCGAGGCTTAAATGCCATCACAATCCCTGATCGTTACCCTTTGCCACACATCCAAGACGTTACACACATTTTTAATGGTAAACAAATCTTCTCAAAAATCGATCTCATAAAGGCATACAATCAAATTCCTATTGCCGACGAAGACAAAGAAAAAACTGCAATCATTACACCTTTCGGACTTTTCGAATTTAACGAAATGACATTCGGTCTTAGAAACGCTTCACAAACTTTTCAACGTTTTATGAACAATGTATTCCATGATCTCGATTTTGTTGTCGTTTATATTGATAACATTTGCATAGCATCGAAAGACATTAATGAGCATCGAAAACATTTGCAAATCGTTCTTCAACGGCTAAGAGATCACAACATTAAAATTAACCTAGCCAAATGTGATTTCGGTCAAGAAAAAATCACTTTTCTTGGTCACATTGTTTCAAAAATTGGCATTTTACCAAAAACGGAAAAAGTTGAAGTCATTATCAATTTCAAAAAACCCGAAAAATCACATGAACTCCGTAGTTTTCTAGCTGTTTTAAATTCATATCGCCGTTTCTTGCCTAATGCTGCACGCATTCAAGATAAACTTCAAGCATTGATAAAGGGCAACAAGAAAAAAGACAATTCGCCAATTGTTTGGAATGATGATGCGTTCAAAGCATTCGTACAATGCAAACATGACATTGCCAACACTGCACTTCTAGCCCATCCAATTCCTAATGCAACCTTAGCATTACATGTTGATGCTAGCAACTTTTCAGTAGGCGCTGTGTTGCATCAAATTCATAATGGAGAACTTCAACCATTTAGTTTTTATTCGAATGACTGACACCCAAAAACGTTATAGTACCTATGATCGTGAACTCCTAGCCATTTATCAAACAATTAAGCACAACAAATTATGATCGACGGACGCGAATGCCTTTCAAATGACATTTGCCTTTCTTCAACAACCTGACAAAGCTTCACCTAGACAAGCACGTCAACTCGATTTCATTGGTCAGTTCACAACGGACATTCGTCACATTTTTGGTAAAAGTAACGTTGTTGCAGACACATTGTCTCGCATTGAGGAGGTCAACATAAATGGCATTAGCCTTGAACTTTTGGCAAAATCGCGAATCAACGATGAAGAGCTCCAACATATCATTGAAGGTAAAGACAAGTGTTCTTTAAATTTGAACAAAATTTATCTTCCTGACTCATCACTTCATATTCACTGCGATACATCCACTTTTATTGTCAAAAGCATGCGAAAAAGAATTTTCAATCTTGTGCACAATCTTTCGCATCCGGGTAAAAGGGCTTCCGTAAAATTAATTACCGAACGTTATGTATGGCCAAATATCAGATCTGACGTCTCAAAATGGTCAGGTGAATGCATTGATTGTCAAAAAAGCAAAATTCACAAACACAATTAAACCGCATTAGCAAACTTCAAAGTACCAGACGGCCGCTTCCAACATATAAACATTGACCTCATTGGACCTTTACCAGTATCAAGGGGTTTTCGATACTGTTTGACATGTATTGATTGCTTCTCACGTTGGCCAGTTGCAATCCCAATTGAAAATATGACAGCCGAAACTGTTGCAAACGCACTCCTTCACGGCTGGATCTCGCAATATGGCGTGCCGTTACATATCACGACCGACCAAGGCCGACAGTTTGAATGGAATTTGTTCGGAGAATTGAATCGTATTATGGGTTGCAAACACATTCGCACAACTCCATATCATCCACAAGCCAACTTAATTGAGCGTTATCACAGAACTCTGAAAGCATCAATTATGTGTCACCAATATGATACCTGGTACGACGTTTTACCGCTTATCATGCTTGCATTCAGAACCACATTTAAAACCGACTTACAGGCTTGTCCAGCAGAATTAGTTTATGGCACGACGCTTAAATTACCGGGCGATTTTTTCGATAACAAAACAATAGATTACTCGACGAATTTTGTTAAAAAGCTTAAAAACACTATGAATCAGATTAAAACCATTGTCACTTCAAATCACTCTTCGAATGAGTACTTCGTTCAAAAAGAATTATCAAATTGCACGCATGCATTCTTACGTGACGATTCCGTTAGAGCACCATTTAAACAGCCCTACGATGGCCCATTTGAGATTATCAAAAGAAAAGACAAACACTACGACATTCGGGTTAATGGCAGGTTGGTAACGGTATCAATAGATCATTTAAAAGCGGCAATATTATACAAGGATGCAAATGAAAATAAATCCAAAGACTTTATTGCAAAAAATAGTATTAAGATAAATAATGAATCGCCCTGTGAAACCAAAAATGTTCTACAAAATCAAACAAAAATTTCAGATAACGTTAACAGTGAACCCACGGAAGTTAGAACACGATCAGGCAGATTGATCAAAAAACCAAATCGTTTTGTAACTTTCTCAACGTGATCGGTTGATGGGGGAGTATGTGGCGGCTCGATAACTAACCGTTTGACCATAGCAATAAGAATCAATTTAACTTGTACTTGGCACTTCACAATGTCAATCATTATTGATGTATAGAATTAAGATATCGATCGTCCACTTTGTTAGAGCACGTCTTACGGGACACACGCCTTCGCAACGCTCTGCCATCAACACAAATTGTATCGATGCGAATCGGCGAACATCATACATCATCTTAATTAAATATTAGTAAAACGATATTCAGTGGTGTTTCATTGTTGTGTAGCTATAAACCCTTTCGGCAAAAAACACATAAATCCGAAAACCCACATATCTTTAAAATAATTCCATCGTTTTAACATCATCTTCTTTATCTCTACGATGAAAAACGTCTATTGAAGGCATAACATGTTCTATGACTTTACGCCATATTTTTTGGTGTTCGCTACCAAGTTTTTCAATAAAATCATCGAATATTTTGATTAACAGTGATATCAGTTCTATAAAAATTAGTTTTTTGGTTCAGTTTTTGTCTATAATATTCTGTGGTACAACTAAATCGTAAAAAGACGTAAAAAAGAGGTTGAAAAACAAATAAAATTCGGAAATTTCAGCCTTAATTTCATCTAAGTAAGCCTGATGTTCGGCCAATGACACGTTCTTGTGTTTGCCAGTTGCCTTGAGTTGTAGTTTGACATATTGGCTCATATGCACTCTTAGACCACGTCGCGTGAATGCTTTTTCGCAAAACCTGCATATGCGGTCTTTAATTGGCGGAGTAACGCAAAACTCAGACCGATGAACAGTTAACGTGTCTTTTTCTTTCGTGCTGTATGCACAATCTGGACTAATTGTGGATAAAATTCAATTCCCGATGCTGTTATATGATCAGGCGTTGGGTGGCTTAGCGATTCAGTAGAATTACCCTCATCAAAATATTCCAGTTCCACTTCAATATCACTAACAAATTTCACTTTTATGTCACCGTCATTATCACCGTCACTTTTGTCATCACCGTCATCAATGTGCAAATCCATTTTAATACCCACGAACTCCGTTTCCATAACAGTTTCAGCTGCATCAGTCGTATTTTGCAAATTCATTGTTGATGTTGTTGTCTGTTCACTCATAAGCGGCTCCCCAACTTCAGTGGCTGCGACAGAACTCCGTTCCGTCGAGCTCACCAATATTTCACCTTCACCAGATGTGCTTTGTAAATTGAATTTCATTGTAGTTGTTGTAGTTTGGCTTGACAATTTGCTGGCAGACGATTCAACATTTTTAGACAATTCGACTAAGTCTGATTGTAACGAGTTAAACAATTCCTCAGCTTTAACACATCTGTTTTGTACTTATTGATTCGGCCATTTTTTTATCAAGTTTTTTCCATAAACGAATAAGCAATCCATTTTGTTTGGACACTTTTCGTTTGAGATCATGAATTTCAGTCGCCTGCTTTTAAGTGATCGCTCGTTCATTCTCAATTTCGGCACGAGATTGTGATCTGTTATTGGCGTACTCATTCATCCGCATTCATCCATTTGACTTGCCACATTTCTGTCACATCAAGTTGGAGCACGGGCAGAGCATCATTTTGTTCATTTACGGATTCCATTACCGGTGTGCGTGGTTTGACTGCTTGACTTGCCTTTGATGGAAACGGAAGCTTATTCAAGTTTTTGCGAAACGCATTTATTGATTTGATGAGATTCATGTCGTTCCATCGAAAACGTCAGCCGTTCCAAGTCAATTATGTCATGGGAGATAAAACGATCACAAGAGTAACTACATTCAAAGATCTCAGCGTCCATCTAGACATAAAACTATCGTTTACTCATCATATAGATACGACTATTGCCAAATCGTATGCCAGCCTTGGATTTTTGCGCCGCTTTTGTTCGAATATGTTTGATCCATACACACTCAAAAGCCGTTACCATCTCGAGTATGCTTGCTTAGTCTGGCAACCACACTATCAAGTGCATATCGACAGAATCGAGACCATTCAGAAAAAATTCACTCGTTTTGCTCTTCGCTACTTAGATTGGGATGATAACAGCAATCCCTGGCCAACATACAAAACAAGATGCGATTTAATTGCAATCGAATCTCTTCACCGTAGAATTAACATGAACATTTTCTTCCTTTACGATATCATAAATGGATTCATAGACGTTCCAGGGCTCCGTAATCAACTTCTTCGAATTTCTTCACACCGCACCAATAATTTCTTCACACCGCCTATAATGAGCCTCTGAATCGAATGTGCAGAATATACAACGACATGGATGCTAACATTCAATAATCAACATCTCGTAATTCACTCCGCCCGCTAGTAAAATCGCTTCAAATGACTCTGTGATTAATTTATTAATTTATTAATCAACTTGAACTTTTCAAAACGTATTTCTGATCATCTTTAATGTTAATCTGAGGTTGGGGCCTGGGGGTGCATTGGATTATTATTGTAAATTATTATTATTATGTACTTCCATTCAGCCTGTTTTTTATCTTAGGCGGTGTTTAAATAAATAAATAAAATAAATAAATAACCAAGCAGTTAATAAATTTTACGATTTGCTTAATGGAATTATTGATGGACCCACTCCAATACGTAGGGTCAAACACAATCTTGCTGAAATCTTGTTGGATACAATGAATTAAATGAGTGTCAAACAACTAATTATCTTCCGAACATTAGATTTCATCCAAAAAATTGTTGACGGCAACATGCCAAACTATTTTTCAAATAGAGTAAGAATAAGAAATGAATCAAATAATAGTAGGTCGCTGAGAAATCAAGATTATATTGAATTACCAAGAGTTACTAAGGCATGCAGCCAAAATTCATTATTTTACAGACATTATATTCGAATGACTATTCATTTGAAATGATACAGAATAGCGTGCTATTTGACGCTACGTTACTGCGTTACTGCGTTACTGCGTTACTGCGATACTGCACCGACTGTATGTATACAGCATTTTAAGGTGCATATTAATATTAAAACTCGGCTAATTGATTGAATTTAATTTTTTTTTATTTCAAAAACATGGGATGTAAAAAATTGTTTGTGAACCTAAATTGTTCTTCTAATTTCATTTTTTGCATTTTGTTTATCACGTGAAAAATTATAAAGAAAGATCAAATCAACAGTTTTCGTATAAATTTGAATTCTAAATCACTATCCCTGGCTGTCGGATTGACTTTGGTTTTCGTTTTGTTTTTGGTATTCCACGAATGCATATTTCAGTTCATTAGTTTTTACTGAAGAGAAAAAATCAGGGCTCAGATGAATAATCATTATATATTTTAATCGTTGGGTTTCAAGTTGACTACGTCGGTTGGAGAAGACATAATTTAAATGAGAAAAATCTCGTTCAACTTGTGTTTCTGCAGGTGGTACACAATATACGAGCATGGCTAATTCATATAACTCAGGCCGAGTGTCTTTGGCGGCTTCCCAAAACTCCAGCACAGAATTTTTTGATGGCAAAATATCTGGTTGAAATGAATCCAAAAGATAATCAATATCAATACGATGACCATCTGCATCAATTTCGTTTGTTGTTGTTGGATTGTTGATTCTAGCCATAAACTTGTCCAATTCTTCATTAGCATCGAATTCAAAAAACGGATCTGATTGAGTTGGCAAGTTATTCATTTGTTCGTGTTGTATTTGATGCTTATAACGCTTCCACAAATCAGCAAACATTTGCTTGGCCTCCGCAACTTTGGTTTCGTTTGAAATAACGTGATTCCGCAGGTCATAAATGTATTTGCGAATATGGCCTCTTCTTGACTCTCAATGGCATCTAGCAAAAACTTGGCCAATGAAGTTTTAAAATATGGTTTCTGAATACATGCTTTTAAATGAAGCTTCATCTTGGTCCATTCACCGAAAACATCAGACAACGTCAAATCATGTCGTTGTACAGCAATAGTTGCACGAAGTGGTATTTTTAACACGTAAACAATTTCTCGCAGTATATTCACTGTGTTTATGTCCGTCGTAAGCGTAATGCTCAATGGCCGCCTTGCAGTCCACAACATCTGTTAACTAACAACAAAACCACAATGAGATTTAATATTTTACATACAATTATGTTAAGAGGTCATAAACACTATCAGATCACAAATACGTTTCAATAAATGTTCGTATGTTTACATTTTTGGTGAATTCTCTTAAATTGGAGCAGCATAACATTCAATTTCACATCGAAGCGTAACAAAAAGTAATTTGTATAAAACAATATATAAAGAATCTTTTTTGTTTTGCTTTGATATGAAACTAACATTGTTGTTCTTATTCTTGAGATTCAAACTCTTCATTTACTTTAAATAACTTTTATTTATTTCATTCAAATGTGTTTTCAATAACGCGTTCATTGAAAAGTAAACGGCTAAATCCAATCTTAAATAAGACTTCTTTGACTTAGTCTCGAATAGTTTCTTATAATAAGTGCACCAAATAGATACTCACCATCATACATGTAGAGCCCCATCGTGTTTCACAATCTCTACGAGGACGACGAAAATGAATTCCAATTTAATTCAATTTATGTCGCATTGATTCAAACCGAAGATACTTTGCGACTCGGCTAGCAAGTTCGATAACATTTTCATGTGAGTCATCAAGAAGATTGAGAGCAAATTTAACACGCAATTGCAGCGTATGTCCAATGCAGTTTACACCTGGAGCATTCCAAATCTGATCTGTGCCAATAAATTGCTCTGTTGCTCCTAATACGCGATCCGCATAATCTTCGAGCTGTTGTTCTTGGAACAAAATATCTAATGCCTCGTCATCTGTTATGGAATCGGCTTCAGCAAGTGCCATTCGAATTTCGGCGTCCGTAATTTCTTCATTGATTGAATTGAATGTTGCTTCGTGGTGTAATGTACGGCTTACACGGAGATTTATTACGTTCGATTCATCGCTTACTCTCGGATGTGTCACACTATTAAAATCAACAACCATTTTATGAACATTCGCACCGTTGTCTCTAGTCAGACAGAGAATTTGCCACTTTTCGACTCCAAATTCTTGTAAAGTATCGGTCAACACTTGATTGAGATATGCACTCGTGTGTGATTCAAACAACTCTAACATTCCTAAAGAGCGAATCGTTACTTTTGAGCTTTTAATGAATTGTGCGCTTACTCCCAAAAATGATCGGCTATTGTTTTTCCCACAAATATCAACCATTAAGCTCATTTTCACGCACTTTGACCGCCATGCCCTTTAAATGTTCTTCTACCTCCGGCAAATTTTGATTTAAGAAATTAATTCCCAATCCCGCGTTTTGCAATTTTTGTAATTTATTTTTTATTCCCGATTGGTAGCCAGAATCAAGCAGATTGTTGAATGGCCGACCATTTACAGTTACAATTTCGACAGCATTTTGTAAAAGTCGAAGGCGTTTCATTTCCAACGGCTCTTTAGCGTGGTCTGCAATTTTTTCGTTGAAAAGTACGGGATGAACCGCTTTTAAATGACTCCTCAAATTGAAAGTCTTTGTTGCATTTATGGGCTGGAATCCTCAGGACAAAGCTGGCATTTGCAATATATCTTTTCACTTTTAACTTCACTAACTTTGTAATATTTCATAAATTTTTCCGCAAGATTTGGTTTTTTGCTGTGATATTGTCGTTTACGTTTATGTGATGTTTCCCAAATTTTTGGATTTGGAAAATCACCAACTTTTGCATGTTCAATTCCCATATTGTACACACAATCAAAATCTCAACCGTTATTATATCAAATATTCAATTGTCGATGAACAAAGTTACAAACGATAATGTGATCAAGTAGGCGCGTGAAATCCGTACGTCGTTCAACATAACGACATTTGTATATGATTTATTTGTAAGTATTGATTTGTAGTTGAGCTCAGATCGCATGACAATGTTCATTGTGTTGACGAATGCGGCGCACCGTTAGATGAACATTGCCGAGCACAACCACTCTCATACACCGCAATATTCAGTGTGATAGTTCAACAAGTGCAGACGATGTAAAGTGTCGCGCCAAAATTCACATCAGTGCATGGTAGACAAACGTATTTTACACACGTACAAAATGTACGTGGTTGTTTTTTTGATGGATGCCAAAAAACATATTGTGGTTCCCCAAGAATTCATTTTTGGGTTATCACAACAAAGTCTGTTGAATTACGGAAAAAATAAGCAGAAATATTTAGTTTTTTATTCAAAAGAAGTTTGTGAAAATGGTTTGGTGACAAATGTAAGCGTTGCACCAAATTTTGCGTTGAATGTGAGTTCGGATTATCCTTGTGCTGAAAATGAAACCTGTTACATTGGTCAAATGAAATACTTCTACGGTAAGCAAAAAAATTGTTAGAATATCCCCTCGATTTTCGATCATTAGTCAATGAATCATTATAAACATTCGAAATATTTATGTTCAATTTATTTTAAATTCCAAATATATATTTTAGAATCATTTGATGATGCGAAAAACTACGCCGAAAAATTTCGTGCCATTCAGCCGGTGCCATATGGGCGGGCCTGCTTGAAAGAAAGACAGCCACCAATTGTTTCACGTGAAATTTCAGATCAAGAAGAAGAAAACTCAGACTCGCACGCAACCACTGAAATCGATGACGGTTCTAACGATGAAGGAAATCGCAATGAGTCAAACGATATTAGTGCTTCTATTTTCCAAGAAAACACAATGATCAATTTTGAGCGTTTTGATGAAAATGTCAGCCGTGAAACCAACTTCGATGAAAATGTAGATTTGCCTCAACACGAAGACGACGAAGAAGAAGTATATGTTGCGGATATTCCCACTGATATTAAGGCTCCTTTGAAAACAGTCGTTCTTGATCCAACCGAAATTGCAGCCTTTGATTCAATTTTCAATGAAAATGATAGCTTTGAAGAAGCAAACGAAACACCACAACATTGGGCAAATGACAACGTAATTGTGAGTCCAGGCGGAACTAAACGGGTCACTGAACTTCTTGACAGTGATGATAGTGAATGCGAAATGACGTACGAATGGGGGAGTGCTGCATTCAAGCCGCAAGAAGTTGGAATACAGACAAAATTGAATGATATATTGTCCGGCAACCTACCGTACAAAGAAAACGTGAGTTTACTCGCCATATATTTTAATGTGTTTATTTATTTGTACTTTGTGCGAGAACTTATCAAAAATTTCTCTGTTTTATTGTGTTTGTATTAGGCGAAAGCAAAGGATCGTGAATATTTCATTGGAACCAATGGTCTGAAAGTATCAATCTCAGCAAAGGCAATTCAAGGATTGTCGATTCTAAATGAACCAGGCTGGCGTGAAAACCAATCAAAAGACAAAAACTTCGTCAAGGCGCTACTAATCGCAGTGTGCAAGCTTAAGGAAATTCAAAGTTTGAAAACAAACGAAAAACCACAGAAAGAATTGGTGAACTTCATCAAGGGTATTTTTCATGAATTGTATCACACATGAAGTATATCAACATAACTTTTATTATCTTTTCTGTTTATTTTCAGATCTTTTTATTCATCGAATTGGTGACAACACGGAGGCAAATCGCTATTTAGCATTTAATTCTCTCGTTCAAGATGCATGCGATGAGATCAAAGACAAAAATTTCAAGTGATGTTTCTGCTAGTATCACTTTTTACATCATCTTAAACTTACATACACTCCATTTTATTTTCGAAATTAATAAAAGTCAAGATTTTTCTTTTGAAAGCAAATAAAAAAAATTAAATTCAATCAATTGGCCGAGTTTTAATATTAATATGCACCTTAAAATGCTGTATACATACAGTCGGTGCAGTATCGCAGCAACGCAGTAACGCAGTAACGTAGCGTCAAATAGCACGCTATTTTGTATCATTTCAAATGAATAGTCATTCGAATATAATGTCTGCTATTTTACAGGGGAATACAAATGTATAATCAGCTACCAGTGGATATAAAAAAAGAAAAATCTCATATCTATTATTTGAAGATATTGAAAAAATATGTTCTAGCCAATTTCAAGTGAAGTATTATCATTTAAGAAATCTGTAATAGCTACGCAAATGGAATTATCTAAATAAAATAAATCATAATAATAATAAAAGTATAAGGAAAAGGCCAGAAAAAAATATGGAAGAGATAATCTCTTGGATGACTATTTGAAATACTCAGATCTCAGGAGGGAATGTAAACGTGTACTAGCTAACTGCCATTCAGATTACATAGCCCGCATTCGCAACAACTTAAAATCAAACGTAAAACAATTTTGGGCATATACAAAATCGAAAAGACAGACAAACAGCTTACCGTCTCGAGTGAAATTAAATGACCAATCTGCTTCTACACCGGAAGAATTATGTGAGTTATTCGCCACATTTTTTAGGTCAACATACAATCCGAAAACATCAGACCATACATTCGACATCATACCAACCGCAAACTCAATAAATATCACACCGTATGATGTCGAAACAACAATTTCTCAACATGACCAAAATAAAAATGGTGGGCCATATGGTATACCAAATTTCTTCTTGAAACAGACTGGCAAGCAACTATCGTTACCGCTTTCATGCATTTTTAATCGTTCCATCCAAGAATCTCAATACCCTACAGCTTTCAAAACATCTATCTCTACGGCAATTTTCAAGAAGTGAGATGAATCAGATGTTGCTAATTATCGCCAAGTGTGCATGGCCAATTCAATGTCGATTGTCTTCGAGAAAATCATGAATTCATACATACTATCACTGGTGAAAGATCAAATAACACCACATCAACATGGCTTTGTCAAGGGAAAGTCGACTAATTCCAATTTGGTTGAGTATGTCAGTAATATATCATCCTCAATGAACATGGGCTACGAGACACACACTATCTACACAGACTTTAGTAAGGCATTTGATACTGTCGATCATAAAATTTTACTGATGGAGATGAAAATAATACAATAATACATTAATTTGATCTTATTATTTTTGTATGTTATCCTCCCCCCTTAAGGTGTTATTTTCATCCCATAGTTCAATTAGTCTTTATTTGAAATTGGTTATACAAATTTTAAATTTATTTTGGTTAGCTACTCCAATTTTATATAAAATTCATTAAAGCAATTTATTCACATCAATTATTTTTTGTATTTAATTGTTCTATTTTTATGAACTGTAAACGACTTATTATCGATCTCGTAAGTAACAATAGCATTGTCAACATGCTTTACAACGTATGGTCCCCCGGAAATATTTCCCAATTTATTGTATGGTTCATTTTTAATTAATATTTGATCTCCTGCTTTTAATTCTATTGGATTAATTTGTCTGTCAAATGTATTTTTTGTTATTATTTTATTGTTTTCAATTGCTTTTTCCGCTGCCTTATGGGCTATTTGTAATGTATGTTTTGCAATTTTTATATAGTTATCAAAATCATAGACTGGTGAAATTTCATTTGTTAATCCTTCTGGTAAATTACATTTTTTCGCAAAAATAAGTTCGAAAGGTGTGTATAAATGATTATTAGATGCTGTGTAAGAAATATTATAGCAAAATGTAAAATATTTAATGTAAATATCCCAATTGTCATCCGTCAAATATGATCGTAAATATTCATTCAAACTTCGATGATTTCTTTCAATCGATCCAAGCGTTTGATGTCGATACGCAGTTGAAAAATGATGTTCAATATTCATTAAATCGCATAGTTCTTTTACAATTGCGTTTTTATATTCCGTTCCCATATCAGTTTTTATTGATTTTATGTTGCCGAATATCAATATAATGTTTTCAAAAATGGCTTTGGCAATTGTTTTTGCCTCTTTATTTGGCAATGGAACACAAATCAAATATTTGGATAGATCACAAATTGCTGTTAATGCATATTTATTTCCCGAATCAGATTGTTGTAAAGGACCAACTGTATCAATGACTACTATGTCAAACGGTTTTTGTGGTGTTTCAGTGATCGTTAATGGTTGTCGTGTGTTTACTTTTGGCTTATTTAAAGCACATTCAGAACATTGCTTAACATATTTGGAAATGTCTCTTGACATATTTTTCCAATAGTACTTAGAATAAAGTTTTTTGTGGAGTCTTTTGCTGCCACAGTGGCCACCGAAGAGTTTATCTTCGTGATAGAATTTGATCAAGCGCTGTTGTTCATTTGGATCCTTTATTATTTTTTGAGGGGCGAATATTGCGATCTTATGTTTCTTGAGCTCTTTATTGCATTCAGACTTGAATGTTTCAAGTGTGCTATTTTTTATTATATCATCTTCTGTAGATATTTGTACGTCTTTGAAATTATTTAATGTGGTGGCTGATTCCAGCATTCGAATCCATTTGGAGACCAAATGTGATTCGTTCACCTTGCCCAACTCTTCTGTTTTATTTAATATGCATTTATGTTTAAAGATCGCTTTTATTTCCATTTTATTATCATCATTATTTATCTTTGTTATTTTTCTTGGCATTTGTCGTGTGAAGCTCGCGATTTCTTCGTACACTTTGCCCATTTGTTCCGTCACAATCGGTATTTCTGCTTTTTGTTTAGCAATTTTTGTCTTTGAACGTGTTGTCATAGCCAAAATGTTTGTCTTTTGAATGGTATCATCTTGTGTCATGTTTTTAAGATCATCGATGCTTATTCTAGATAGAGCATCCGCAGCATAATTCGTGTTACCTGGGATGTAATCAATTTCAAAGTCATAATCCTCCAGCTCCATTCTAATTCTGACAAGTTTTGAAGTCGGATTTTTCATTGTAAATAAAAATGTTAATGGTTTGTGATCTGAGTTTCTGTGAATTTAGTTCCATAAATGTATGGTTTAAAGAATAGAATACCATGATAAATAGCTAGTAGTTCTTTTTCTATTGTTGCTTTCTTTTTCTCACCCTTTTGAAAAGCACGGGAGTAAAAAGCAATTGGTAAATCATGTCCATCAAATTCTTGTGTTAATACACCTGCACAAGCTGTGTTGCTTGCGTCAACTGTGATTTTATATGGTTTCGAAAAATCTGGATATTGAAGTATCGTTGGTGAAATTAATGCATTTTTTAGTTTATCAAATGCTTGTTGAGTTTCTTCTGTCCACTCAAAATTTATTCTTTTTCTTGTGAGGTTTGACAATGGTAGAGAAATTTCTGCGAAATACGGAATGAACTTTCTATAATAATTGGCAAACGCAACGAAGCGTTTAACTTCATCTTTATTCTTTGGCGTTGGATGCCTTTCCACTGCTCTGAGTTTTCTATCATCAGGCAAGATACCCTCAGACGTGACCAAGAAAAGTTACTTCAGATTTAAAAAATTGACATTTTTCCGGATTTATTTTTAAGTTGTATTTTCTCAATACTTCAAATACTAATTTCAAGTTGTGTATATGGTGTGTTTCTGATCTTCCTACAACTATGATATCGTCAACATAAAGAAATGCTCTTTCTGGTGTTAGGCCAGAGAATGCTATGTTCATCATTCTTTGAAATGAATTTGGTGATATACTTAGACCAAAAGGTAAAACTTTCCATCTATAAGAGATAGTAGACGTGTTGAACGTCGTAATGTCTCTTGATTCCTCATCTAATGGTACTTGATGGAATCCCGAAAACAAATCCATAATTGAAAAGTATTTGGCTTTGCCAAGACCTTCTAAAATATCATCGATTCTCGGTAATGGATATCGATCTGCTATCAATTTTTTGTTTACTCTTCTTTAATCTATACACATTCTCCATTTTTTCTCTTTGCTGTCGCTTTTCTTTGGAACTAGTATTATTGGACTATTGTATGGAGCTGAACTTGGTTCTATTAAATCACTGTCTAACAACTTATTGACCTGTCTATTGATTTCTAATTTTTGTGAATGTGGAGTACGGTAATTCGGTGTGAATTCCGGTTCAGTATCATTTAAACGTAATTTCTGTGAGTCGCTTAATGTCAATAACTCTTCTTTAAATTGACCATCTACTCGTTTTTTGAGTATGTCCATTAACTTCTCTTTCCTATTATTGTCATTCTCCGCCTTGTTGACTGTATATATATTATACTTTTCTATTCTTTCAGTTTCTAAATGTAAATTTCTAATTCTATGTACCCTATCTGTCGTATTTACTAATCTAACTAACGTTTTTGAATCATGTGCGATTGTATTAGCTGAATAGATACCTTCATCAATTTCCTTGGATAATATCATCGCTGGGAATGAGTTTGCTTTGATTGTGAATAATCTAAAGATTTCTGCTCTTGGTGGCAATATGATTTCATTATCGCCAAGACCTGACATCATATCCAATGTAATATTTCCATAATTTGTTTTTATCGTAATTGTTGAAGTTTCATAGCACAAATTACATTTATATGTTCTACAAAAATCCTTTCCCAAAATACCATCCGTTGAAATGTCGAAATCATCCCGAACTACATGAAATTCATGAGTTATAACTAGACTGCGGATCGGTTTTTTTCCTGAATTCGGGAATTTCTGTTTAAAATTTCGGGAAAATCGGGATGTTTTTCAAAGCTGAAAAATCGGGAAAATCGGGATTTTTTATCTGAAAAATCTGAACAAAATTCGGGAAAATCGGGATTTTTTTACTTGAAGTACCTACAAAAATTGGAATTCGTTCACAACAATTGAAAGAAATTAACGCATCAATTCTAATTAATGAAATGATATATTGCAATTGAATTACAACGACAGAACATGTGAGTTGATCACGAGCAAATGCGTAATGTTTAACAGTGCAAAGTGATTTTTGCTTTCTAGACTATCTTTATGTCTATATATCGTTTTGAGTTAAAACTACTGTAAAATCAAGGCAGCTGAATTCAAAGAATTATTGATAACTGCCGATTCACCAAAAACCAAAATGAATTGTATATTTCTTATTTGATAAAGCGATTCAATAGCGAGTTAGTCACGTATTTTGTCAACGATTATATACACAAATACATTCATTCGCTTACATGTAAAATGTCGATCATTTTACAAGTATTTTTTAGATACAAAAATATGAGAATTGCAGAATGAAATGAATTTTCGGGAAAATTCACCCAATAATGTAAAAATTTCGGGATTCGGGACGGAAGTGAAAAATTCCGGATTTTTTGAAAATTCCCGAATTTTCCCGGACGGATCCGCAGTCTAGTTATAACTAATTTTCCAAAAATCAATTTAAGATTTACTGTTCCTAAACTATAAATTTTTCCATATGTTATACCCTTAATGCCTTAATGCTAATAATGTTTGAAGTATCGTACTGCAAATGATTTCCCAAAGTACTTTCCTTAATTACACTTATGTCTGCTTGTGTATCAACTAAACATGTTGTAAAATTTGAAGTTTCATGAGTCTCTTCAATTGTCAATCGAACAAAATCAGAGTAATTCAAATTTAATGAACATATTCGAGCTTGTTTCGGCCCAATTATGCTTCTCTCATTGATACATTTTGGTTTTGGTTGCCCCGCTCCTGACTCGGGGCTTGTTGGTTTTCCTGAACGACCCTGACATTTCTAACGTTATTATAATTATTGTTATAATTATAACCATTGTTGTTATTATTACTACGGTAAATTCCATTACCACGACCTCGACCACGACCACGGCAATTCTGATTATTATTGTGGTAGCCACGATTATTTCCGCGTCTATTGCCACGATTGTTGTTATTACGGAAAGCTAAAATCTTAACTTCCGTATTTTCAGTCGATGCTTCCGTAATAAATTTAGCAAGCACCTCTTTTGGCTTATCGAATTTGGTTGAGGCTAATACAGACTTAACCAAAGGCGTTTTAGCTGAAAGTCTACACATTTCAACCGTTTTATCAACCGACATTTGGTTGGCCAAAGCAGGCGGTATGCCATCGCTGATATATGATCTGCGCAATTTTTCTGCCAGCATTTCTGCTGTTTCTTGAAATTTTTGCATTGAACTCTTATCTGATCGTAATGCCAAAAGTCTACCCATAACCCCATAACTACTTGTGTGTTATCACCCTTTGCCCTTTCACGAATGGCTGCAATTGCTGCTATTGCATTTGCTGTGTCGGCTGGCACATATTCCACAGCCTCACCAATCAACTTTGTTCTAATAAATTTGACCAATGTTGCTTGTTGATTTGGCTCTGTGGCTGAACTTGCTAATTCAATTGATGTGATGAAAGCATCGAGTTGGTTCACATCACCATCAAATGTGTTTTTTATAATTCTACTGATATTACTTATGTATTCAAAAGCCATGATTGAAGTGTTCAACTGACATTCGGTTTGTAAAAACAATTTTAATCGATCTTCCTTATTTGGAGAGGGAATATTTGAAAGTGATAATGTTCTATTTAAATTTGGACTTTGAGATGGGCTTTTATATTCTGAACTATCACCCTGTGAACTTATTTCTTCATTTGAATCACTTTCGCTTTGATCATTCGATTCACTTGCCGTTAATGTAGCATTACTTGTTTCACCTTCTTCACTTTTTGATTCTATTTCACTCTCATCTAAATTTTCCTTTACTTCATTTATGTCTATTAATGTAAATACTTGCTCAGAAAATTCTTGTGTAACTTTAATAAATTCAAATGCTTTTTTCAATTTATTTCTCAATTCTATTTGTCTACTTTGACATTCTATTTTCGTTTCTAATGAACCATTTAAATGTGTGTTATGTATAAATGTAGTAAATTCGTTGTATCGTCTTGTTAATTCGGTACGATATTCTTTTCTTTTATCTGCATTTGATGTTAATTTTCTGCGTGTATAAACTTCAACTCTATTGTATTCTCTGTTGAATGCTGTTTTAAATCTTGCATAACCAAATTCATCAATTTTCATTTTATTTATTTTTAATCATTTTGTTTTTGTTTATACTGTACTTCTTTTTTTAATTGCACACAGAAAATTCAACAAATGCATATAAAACACTTACTAAATATTATTTCAATTAAAATTTACGAAACACCCTATTCATTCCATTACCTATAACACAGAAGCTTAACATAAATTTCTCCTTCACTTATCTTTATGCACTGTCCGTACAATTTCTCCTCCATTCATCGTTCTTGAATGCTCGCGGCAAAGGTTTGTATCGTTAGTTTTCGTTCTTCGCTCTTCCCCTTTTCATTCTTCACTCGTTGTTCGGTTGTCTTCGCTCGTTCATGCGTTCATGCGTTATGTATATTCTTTATGTATTTTATATGTTCATAAATTTTTTTTTTTTGTATTCGTTTGCATTGTTTCTTTTGATTCATTTTCATTTTTCAGCACTTTGTATATATCCACTTTAGTGTCTTTTGCATTTGTTTAATTTTTTTTTTTATGTTTATTTTATTTTTCAGTTTCATTCTTGCTGTGCTCGCTGAATTTCGCTTTCTAACAAATTCACTTTAACAATAATGTTATGAATTTTTGTGTCGATTGTGTAGTTTATTCCATTTTTCATTGCATTTAGTTCATTTCTTTCACATTTTAATTCGTCGATTAATGCCGTCAGCATTTCAACACAACATTCCTTCGTCGTTTTATTACATTTTCTTTGGTTATCCATGGTTAACTGTACTTTTATGGCAAATGGATACGTGGAACAAAGTAATTAAATTTTTTTTTAGTCTGCATATTTCGCGACTTTGTTTCAACTTTCATTTATATGTATATGTCTTTTTCTTGTGTCTTTATGAATGTTGGATTATGGATTTCTATTTTGCAATAATATTGTGTCTCTCGTTTGGATCTTTTTAGCACTTTTTATGATGGTTCTAATAATCATTAGCAATGAAATTATCAATTGAATAATCACTAGTATTTTAATCCAAATTTCCAAATCGTCATTCGATGTTTTAATTTCATTTTCGTTGATCAAATTATTTGATATCACTCCGTCTGATTTTAATTCTTTTGAATCTGAGCCTCCCATTTTTATTTATTTATTCTATTCACTTTCATATTATTCATTCAATTTTCACTTCAATATTTATTTCATTTACTTTATTTATTCTTGGTTTATTTCATTTTAATTGAACTGCCTCGACTCGCCATATAAATTATGTATCTGGTTGTACTTACATTTCAGGTTCTCAAGTTCACCATAAATGTGTGAATAATGAATAATACGACTGTGCTGTATTGAATGCGAATTAAGACTGACTTTATTGATCGTATGCAAATTATATATAGGGCGCATGCGTTAAGCCGCATGCTAATTGCGTCACTTACAGGATCAAATCCTACCTGACAAACAGACCCATCTATGTTGCAATTAATGGTCACAGATCTCTACCATTTGTTCCAATTTCAGGAGTACCTCAGGGCTCAATGTTGGGACCACTTCTGTTCAATATTTTTATAAACGACCTCAGTCTGATATTAAAGAACTGTTACCTATTTTTTGCTGACGACCTAAAGATTTTTTGCACAGTTAAGTCATATCTTGATGTGGTTGAGCTTTAAAACGATCTGGATCTGTTATATAGATGGACACTGGAAAACAAATTGATGCTAAATATTGAGAAGTGTTGTACAATGTGCTTCTCTAACAACACATATCCTACACCAGCAACATGCTATATCAATGGCACCCAACTGTCTGAAGTGACTACCATGAAGGACCACTAGGGCATATCAGATGCTCGGCTTTGTAATGAGAACTACACTTGAATTCAACGACATATCCTGCACAAGTTTCCTCTACAATGCTCTGGTCAGATCCAGATTGGAATATAACTGCACTGTTTGGAATCCATATCAGATCACGCACAAGCAAAACATTGAACGAGTACAAAAAACGTACACGCGTCAATTGTTCTATAATTTCAAATATGAGAGAACACCATATGAACAACGAATTGCAATACTCAATATGACGAAATTGGAACATAGACGTGAGTACTTCGATATCTGCCTCCTATACGATATTGTGCATGACAGGAATCGGGTTCGTAATCATAGACCTGTGTTTAGAGTAGGTCGATTATCAAACAGAACGAATATAGTTTTCAAACCAGCAAGACTTCGGCCCAACACAGGGCTGAGAAACCCATCTGTCAGGTCGCAATCATTGTATTACATTAACTTCAAACATATTGACATCGTGAACTCAACAAGAGAACAATTTAACACGTGGATTGAAAAGTCCCGAGGCTGACACCTAGATGGCGTCACTATTATAAAATCCTTATTATTTCTAGAAAGTACAATCTTTCAAACGACGCCTGTCAAAATTTCATGACAATCTGACGTTTAGTTCACAAGTAAACAGTGGTTTTAGTGAAGCATTTAGTGTGATATTTTCAAAAAAATGGATTCAAAGCAATTTCGTGTGTTGATTTATCATTGTTTTTTGATGGGAAAAAATACCGTCACAGCAAAATCTTGGCTTGATAAATGTTATCCGGACTCTGCTCCATCGAAAGCAACAGTGGAACGATGGTTTGCTGACTTCAAACGTGGCCGTACAGACACCGATGATGCTGAACGCTCTGGTCGTCCAAATGAGGCAGTTACTCCAGAAAACATCCAAAAAATCCTGAAAATTGTTCGAAGTGATCGCAAGCTGAAATTGCGTGAGATTGCTGACATCGTAAAGATATCAACGGAACGTGTACATCATATTTTACATGAACATTTAGGTATGAGAAAGCTATTTTCGAAATGGGTGCCGCGTTTTCTCACACCGGACCAAAAACAACAACGTGTTGATGATTCGGAGCGCTGTTTGGAAATGTTCAAGCGCAATAAACAGGACTTTTTACGTCGGTATGTGACAATGGATGAAACATGGATTCACCACTACACACCGGAATCAAATCGACAGTCTGCTGAGTGGAAAGAGAGGGGTGAAAGCCGATCAAAGCGACCAAAGACGCAACAGTCGGCTGGAAAGGTTATGGCGTCTGTATTTTGGGATGCGCATGGTATAATATTTGTTGACTACCTTGAAAAGGGAAAAACCATCAATAGCGAATATTATATGGCGTTATTGGAACGTTTGAAGAAAGAAATCGCAGAAAAACGGCCTCAAATGCAGAAGAAAAAAGTCCTCTTTCACCAAGACAATGCACCGTGTCACAAGTCATTCGTAACAATGGAAAAATTGTGTGAATTGCACTTCGAATTGCTTCCCCATCCACCGTATTCTCCAGATCTGGCCCCCAGCGACTATTATCTGTTCAAAGATCTCAAGAAAATGCTCCGTGGATAAAGATTTGGGTCAAATGAAGAAGTTATTGCCGAAACTGAAGCTTATTTTGAGAGTCTTGACAAATCGTACTATAAAAAGGGTATCGAAATGTTAGAGAAACGCTGGACTTATTGTATCGCCCTCAAAGGAGACTATCTTGATGAATAAAGTCGAATTTTGCCTAAAAAATTTATTTTTCTTAGTTAGCCTCGGGACTTTTCAAACCACGTGTTAGGAGTGGAGTTTCGGAAGGGATCAAAAAAATATTTTTATTTAAATTTTAACGTAAACCTGAAGTAATAAAATTTTCATAGTGTTATTTTTTTGAAATTTAAATTGAATGACCAAATTAATATATCAAATGTAATTTGAACTTATTTGGATCATATATTGAATGTAAATTATACCAATAGCAATATGTATGTATAGTAAGCAGTACATAAATATTTTATTCGATTGAAATATTGGTAAAATGTATGGGGATATTAATACAATAAATTTAATAATCGCATTCCCAAAACGTCCATATCATACGAAAAAAATGTCTCTACGTAAGCGTTCTCCCAAACAAAAACTCAAACTAATTCCTGATTGATTGTTTTTATTAGTTAAACAAAAGGTCTTGTCGTGAATCGCCCCTTTGATGGTCTGCCGGTCAAAAAGAATTTGCACATTCTCTTTATTATCCATGAAGATTTTCACTATCGGTTCAAAAAGGGCACAAGATTTTATTCGACGAGCATCACATTTTTGTCTCGAAGCATTTCATGTACTGTCAGCACAATATGCCGTTTAAAGCCAACAGTCCTTGCTAAAATTAGATACATTTCAAAGATTTGTCAAAGTTTGATTTCAAAAATTGAAATAACTTAATTGTTACCCTCATAGAAAAAGCTTTACTTACGGCAGGCCTATGCTTATGCAACTGAAATAAATGTTTTCGAACATCGAAGCTCCGATAATCGGATAAACCGATCATCGGATAGTTCACGCCACAATGACTTGTAAATTATATATGCAGAGTTCAGAAGGGGAATTATGAAGTGAAAGACGTCTATATAGGTTGAGTGCTGGAATGTAATAACTGTTTTAATAAAGCGTGCAGCGCAGCCGCGTACATATTCGCTAGTTAGCGCATGCGACTGCGTTACACTTATCCCCTTAGGATTGACATGATTTGCGGAAAACAATTGAGCTTTATTCGTTTTACATTTTTTAATTTGTGTTTTTACTTTCTTGTTATTATTATTTTACTAAGTTTATTCATCATAGGTTTGGCCGTTATTTCTTTATATTTTTATTTATTTGTTATTTATTACCTTGGTTTTTGTTGTACATTTTATTTTGATACGTTATTTTTGTTGTATTATTTATTTGTTCTGATTTATTATTTTTCTTCTCATATTTTATATTTATGATTTCTCTTCTCCTCCTTACTTATTAACAATTTATGAATGATTTTATTTAAAAAAGAAACATTTCAATCCTAAGGGGATAGGTGCAACGCAGTCGCATGCGTTTACTAGCGAATATGTACGTACGCGGCTGCGCTGCACGCTTTAATAAAACAGTTACATTCCAGCACTCAACCTATATAGACGTCAACATTCATATTTCATCAGCACGTTATTATTACGTTTTTTTTTCTACGATACAAGTATATGATTTAATTTTAATGAATATAATTGGATATGATGACAACAAATTGAATCTATTAACAAATTTTAATCAATACTATAATAAATGAAAAGAATTTGAAATTTATTTACTCTATTCTTATGGATTTCGTATAAGGTATTATTTTCTAATCTAACTATGACATTTGGATCTCTTACTTCAACTACCTCGTAAGGACCGTCGTATATTAGTTTGAATTTGTCGTAAGGTTGTTTAGCAATTTTAATTTTATCGCCAACTTTGACATTTAATGGGTTGGTGTTCTTATCGTAATTACTCATATTTCCATTTTTCATTTTATTTATTAATTCGTTTGTTTCGTCTTGAATTAATATTAGTCCTAATGCGTAGTCTTTAACATAATTGTCGACATTATAGTTTGGATTAATGTGACCTTGAAATATTTCGTTTGGAATATTGATTTTTCTTAAATATAATACTTCAAATGGACTATACTTTTCAGCGAAGCTGCTGTTCTTGCTTGTGTTATAGCGAATTCTGATAGTTTTCCATTTAGAAAAATTCTGAGATATTCGTTCATTACTCTATGTGTTCTTTCGATTGATCCAACCGTTTCATGGTGATATGCTGTCGATTGTTGATGATCAATTTTGAGTAATTTACAAAGCTCATGATTGAATTTCTGCATCCTGTTCCCATGTCTGTTTTAAAATGTTTCATTGGTCCATATAACAACAAACAACAACAAACATTTATAGACCATTTTTGCCTTTCGGCGTCTGGTCTGTTTGACGAAACAAACTGCCTCATATGCCCCTAACAATACCTCTCCACAAACTCTGATCGAGAGCCAAGTTTTGAGATTCAACACACCATTCATATCCCCTCTCATTCAAATCACATTTAACGGAATCCAAATAACGTCGACGTGGTCTACCCCTACCTCTCGGCCCATCAGCTTCGGCGGACAGAATCCGTTTCGGTAATCGCTCCTCTCCCATGCGTTTTACATGACCAAACCATCTCAGTCTAGATTTTCTTGCTTCCTCTCCTACCGAATCGACGTTTAAATCCCCCCGAATCGTCTCATTTCGGATTCTGTTTTCCCACTGATCGCGGCGTGAGACTCCCGAAACCATTCTCAACACTTTCATATCAGTCACTTCCAGATCATGAATTAAATTCTCAGAATCAACCCAGCTCTCGCTACCATATAGAATAGTTGGTCTGAAGATTGACCCGTGAATCAACATCTTTGTTTCTGTACTCAATTCACGTTTATTGAAAACGTGTGATCTAAGTTGCGCTACTACTTTATTTCCATTAACCCTACGCATTTCAAATTCTTTATTAAACTTGTCATCTTCCAATAAGATGCATCCCAAATATTTGAATTGGGAAACTTGTTCCAACTAGTTGCCATTCAAACTGCAATGAACTGGCTCTCGTGATTTGCCCACATGCATATCTCGAGTTTTTGTGTCGCTAATGATCATTCCGAAGTTGGGACAAGCCTCTTCCAAATCTTTGATACTATTTTACAGCTCGCATTAAGAATTGCCAAACAGTACCAGATCATCTGCGTAAGCGAGTGCAGAGATAATATTGCCCCCCAAAGCTACTCTACCTCTTAAATTGGCTGATTTGATCAGCTTGTCCATATAAATAATGAATAGAAGAGGTGACATTGTACAGCCCTGTCGCAGACCATTACGTTCTTCAAACCATTCCCTCAAATCTCCATCCACTCTTACTGCTGCTTTACTGTTTGCGTACAAACTTTGGATCGCGTTGAGAAGATAACCATTCACACCATATTCGGCCAAGACTGACCACAGCTTAGATCTGGGAATGCAGTCGTATGCTTTCTGCAAATCCACGAAACAGAAGTACAGTTCCCTATTTCTTTCAAGAAATTTCTCCATTAGTTGTCTCATGCAAAAAAATTGATCTTGACAGCCGCGCATTGGGCGGAAACCCGATTGATTTTCATCCAAGAGCGATTCGACAATAGCTCTTGTTTTCTTTTCCAAAATTACACTATATACTTAACCCACAACGCTCAGTAGAGAAATTCCTCGATAGTTGTTGCAGTCTCTATTACTGAAGTGGCGAAATGACTGCGCCACCCCATTCTTCAGGTACAACACTGGAACTCCAAGCTAAATTGAAGATGCGATATAACCAGCGAACACCTACCAAACCACTGCTAATCAAATATTCATTCCTAATCTCATCCACACTCGCAGCCTTACCCCAACTCAACTTATTAATATCAATCTGAATTTCATCCATGTTCTCTGCTTTCATTCTAAAGTTACTTGAAATTGATTAAATTTTTTTTTAGCCACAATTGAAGCAATTGCAATTAGTTCATCAAAAAGAAAAACAAAGTATGGTTTATTTTTCAACGTTTAACAACAATATCGGTTGGCTGTGTTTATCATTATTATTTTTATTAGCTTTACATTTTATTTTCTATTGAGTCAAAAAAGCGAGGCAGCCTACACTCCATCGATGACAAATACATTCGAGCCACCAAATAGAAGTTCAATTTCAATCAGCAGGAAAAATATTCCTCAAATTTTTTGACATTCGAAATTTACATCTAAAGAGACTTTGAAGAAGTACACTAGTTGCAGCCGTGATCCAGCAAGACTCATAGCACTGCTGAAGTCCAAAGCACCTTCTGAAGTTGAAAATATCAATCAGTACTCGCACCAATTCCCCTCAAGTTCAGGGTGATTGACTCACATCTACGATGCAACGATCGATATAGATTCCGAAAAAAGTCTGAAAAAGGAATATAAATTTTGAGCTATTGAGATATATTGTTTGGAACGTTGCGAATTAAATCATACTTCTATTTTCCCGAAGTGCCGCCCATTTTTCATTCACTAATTGATCTAACGCACGTAGACTTCTTTGTCCCATTTCTTGCCAATCGAATGTAATGTATGAATACACATTTACGATTGGGTTAAGATCAGGGCTCGTCGAACACCATTGCATGGTTTCAAACGCCTGATGCCCAAGAAATTCCATAACAATGCCAGCAGTATGAACGGGAGAGTTGTCCTGCATGTATATTTGATCGGGTTCCATTATTGGCAAAATACGGTTCTGCAATATTTCTAAATACTGCAGAGAGTTGAATCTTCCATTGATCCTAACAATATTGGTTGCTGGACCATCAATGGAAATTGCACCCCAATATGCTGCATTGATCAGGCGTTACTATGCGATGGATCCATCAACGCATTTGAATCCATCGCTTAAATTTAACTACTAAATGCGATGCGGCTGACGTATTCATGCTTGTCTGCTACAGCGTAAGCAGTGATACAGTGAACGCGTGTTCGTTTTCGCTGCGAAGCTGTCTGTGTTACACATACAATAATGACTGAGAGTTGCACTAACGCGTCCACTGTGACAAGCATGAATACGTCAGTCGCATCGCATTTAGTATTCAAATGCGTTGATGGATCCATCGCATAGTAACGCCTGGCATTGATTCGACCACTTAGATGTTCAGTTTTGATGTATGGCGTTTCATGTCACGTATTGCGTGGTCGATACACTTTCTTTCTCCATCTAACATTGGTCCCATCTTTCTAGCAAAGTTTGACAAAATGCAATTCTGTTGATTTTATGATCGTCTGTTAATTTGGTTTGTGTGGCCGCAGTTCTGCAATGAATTCCGTGCTTTTTCAATAACCGAATTATTGTCACATATGACACATTGTATTGACGACCATGATGTGTTGCTGTTAAAAATGGATCCTCCACAATTTTTTCGATTATTTCTCCTTTTCAAATCCACTTAAAATTTTGGGCTGACCAGATCTTGGTTTTGTCGAAATATTTCCAACTGAACAGTAGCGGGACCACCAATATTTCACAGTGCTGATACTACAATCGCATTCATTTGCGATTTCTTGGTTGTTTTACGAGCTGAAAGATTTCATTGCGATTATCTTCGATTTAACTGCATCATTAAGATGCTTTCCTCCTTCTCTAGATAACATTATCGCAAAACTATCTGACGAGAATCTAAAATGAAAAGCGAATTATGTCTATCAATCTGTATTCGCAAAAAGCAACCTATATTTTGCAGATGAAATTGACTGTGCGAATGCTCATCATCGAGTTTGTTGGTTTCAACACACCAGCTCTGTCAGTGTAACCTAACGGTACTTTTCGGTCGGTGAGGTATACAAATTGCAACGACTGAAACGCTTCAATACATTTCCAAATGCTCCAGTGTTGATGACAAAACCAAAGCAGCAGTGTTCAATTCATTGTGATACGCATAAAGTGTGTAAGCGTCCATATTTAGAAATAAACTGCAACAAATAATTGCTTCAAAATGGACATAAATAGTTATATTTAGACCTCTCAGACGTGCGGGAATGTGCGGGAAAATTTGGAAAATCCCGTATTTTTTACTTCTGTCCCGATTCCCGGTTATTGTACAATTTTTTGCCATTGTCCCGCATTTTTACCGATTCCCGTTTTTTTTCATTTTTCTATACAAATAATACTTAACAATGCTAATTGGAAGCGAATAAATTAGTTCGTGCACAATATGAGTTAATCATAACAAATATTTCAGCTGATCAATACAATTGATTTCAACTAAAATGACTATAGAATAGCACATTTTTTATATGAAATAATCTTCGGCATTGACGTATCTTTGGCCGATTTGTTTACGAAAGAAAATGGAACAAACAGAATTCATTAATACTCTACAAACACTTACAAAAACTTATTTTAAAAAGAAATGTTCAGCCGCACTCACAATGATGAATTTATAACTAACGTACATTTAGCCTTTTTAGTGTGAATGTATTCTTTTAGTCTCGTTCGTCTTTATTTTATTTTTATTCAAAGATAATCTGTGTTGAAAAACCAAAAAACTGATATAAACAATAGAACTAGTGATTTTATCTTCGAAACATATAAAGTGCAACATCAAAAATCAAACAAAAACTATAAAATCGGGTTTACAGCGACGGCATTCACGAACAAAGTGATTGTTGTTATTGTCGCTATTGCAACACAATGACCAAAATAAAACTATGCTCCCGTGACGACTGTCCGCCTGCAAATATAAAATCGGATTTGTCAACGAAGTGTGCAGGTTGTGGTCATGCTGTTCATCTTCCATGTATTGGCATTTTTGTGAAACTCGAGCAAATAAAATCACCGAACGTCAGAATATTTTGTAACAAATGTACTGGCGAAATGTCAAACGAATCGAATGTACCGAGTGGTGAACCAAAAGTGGTCTCAAAAAAACCCGCCGAAAAATTGTCAGCACCGAGTAAGTCAAATTTGATTTTACCAGAAACATTTTCGACACCGAGTGGTACACTGAAACCGCGTCAAACCAAATTGACTGAAATGGGGTTCGCAGAAGCAAAATCAGATGGTCCGTCAATTTTATCTGATTTAACCACAATCAAAATTATGATTTGGAAATTGACTGGGAAAACAAACGAAATACACGAAGACACGCAATTTTTGGCCCAAAAGTCAATTACTCGAGGTACAGAAGAAAACTGTCTCGCGAAACATTTCACTCGCTCATGCTTCAAAATCATCTTTTGCACACACCCCGACCAGATCATTCGCAGACACATTACGCAGTGGCTCACAGCCTCAATCGGCCAAGCGTCAACGTTCCGATTCACCGAAATTCCTTGCTCCGAAGATTAATGTTTCGAAATTTGAAGCTCCAAAGCCAAAAATGGGCACAAAATCGTCTGTCACTGGCCTAAAAATCGTAACAAAACCGAAACGCGTCGAGAGACCGGTGTTCCACAAAGCAATTTGGGTTTCCGGTTTTGATCCAATGACCACCACAGAAGAAATCGTAAATTACATTGTGCGGAATAGATTGGTAAGTGACAAGTCGATTTTAATGTTTTGTCTGCTCCGGATGCCTGGCCAGAGAATGTTTTCGTCCGAGAGTTTCTGCAAAACAAAATTTTAGGTGATTTTTTTCCGAACTTGAATTCGAACAACAGACGCAACTCGACCGCAACGGATTTAATGGAAACAAACGAATCACAACTACCGGCCAGCACCGCAGGGTCAATGACCTCGTCGAAATCTCAATCGAACAAAACACCGAACAAAACACCCAACAAAACACCCAACAAAACACCGATAGAAACACCGACAACTTCACCGATAAATCGCATCATTATCTAAGTGATCATTCGTCTGCAGTCAATTCAAATGAAACAAAACTGAATGCGTATATACAAAATACTTCGCCTACCAATTTGCCAGGCCACATTAATATTAATCATCTGGACTTATTGGAAATCAATATCTACTCCTCGAATATCCGTGGTATGAGAACGAAATCAAAGGAAGTGTATCGCAACTCATCTTTGTCAGAATATGATATCTTCACATTGACTGAAACCTGGTTAACTGATGCAATCGCTTCATCTGAATATTTTGATACATCATTTAACGTTTTTCGTAAAGATAGGGATCAAACTGATTCAATTTTTGAACGTGGAGGAGGAGTTCTGATAGCCGTCCGATCTAATTTCATATGTCCAGAAATATCTATTTTCAACGCATCATCGATTGAATGCATTTGTGTTAAATTAACGTTGAATAGGCATACAAATGTATTTAATTTTAATTCGTATATTCCACCAATGTCGTCAAACGAAACTTATCAATCTCATCTTAATGCCAAAAAATCAATACATTCATCATGCCGTCCATCGGATATTTTTATATTGACTGGCGATTTCAATATGCCAAATGTGTCGCGGATCGCGGATGATGATTCTTATATTCTCCTGACAGAGCAAATAGAACCATCACATGCAGCTGAATTTATTGGTACAATAAGTGAGCTTGGATTGTTTCAAGTCAATAATATTCGTAATTCAATGGGTAGACTAATAGATCTTGTATTTACGAACGACCACGAAAATCTAACAATTTTTAGACCGCCTGCGTTAGTCAAATTAGTTGCTTCATCTGAGCCAAATACCGACACATTTAACTATAAAAGAGGAGACTATTTTGGCTTGAATCAGTATTTGTCATCTTTATGCTTGGAAAATCAACTTATTAGTCGTCATCTATCTCTGGACGATAAGGTGACTGTGCTTGTTAATTCATTAACGACAGCAATAGAGCGGTTTACACCAAAAAATACCATTAAACGTAATGTAAAGTGTCCATGGAGCAATGCTCATCTACGTAACCTAAAAAAACAAGAGAAATAAGGAATGGAAGTATTTCAAAATCTCGGGTGATAGACTTTCGTTTGATGCAGCATTCGCTGCGTTTGATTCATTGAACACAAAACTCTATGATGACTACATCAATAATATGGCTTCTACTGTTCGATCAGATTCAAAATCATTCTGGCGTATTATTAATTCAAGGAGGACAACTGATAATATACCGAAAATTCTTCATTATGCTGATACATCAACGACTAATATTCAAGTTCAAGCTGATATTTTGCAACATTTTTCAACAAAAATTTTGAATTGAATAGGAATGTCTTACAACCCAATCGAGTTACCACCATTGGAGGAACTAATGATTTATTCCTGTTGGAAGAAGCATTTGTATTCGACGAGCTTATGAAAATTGATATATCGAAAGGAACGGGACCTGATGGTTTTCATCCATTATTGCTGAAAAACTGTGCAGCCTTTTTGTGCACACCACTTCACATCATATTCAACGAATCACTAACTCTCGGATTGTTTCCTTCTCAGTGGAAGAGTTATAGCGTGAATCCAATCTTTAAAAAGGGATCTAGATCGAATGTTGAAAACTATCGCTGTGTAGCTAAACTACCAACTATAGCTAAATTCTTCGAGAAACTCGTGAATATTAAACTGACTGATATGGTTGCAAATAGATTATCACCGAAACAACATGGATTCTATAAAAGGCGTTCAACAGTGACCAATCTCATGGATTTTACTCACTTTGTGTTTAAAAATCGACGACAAGTAGATGTGCTGTACACAGATTTTGCAAAGGCCTTTGATAAAGTCAATCATGATATATTGATTTAAAAGTTAAACGGATATAATATAACTGGTAACCTCATCTATTGGATCAAATCATATCTTCGCGACCGTCGTCAATTTGTATACTACAATGGTAGAAGTTCCGGGGAATTCATAGTAAACTCGGGTGTGCCTCAAGGAAGTCACTTGGGACCAACACTATTTTTACTGGCTCAAACGAAAATCGTCCTAAATTTTCCAAAAATCGTCCTAAATTTCCCAAACATCGTCCTAAAATACCCAAAAATCGTCCTGAAATACCCAAAAATCGTCCTAAAATACCCAGAAATCGTTCTAAATTTTCCAAAAATCGTCCTAAATTTCACAAAAATCGTCCTAAATTTCCAAAAAATCGTCCTAAATTTCCCAAAAATCGTTCTGAAATTCCCAAAAATCCTAAATGACTCAAATTTGGCAACAATTAGTGAAACAAAATGCAGAATATTTCAGTTGAGTTCCGTTTGAATTTTACTTTGTCAGTTAATTATTTGAATATCCGAGAATGAAAGTGAGACCTTAATTCACAACATATAGAAATCCAACAAAAAAACAACAACATTTCATAGTGTAACACCGAAATGAAGACATTTTAAAGTGCAACACATTAATTTTTTTTATGAATTTTCATTTCCAAGTGGAATCCTTTTTTGCGAATAATTCATAAGCGAAAGCATTAAGTTATCTTAATAAGAGTTACTAACTGACAGACATATGTATTTTAAGCGCTTTAAATATATTTTTATTTTAAGCGCTTTTGTTTTTCTACCAGTTTGTTTCTCTGAATTTGAATGAATAAATCCGAATTAATAATAAATCACGTATTTCCTTTTCCAACAATTTATTGGCAGTTTTATTTAATCGAAAGTCTGCAATAATCACATTCAAAAAATGACATTCATTTTAACGACATCCATCGTCACATTTCTTGTCTTTCGGAACTCAACTGAAATATTCTGCATTTTGTTTCACTAATTGTTACCAAAAATGAGTCATTTAGGATTTTTGGAAAATTTAGGACGATTTTTGGGAATTTAAGGACGATTTTTGGGAAATTTAGGACGATTTTTGGGAAATTTAGGACGATTTTTGGGAAATTTAGGACGATTTTTGCAAAGTTTAGGATGATTTTTGTACATTTTGAGGGAGGTTTTGAGTCGATTTTTGGGTATTTTAGGACGGTTTTTGGGAATTTTAGTACGTTTTCTGGGTATGTTAGAACGATTTTTGGGTATTTTAGGACGATTTTTGGGTATTTTAGGACGGTTTTTGGGAATTTTAGGAAGATTTCTGGGTATTTTAGGACGATTTTTGGGTATTTTAGGACGATTTCTGGGTATATTAGGACGATTTTTTTGGGTATTTTAGGACGATTTTTGGGTATTTTAGGACGGTTTTTGGGAACTATAGGACGATTTCTGGGTATTTTAGGACGATTTTTGGGTATTTTAGGACGATTTTTGGAAAATTTAGGACGATTTTTGGGAAATTTAGGACGATTTTTGGGAATTTCAGGACGATTTTCGTTTGAGCCATTTTTACTTTTTATCAACGACGTAGTTGAGGAATTGGGTATTGATGTGTTTATATCTTTGTTTGCTGATGATCTTAAAATTGCAGCTGCAATCAATTCCGCTATGGACACATTGAAGCTTCAACGTGCTATCGATAAATTGAGGCAATGGTGTATCGCAAACGATTTACACCTAAACTTAAACAAGTGTTCAGTGATGTCAATAACCAACAAACAACAATCAAACATCATTATTGGAAATCACCATTATGGGGATCACGTGTTTGAAAGAGTTAAAGAGCAAAAGGACCTTGGTGTGATTGTGGATTCGAAACTGAATTTTAATAATCACATAAATATGATCGTGTCGAAAGCAAAATCTACACTTGGATTTATCAAACGCTTTTGCTTTGACATAAGAAATCTCAATACGCTCAAGACTTTATATAACACTCTAATTCAATCATTGCTTGAATACTGTTGTGTCGTATGGTTACCATATCATTCGATATCGATAGACTTAATTGAATCGGTGCAAAAGCAATTTACAATATTTGTATTGAGAGAATATCCATCTGCCGAAAACAACTATCATATTTCTTCATATGAATATAGACTGGAAAATTTGAAAATGATGAAACTTGAAAGGAGGCGTATCAATGCAGCTTTGCTGTTTTTCTACGACGTATTGAACGACATTATCCCATGCTCACAGATAAAAAACGATATTGCGCTTCATTCAAACCCATTCAATCTTCGTGAATCGTCGGTGGAGACTTTTAGAATAAAAAATCCATCACTTATTAATGAACATACGGCACAAATAAGTCAGATGTGTAAACTTGCAAACTTCATTGATGAACTGTTTAAAGAATCTGCTACTCGTGCAAATTTTAAATCTCAATTAGTTGCCTGTGATAAATTGAATCTTAGGTTGAAACAACAAATCCAATGATTGATATTAAACCATTTCTTTTTAAATTTCATTAGCATTGTTAATATTGTGATATTGTGATTATGTGATATTTTTAGCAAAGTTATCGAATGTAATATTAATACATATTGTATTTTTAATCATTCAACCTTGCAATGTTTGAATGGATTTTTCTAAAAGAAAAGATACAGGTTTTAATGGTGGTGAGATCCGATATAATCGATTAATGACCCTTACCTTTTCCCCTGTCAGATATGTTATTACTTAAAAATGAATAAAAACAGCCAGGCTTTGGCGGTGTATTGTTATTGTTGATGTAATGCTTGGACTATTTAGATGAATGGATGCAGCACGCTCAGTTCATGAAGCAATTTGAATGGATTTCAGTAGATTAGCAAAGTATGTTTCAAAACACGAATTAAATTGATATCAATTTAATTCGCGCTTTAAATCGCGGCTGTTCGCGGATCGCGAATATCAATCGCGAATCGCGGATCGCGAAAATACGTAAGTATGTTTCAAAACACGAATTAAATTGATGTCAATTAATTCGTGACTTAAATCGCGGATCGCGAATATCAATCGCGAATTGCGAATATCAATCGCGGATCGCGAATATCAATCGCGGATTCCCCGAATTCTGTGGAATCATACATGAACTGTAGTCATCAACCGCGAAACAGTAATGAATCGCGAATCGTGACTGCATCCCTAAAAAAAAAAAAAAAAAAAAAAAAAAAAAAACAGAAAGAAGAATCTGGAAAAAAAAAAAAAAAAAAAAAAAAAAATCTTCAAATAAAAGAACATCATTTAACTTTTATGTGTCTGCTTTATTTAATAATTTGAATACAATTGAAAATACAATGCAATGCTACATTAACTCTCTACTTTCGGCTCAATAAACTATCCATATCGAATTCCAAATCGAGAAGAGATCCATTGTAAGATTCCGCGCTCACGAAATGTAAAATCGCCATGTTATGATAGGATTCGTCTCTGCCTCTGAAGCACATAATGTATCTACCTTGATTTAACTTTTCGACATCATCTTCAGTTAGAGTTTTCGCAAATCGTTGCGGTAGAAACACGACCTTATCCCCAAGATCAGCTTTAATTTGCTTCCCATATTTTTTCGTGGGAACGAATCCAAATGATGACACCAAGTAGTCACCAATTTCCAGATCTCCAAACTTGACAAATGGTTTGTTGTCGTAGCACAAACTGTTCAACAAACTTAGTCCCGATGTCATGTTTACAAAAAAAAAAAAGAGTAGACTTTTTCCTTAATTCTTTACGTGGAATGCACCTTGCTTAACTGCGAGCAGACTGATTGACAATCAAGAAAAACCCGTGCATTTATATCAAAAATAATCTGTCAAATAAATTACCCCCACCAACTAAAAATACGATAGTCGTTTAACCATTGAACCTTGTACGTTGACCACCCCGCTGATTTAACAAAACAAGACAAAATTTATGGATGCAATAAATCAACCCGTTGCTTGAGTGAGATCAAACAACACCGACTTTAGTGGTTCCTTACCTCCAGTTAGAGAAATAGACTTGCATTCACATGTTAGAACAAGTTTACACATCGCAGTTGGCGTTTCTGTATGGAAGGGGGTAGATTGGAACATAAATTTAAAATCACACACAGTATTGTGAATTCCAATAAATTTCATTTAAACTTCAACGCGAAATATCCACTCTCTAAAGAAGTCAAAAATGTCATCAAGAATCGATTTTGAAGTTCGACAATCCGCCTTCAATCGTAGAATATTATCGTTCGCTGTGGTGAATCGTGATCACATCGACATTCGTGATTTCCTTACAGATTCCTTTGATTATTTCGATGCAAATATTCGTGAATTATTAGCGGTACATTTAATGTTAAAAGTGAACGGATGCTTTAAAGCAGAATTTGAAAAAGTGGTGCAAACAAGTGAAAATCAGCTGCTAGAAAAGCAGACAATTTATATAAACACTAAAAATACAGTGATCGATCTTAACACCAACTTGCTCGAACTCTTTAATGATGATATAGTGAAATATGTTCTTGGACAAGTTGAGGAAGTTGTATTACAAGGTTCCGGTTTCTCTTTATCACAAATCAAAGAGCTCGCAATTTCGATCAGCCGCTATGAACCAATTCGGGCATCATCATATATCAATCTACCCAAATGTATTGAAAGTAAACTTGCAGTCATAAATGTCATGAACAGTGATAATATGTGCTTCAAATGGGCGGTTTTATCTGCCCTTCATCCAGCTCCAACTAACCCTTCACGTTTAATGAATTATTTACCATACGCAAATGAACTCGATTTTACTGGAATTGACTTCCCAGTTGGTCTCAATCAAATCGATAAATTTGAAAAACAAAACCCGACAATTTCCATCAATTTATACATTCATGAGGATGCACAAGACGGAATTAAAATCCGACCACTTCGCCTGACTAAACATATCAAAACGCAGCACATTCATTTACTGTTATTAACAAAATTCATGCACAACGATGGAAATGACATTCAAATAAATGTCAATTCACACTACTGCTGGATCAAAAATCTAGGCCGATTGATATCACATCAATCTAGCAAGAACACAGCTAAAAAATATTTTTGTGATCGCTGCTTGAACTATTTTTCGAAATTGAGTGATTTAGAGGTACACAGTGTAAATTGCATGAAGCAAAATGAACTTGAAATTGTGATGCCGACGGAAGGTAACGATGTGATTTCGTTCACGAATAGAGAGAAACAATTAGATTCACCGTTTATAATTTACGCGGATGTTGAAGCGCTGTTAAAAAAACCGGAGGAGCAAATATTTAGGAGTGGATCTACTGATACATACCAACAACATGAAGTATACAGCATCGGCTATTACTTTAAATGCTGTTACGACGATTCGAAATCATATTACAACAGTAGACGGGGGCCTGATTGCATTAGTTGGTTCATTAACGAATTGAAAGAAATCGCGTTCAAGGTTGGTGATACTTTGGACAATGTAATTCCACTCAAAATGACATCCGAGCAGGAAAACGAGTTTCAAAATGCGAGAAAATGTCATATTTGTGAGAAAGAATTCGAGATCGGATGCACCATAGTCAGGGACCATTCACATTTAACTGGTGACTTTCGTGGAGCTGCCCACCAAGACTGTAATCTTTCCTATATCGAAAGTCGCTCAATTCCAGTGGTTTTTCATAACTTATCACACTACGACTCTCATTTTCTATTGCGACATACAACTGTATACCGGATTCGAAGGTGCAATTTCTATCATCCCCATCAATAGTGAGCAATACATATCATTCACGAAGGTCGTGAATGGCTCAGCAAAATCATTCAAAAAGCTTATAAAATTGAGATTCATCGATTCCATACGATTCATGGCATCATCATTAGACTACCTATCTTCACCGATTCCATCGGAAAAGAAGAAAATCTTAAGATCAGAATGTTCACATTTAAATGAAGAGCAGCTGCGGTTGTTGGAGCGAAAAGGTGTATTTTGCTATGATTATATTGATAGCTGGGATAAGTTGAACGAGACATCGCTACCATCAAAAGATGATTTCTACAGCACATTGATTGATCAACCCATTTCCGATGATGATTACAATTTCGCTGTTGAAGTATGGAAAACATTCAATATCAAAAACCTCGGTGAATATTCAGATTTATATCTGAAAACTGATGTGCTGCTATTGGCCGATGTATTTGAAAATTTCAGAAAAACATGTAAAGAAATCTATAAATTAGATCCATCGAATTATTATACAGCACCTGGACTCTCATTCGATGCCATGCTCCGTTACACGAAAGTCGAACTTGAATTATTGAAAGATGTTGACATGTTGCTATTCATTGAAAGGGGTATACGCGGTGGCATAAGCCAATGCAGCAAGCGATATGTCACAGCGAATAATAAATATATGACAAATTATGACAGCAGCCAAGAATCGAGCTACCTAATGTATCTCGATGCAAATAACCTATATGGTCATTCGATGATGCAGTATCTACCACACAAAAATTTTCAGTGGTCAAACAAAATCTTCGATAAAGAGCAAATTCTGAACATTGCCGACGATTCTGAGACGGG
Organism: Obolodiplosis robiniae; assembly: GCA_028476595.1. NCBI lineage: Eukaryota > Metazoa > Arthropoda > Insecta > Diptera > Cecidomyiidae > Obolodiplosis > Obolodiplosis robiniae. The sequence continues at coordinate 28,540,147 of CM052015.1, read as the reverse complement.
CTACATCTTTGAAGTTGATTTACACTACCCATCGGAATTACATGATTTGCATAATGATTACCCGTTTTGTGCAGAAAATAAGCAAGTGCCCGGCACGAAAAACGTTAAAAAACTTCTCTTAACGTTAGACGATAAGAAGAATTATGTCGTGCACTATCGAATGCTAAAGTTGGCTCTTCAGCATGGATTAGTATTGCAGAAAGTGCATCGCGTTCTTCAATTTGATCAGAGTGACTGGCTGAAGCCGTATATCATGCTGAATACCGAGATGCGTACGAAAGCGACAAATGACTTCGAAAAAAATTTCTTCAAATTACTCTGCAATGCAATTTTCGGTAAGTGAATGTTCTGTATCGCTATATTGATTGTCAAAGTTTACTAGTTAATTGTTTAATTAACACATTCGATTTCTCTATATAATTTACAGGAAAAACAATGGAAAACTTGCGATCCAGAGTTGACATTCACTTAAAATCCCAATGGGAAGGGAGATATGGTGCACGCAAACTAATCGCGAAACCTAATTTTAAGAGACATGTAATTTTTGATGAGAACTTAGTAGCAATTCAAATGAATAAAATTAGCATTAAAATGAATAAACCAATTGCGATCGGTCTCGCAATTTTAGATATATCAAAAACAGTAATGTATGATTTCCATTACAATTTCATGAAACCGACGTACGGTGACAATGTAGCTTTAACCTACACCGACACCGATTCTTTCATTTATCAAGTAAATACCGATTGTTTTTATTCCGATATGAAGCGAAATTTAAACAAATATGACACGAGCGACTATACTCAAGATAACATTTTCAACATGCCGCGCGTAAATAAAAAAATACCAGGGTTGTTCAAAGATGAGTTGAACGGGGAGATTGTAAATGCTTTTATCGGATTGCGCAGTAAAATGTATTGTGTTCAATCGAATGGGGTAGACAAAATAAAAAAAGCAAAAGGCGTGAAAAAATATGTGTTGAAAAAAGGGATAAACTTTGAAAATTATGTTGATTGTCTATTGAATAATTGCTCAATTGTGAAAGAGCAAAATACATTTCGCTCTAAATTGCATAAAATTTACACAATCCGACAAAGTAAAGTAGCATTAAGTCCTTTCGATGATAAGAGGTTCATTTTAGAGAATAACATAGATACATTAGCTTGGGGGCACTATAAAATACCATTGTAAAACTGTTTAAAAGTTAGTAAATAAACATCAACATTTTCAATTCTTAAAAGTATCTTCACCTTTATTTATTTGTAGCATTTTAAAAATTATTTCAGACATTTTATGACGGTGTTCTACACTAAATACGTATGAAATCAATTGTTCAGTTTGCTGTATTCGACATTGGAATCGGAAACGATCCAAAGCGGCTTCACACCACTTGCCCTTTCTTGCTTTACGATACGCATATTGCCAAACATGCATTTCCAAAACATGCACCGACATGTCGAATGTTATCTGAAAATAAAAAGGTTCAATGGAATATTGAGAATTCCGGCTTGACGTCATAAAACAAAAATTCATTTTAACTCACATGTTTTTGTTTCGAGATCATTGTAGAACCCTAAATGTGTGAATTATAGTTAAAAAAGAAAAACACAGAAATTACTCTGTTACATAAAATTTACGATCGTATTTATTGGGAATTTAGCAGTTACAATACATCATTTTTATCTATCCAGCTATTATGTCTATTGTCAAAACCTAACCATTTTACGTAAACTTTGTTGTTTCTTTTTCGGAGAATTTTTTCAACTAAATAAACATCCGGAAACTTAACTAATTGCATCTCATCAGCATAGACGCTCCCTTTGATCTCATTCCCCTCATAGTCAACTAATAAATATGTAATCGGGTCCGTATGCTGAACCTTCCTCACAATAAAAATTTCAGTTGTCCAAGATGGTAAATAACCTTTTTCGAATACATGTTTATATTTACTTAGTCTAACATGGTCCCCTACTTTGAATTTTACGATATTTTTATATGGAATCACTCTCTTATGATTATAGGCGGTATCTAAAAGGTGCTGCTCGTTGTCAGAATCCACATCGATTGGTGCCATTTTCATTGTTCGATGCTTAGTTGCGTTGTACTCATAAACCAATTTGGGCAAAATGTTGACCCATTTATGATTTCCGTTCAAGCTAAATTGTTGATATATCTTCCGTTTCAAGGTCCGATTGAAGCATTCCACGATTGCTGCCTTCTTAGAACTAAATGTCGAATAGCGATGAACCTTGTATTTATCCAATAATCGCGTCATTTTAGAATTATAAAATTCGCGCCCCATGTCAACTTGTAGATTTCGTACGCGTCGATTAATCGAATCTAGTATTGACTTCATAGCTCGCGTAACTTCCAATCCTGTTTTTGTCTTAAGTGGTCGTACATATGCCATTTTTGAAAATGTATCAATCGCTGTTAAACAATACTTCATTTGACGATCAGGCGGCATTTCAATTAAATCCGCTTGTAATGTGTCGGCGATACCCCTCATTGTGCTTCGGCGTCTCGCAAAATGTTTTCTTGCATCGCGATGAAGCTCCTTGACAACTTGCAATTTACTCATATTGATTCTAATGATGCTTAGTTGAAGTAATTTGATGAATTCGATAACTACGTCGATTCACATAAATTTAACTGCTTCTGATAACAACACCGCTAAATGGCGAGTACTCAAATTGATTGTCGTAAATGATCAAGCAATTGGCAATAGTATTTGGCGGAATATTGGCTCGAGCATTAATTTCCAAACGAATATCCACTGTACCACCTAAAAATGTTTCGTCAGATCTCGTACGGTCGAATGTAAATATCGGATTCGTACCAAAATCTCCATTTCTAATTATAACACCATTACGAGACACATCATCATTGTAATAAGCTCTATGGATGTTAAGATACGCGAAATACAGCTCCTCATATTTTGAATTGGTAAAGTCTAAATTATAGTTTTCGTATGGATAATATTCCGAGTTCAAGTACAACTTAACATCAGAAATGTTACAGTGATCATATCCGACCGAGTTGATTTCCACGCGCTGTCTATTCGTTTGGAATGTAACAAACACGAATCGCGGTTTACTCATTTGAGTTGTTGATTTAACCGTCCAAATATGCTTATTGCTCTCCGGTAACTGAGGCATCTCATAGTAATCCCATGATCTATAAGGAACGCTAATTGACTGCTTTCTCTCTAGATATTTCAACATCTTTAGTTTTGAAATATATGATAGTTGAACATGCGGTATTTTCCACTGAATTTTATTCAATTTAAAGGTGAATGAGTCGGTGGTCGCTCTATAGACGCCGACATCTGTCCGATTGCGCATTAAGATGATTTCATGTTTACAATTCAATAATATTTTTCGATAGTCATCGCAGAATCCCAGAACTTGATTCAGAGGAATAATGAATGAATACGTTCTCACTACCAATGCCAAATCTGTATAAGCATGTGACAATTGATCCAAAAAATATTGTCCTGCTTCAGTTGATGCTACGAGATTTTTCATTTCGCTTGATGTTCCGACATTTTTCGTACGGTCAATTTCAACACCGTTTATTTCATAGCGTATTTCACTGAAAAAACGCGCTGCACAATTTGCACTCCATGTGCCAACTATAGCTTCATGTTCGGTACCTTGTCTACGTCTAACTTCAACTTCTATATAAATATAGCTCTCCGATGGTAAAACATATAAATCCTGTGATTGAATGGCTATTCTTATTTCATCATTTGCATTAAATGACGAAGTGTATGGTGAATAGCTATGATATTGCTTCCGAATGATGGTGCTATCGCGAACAGGCATGTTCATTACACTCAGAATGTCTGATATTGATATTTTTGACTTGATATTTTTTCTTGATAATTTACGCTTTGACGATCGCGATGTTGTACGCTTAATGGTTTTAGGTCGAGTGATTTTGTTGATCATCGAATTAACATTTATATCATAAAATCCGAATGTTTGAGCACTTGTTGAATTGTATAGAAGCATTTTAGTTTTATTTTCCAATTATTTATCGTCTCGTTTTATATGTATTCGAACTGTTATCTCTTCACCGCGAAAATCGATTGATTCACCGTTCTGATCCACAATGGAAATTTGAATGCAGCTTATCCGACGCGGGATAATAGGCAAATAAATTATGTTTCGGGGCTGTTCAATAATTTTGTATCCAATGTCAACTTTATTGGCTGAAAATTCATAAATTGAGTGGCAGAGTTGACCATTCACATTCGCCCCGGATATAATATTACATTCAACTCTTACAACATTCAATTTGGAAATTCTAATTATATCTTTCGCTTCCACTTCACGGTTAGCTGGAATTCCTACGTTGTAAGCGATTTTCCTTATTGAATTATCATTGAGATTCACTTCATCATCATCATCAGCACCTGTGAATCCTTTGTCAAAACCCAGCACATTGAGAACGGATTTCGGTTCGTTGTGTAAAATTTGATGATCACATTTGATAGAAGCTTTTAATGTATTCTTGTTGATTGAATAGTAGAAACTAATTGCAATTTCATTCAGGCAAGTCGCTATATACCACAATAAATCATCAACTTCATAGCATCCGACTGGGATTTCGATAGATCTCGCTTTACCATTTCCGTCAATGAAATGAAAAATATTGTTATCTTTCGTGATATTTGGAATTGAATGATACGCTGTGAAATCCAGAAGACCGCACGAATAGCTTTGATTTTCATCAAGAACTATCTCAGGAAATATTGTGGCTGATAATTCGGATGTATTGCCGGTTAGTGTTACAGTAAACGATGTCATGATTGTAATTTTTATACTGATCAATTTCGCTTAACTTCACCAGCATTTATACGTTTGACCAAAATATATGTAAGAATTCCAAACACAATTGACCGCATACAACGGTTTCAAATTCTTGATATTGGTGATAGTTGTACATGAGTTTCACTTTTCCCCCTAAATATGTCTTCAATTCGAGTGGCGGAAGAAGATTTCCGAAGCTATCAAAGTACCATGCTGAATCATTAATTTTGACCAATGCGGTCCAATGCGTCCCATTTGATCGAACACTATCATGATTTAGTATCAAACATTCTATTTTTCTTGGTTTTTTCGGCAGTGTATCGCGCATAAAAACACCTCGAAAATGCGGAATTTTTAATAATTCAACGTATTTGATTAAATCATAATTGGTTAGTGGTCTATCTTGTGGGACGCTCACCACACGTTTTTTGAATGTCGCTTCAAGTAGAGACCGTCGCCAGCAGTATTTTTATGCGGATTTAAGTATAGCCCGAATCCATTTGCAGCCGGTTTTAGATATAAACCTTGACCGACTTTCAGCTCCATTGCCCCGTTCTGATGTCTATTCGCCTCGAATTGAGCTTTAATATCTTTTATTGCTTTTACTACTGAGGATGCACCACCAGCTAGAGACCCAATCGCGCTTAGAGCAGCAAAGATTGGTATGAGTGGAAGGACACCTCCGGAAATTTTAGGCACTTTTATCACTCTCGGTACTTTGATACGTTTCCCTTTCGCAGTTTTTTTACTTGATTTGAGTGCCGCTGTAACCGCGGACTCAAGGCCTGCTTTCTTTGAGTTTTTCATATCATTTTTTACATTTTTGATCAATGTCTCGAACTTTATTTCCTTGATTTTTTTAGCTTTTTTTCGGCCATTTGGTTTCGGAATGCCCAAACCGATTTTGTGTAAGCCATTCTTGACTTTCATCGCACCGGATACAAGAAGTGATGCAGCCCTTTCACCGAATTTCGCATCCTTCGAGAAAACACGTTTAAACGCAGCCGATCCTAGTTTTTTATCTGCCTTGTAGCGTGTCTTGGAATCTTTATTATTTGCGTATGCTATATCATGTTCTTTGCACAATTCATCTAATTTATTTACACCTTTGTCCCCGCGAGCCAGGCGCTCGTCTAATTTTGTACCTGGCCCGCAATATTGATAGCTTGGCAAATGCAGTTCAAATGGGAGTTTGTCTATGAGCTTATCAAAAAGTCCTTGTCCGCAGCATTTACGCACTTTCCGCGATTTCTTTTTTACACTTTTTTTCGATGCTTTACGACCAACCATTTTTGATCTTCTCTCTTCAACAATTCGCGTACGAATAATTTCATTCAACATATAAATTCATTATTTATCAGATCTACATTCTCAGTTGATCTCAAGATGCGTTTCGTTAAACATGCTATGGATATATCTGTCAGAAATATTGACGATTCCGCTTCGAGCGATAAATCAAAGGAAAAGCGACATAGTCCACTTTTACCGAACAATTTGAGGTGTATCATTGCCGGCCCAAGCGGCTGTGGAAAAACGAATTTGCTGATAAGTTTGATCGAATCAGAAAATGGATTTAAATTCGAAAATTTATATATTTATTCAAAGACATTGGAGCAAGATAAATACAAATATTTGCATGACATTCTAAGTCCAATCAAAGAGATCGGATATTTTACATTTTCATCTTCAGATGATGTGATTGAACCTAGTGAAGCGAAGCGGAATTCTATTTTTGTATTTGACGATGTGATTTGTGATAAAAGTCAAGATCGTGTTCGAAGTCTTTTTTGTATGGGGCGGCATTATCAAACAGACGTTATTTATTTGACTCAAACACTAACTAAGCTGAGCAAACATTCAATTCGCGATAACTGTAATTTTTTAATTCTATTCAAACAGGTATGTAAGGATTGCAATTAGTAAAAAGAACTTTAGTATATGTTTTGATTCAGATACGGTAACATATAATATAAAACATGAATCTTGATAGCAACCGTGAGAAACAGTTAAATCGCGAAAAGGATATTAAATCCAAGCTCGTCAATACACGAAAAGTTATTCAAGATAAATTCAATGCGGCCTACAAAAATCGAATGACCCGTGAAATTGATTTGAATGAAAAATACCAACCTATAACGAAAAAAATTGAAAGACTTGCTGAAGCTGTCGAGGGGCAGAAATTCTCCAATATTCCGAAGAAAAAACGACTTACTGGGAAATTGAAACGTCTATCAGATTTCCGACGAGCCTCGTATACCGAAGATACTGAGTTTGAACCAATTACTATCAGCGATATGGATGCGAAATCTTCAGATGATGATTCAGATATTGCAATGATTACGGACGATGAATCTCGAGCGAATTTTCAAAAAAGGCAGCGCAATGATAGTGATCCTGAAATTTCATCTATTTCGAAGAAAAAACTGCCAAATGATGAAATAACATCTGAGGATGAAAAAGATATTGTGGCAGCAAAAAAAATAGAGCGAAAATTGGATGAGCAAGAAGCGACAAAATGTATTCGCGACTACAGTGAATACAGAGCCGCAAGAAAGAAAGATATAATGACTGAACTTATGCGCGAATCCGACGATAAACCAATCACAAGAGGTCGATCAGCATTTCAAAAACGAGTCGAAAGAAGAGCCAAGAGTATCGGTGAAATGGCTCCGCCGCTTAGAAAAAAGTTGCAGGCGCGCGGGGTCTGGGTACCTAAACAATTTGCTGATTCCAATAAAGAGACATGTATTACTCCACGAAAACAGCGAGCAATCACGGTGGATGAAATTCCACACGAAAATATTTCATTAATTACGTCGGACAGTGACGAAGAAAGGCAATGTAACGTAAGATTACGAAAGAGAGGTAGAAAAGGGGTGCAGAAGAAAGATCCTGAGGGAACCGAAAACATGAAAAGACCTAAACGTACAAAGAAAGGAGGAAGCATTGAATCTGACTTTGTGCCATACAATCAAAATATCACATATGAGTTTTATGATGACCCGAATGAGCTATGTGAAAGATTGCATTTGTTAATCGCATCACGTGCTGCTGGTAATTCTAACCATGCTCAAGAAATAAACTCACTAATTTCCGAACTTAGAGAAGCAAACATCATTGAATGAACAAAAACAATAAATATGCAATCACTTTAACCTTTGTTTGTTACATTTTCTTTTTTCAACTTATTGCCGCTGCTTTTGATCTTACACAAATTCTTATTTTATGACGAGGCTGTCATAAAAATTGTCTGAAAGTGCATGGAATGAAATAGGAAAGCATGTTTACATGTTGATTTTACATTTCACCACAACAAAATGCTAAGGGATGGAGATATTAGTTGGTGTTTGTATTGGAATTTAAGTTTGGAGTGAGAGAGATGGAATGCTAAATTTGAACGAAAATTTGTGCTATAAATATCTGCCGATCTTCTCCAGTACTCAGTTTTAAACTTTACTTTGTTGAAATTAGTCATCGCTACCATGATCCGAATCATCCTAGACCAACTGCTCCAAAATATCCTTATTTTGCGCAGCATTTTCATCAACATGAATGTGTTTGATCCGAATGTCCAACCATCGACTTCGGAAAGTGCGCGTGAACATCGAGCGAATGTACGACCATCGACATCGGAAAATGTACGCGAGCATCGACCGAATATTCAACCATTGACAAGGGAAAATTTACGTGTGCATCGGAATCACCCATATCAACGACGATCGCACAATCAGTCACCATCACCATCGCCATCACCATCTACTTCTAGTTTAAATTCGACTGCAACAACGATTCCATTTTCGGTGTTTCTTGAGGCAATGCGGGAAATGCAGAATAGATTGGATACACCATCACCCGCATCATCTTCATCAACCGGACATCCAGCAGCATCACCACGTTATTCACCAGCACCATCGGAAGCGAGCACAAACTACGAGCCAGAGATGATCGACCATATTCAACAGTCTGGCTTCGATGTAAATGACGGCCCGGAATACTACGACCACCGATACCATCCAATTGCTGATAACGACGTTGTGGATTTAATTAGTGAAAGTGACGTCGATGTTTTAACTGAAGTGGTTTATGGAAGTGATGCCCAAGCTTTGGATGATGTTGCCATGGACCTCACAGTGAATCAACGCGAACAAAGTGCTGAAAGTTCGGAAAATGGCGATGATGATGACGTGCAATTGATTGATGTCGTGGTTGCTGATCAGAATCCGGAAGATGGCGACGATGATGACGATGTGCAAATTATTGATGTCGAAGTTGCAGCTGACGAACCGGCAAATGATGACGATGACGTGCAATTTGTCGATGTGGAAGTTGTAGCGGCACCAGAACCAGCACCGGAACCAGCACCGGAACCAGCACCGGAACCAGCACCGGAACCAGCACCTGAAGTAAATGTGAATGCGGTAGCTGAAGTCGAGCAGCAAATGGAAGTGAATTTGGCTGAGCGTCCGATCTGCGCAATTTGCCATGATGATCTTCTATCAAATGATCCGCGAATTTTACATTGCCGGCATGTTTTTGAATGTGCAAAAGAGGTATTGAACGGCGAACAATACGCTAGATGTCCAATTTGCCGTTATCCATTTTCAAGAAAACGATGCTATTCGCTATTTTTCTCTTAAGGCAATTTGGTTGAATTTTTAATTTTATATTTTCATTAGTCTTTTTTATTATTATATTTCAATTATTTTTAATTTCATTTTTCTTGAAATTGTATTCATTTAAATTTTTTAAAGCTTCGATAAATAAATGTTAAAAAGCAAATCAATTGTTTTTTTTTATTTCAAGTAGATTTTGATATTTTCAGCACCTAAATTTTCAGGTTTTTCTTCTTTCAGCTTAATGTAGCATTTCATTCTATTTTCAATTGTATTCGATTTTTTTTGTTCTACAGGTTCATTCTCTTTTTTAAATAAAGCAGACACATAAAAGTTAAATGATGTTCTTTTATTTGAAGTTTTTTTTTTCCAGTTTTTTTTTTTCAGATTCTTCTTTCTGTTTTTTTTTTTTTTTTTAGGGATGCAGTCACGATTCGCGATTCATTACTGTTTCGCGGTTGATGACTACAGTTCATGTATGTTTCCACAGAATTCGGGGAATCCGCGATTGATATTCGCGATCCGCGATTGATATTCGCAATTCGCGATTGATATTCGCGATCCGCGATTTAAGTCACGAATTAATTGACATCAATTTAATTCGTGTTTTGAAACATACTTACGTATTTTCGCGATCCGCGATTCGCGATTGATATTCGCGATCCGCGAACAGCCGCGATTTAAAGCGCGAGTTAAATTGATATCAATTTAATACGTGTTTTGAAACATACTTTGCTAATCTACTGATTTCACTTGAAAAACCACCAACTTGGGATGAAATTGACACAAGTGTACGAATTTTGATTGAAAGAGGGATTTTTTCAGACGAAAAACCTCCGTTTATTTCATAATTATGGTGTTTTTAGAGCAAACATGAACGCAGCCCAAATTGCCAAAAATAAAGAGAAGAAACTTTCAATTGCAGCACGTTGGGTCAATTTCTTTAAAAAATGTGCGGAAGAAGACTACAACTGTCATGATCCAATTCGTTTTTGTAGCTACATTCTCTCGCTCTCCGGTAAATGAAAAAAAAAAATTAAATATTAATTGTATGAAGAGTCAACATATCCACTTTGTAGTTTTTCATTTCAACATTGTTTTCCATTCACTTTCTATAGGGAAAAATGTACCAGCTGAACGAAGTTTCTCATTGGTCAAGAAATTATGGACAAATGATCGATCGGAATTGACGCTCACCAAAATTCGATCATTGATGTTGATAAAGTTCAATTGCAATCAAACTTGTTTGGAATTTTTCAACGAAATCAAGCAGCAACCTGACATATTACACGCAATCAAATCCAGTAAAAAATACGATGAAAGTAAGAGCCGTTCGTATGCACTACAACTGAAAAACAATCAACCAAGCGGTGCTGACGATTGCTGTAAAGAGAACTTATAATAACGTAACAATTTCATGATTAATGATAAAATGAACATTTTAATGTGTCGAAAATATATTTTGTCATTTTGATCTCTTTAATTAATAAAAATGATCGATTTTTTTGTTAAATTTCCTGATTTTAATGGTCAAATCCTCATTTTTTCCCCTTTTATAATATCCAAATTTTTTTCCCGAATTTTCGGTGAAATATTCCCGCTTTTCCCGATTTTTCACTGAAAAAATCCCGCACGTTGCGAAAAATCGCCTGAGAGGTCTAGTTATATTCGAGAACAACTCACAAGAATTTCGTTCAAACTATGCCAAACCGATGTATTTTAATTTCACAATTCAAATTGAACCAACAATTCTGAATCAGCGGTTTCATTTCAGGTATCAAATATTGAATATTTACAACGACTGGCTGAAAAATATAAGTTCGAAATATGGGAGACCAATAATCGGGATGCATTTTCTACAGGCCAATTAGTGTTCCAAAGTTTCATGGATTGCTACACATTTTGTAGAGAGGAAGAGCAACTGTCATATTTGAAATGGAGCAATTTCTGGCACGAAAAATATCGTGGTAAAAAAGCGCAAAGCCTTTTCGAAAACATGATAAATGGACTAAATGAAGATTGCATCGAAAAAATTGCCCATTATTTGGATGTTGTCAGCTTTTGTGATTTATTTGGTGTTAAAAGAATTGAAATATTGACGCAAATGGCCCATCGAAAATTCTCCAATTTGATTATCAACAATTCAATTGTTGGCGAAAAATTTGGCATGCTGAACTTTTGTTACATTCTTCTGTCAATCGGTCAGAACGTAATAAATATCACATTTGAAGGGTTGAGAGTGAAAGTGACCAAAGTGATCTCACCTCCTGCTCTTGTTCATAAACATTTCCATCAGCGAGAAAAGGAGGTGAGATTACTTTGGACACTTTTACTCTCAACCCTTCATTTTCGATGCGTTCTTTTAGAAGTGGAACGAGAGATAAATGGAATTTCAAATTAAAATATGCCATTATCCATTGTATTTGTTATTTAGCTTCAAATTTAAGATCAGTGACCTTGGAAAATTTCAATATTGAAATATGCTTTTTGATATTTTTTATGCGCGAAAGGTCTATATCAATATAAATTGAAATAAATAAATTTATAAGAAAGTCAATCACACAAATGATACCACCAATACACATAAATAAAATTGGTTTACGCCTAGCCGCTTGACACCACAAAGCTGTTGTCATTTTAGCCGGTCCAGAGAAAGTTTATTGTGTGCATTCTGTAAAACCCGTCATTTGGTTTTGAAATGTGTCAAACATTGTTAAGTTTAATCATATTTGTTTCATCACTTGCGAATGACGCACATTAGGCCGTACGTATTTTTTCAAATCAAATTCCACATAGCATGAATTAATCTCCATTAACTGCTTTTATTAATTATATGAAAAAATCCGCGATGAGATAAATCTCCGCGTCAATAAACAGTGATAAAGATAAAAAAAAAACATTTGAAAGGTTTGATTAACAAATGCTACGAAACCACCGAACGGCAACTGAAATCAGCGCGAATATGTTTGCTGCGTTTGTTTGACATCCCTAATCATACATTGACATCACTAATCATACTTGAAAAATCCCTCACAAGCCGAAACTTGATCTCAATCACACAATCGTTCGTTCACTCCCATGCAATTCAAGAATACATTATTAAAGTGTCCTTGATACAAATATTACCTTGACGATATCGTTCTTCAATTTGTCTTACAACTGCAGATATTTACTCTCCAGAAGTTTTAGCGATAAATTGTAATAAAAACGAAGTACATCGATTTTTCTTGGAAACTGTGTACTAACGGATTCACTGGAATTTCCAATTAAATATTCATATGCCCTTTGATTTGGGTTTGGATTGACGACCTATGAAAAATTTTCAACTTTTTTTTAAAATATTCTCTAAACAAGTCGAATTGAATTATATTATTCTCACCGTACTCCAATCAATTTCATGAAATTTTTTATCCATTCTAAACTAGAACTATCGCTGCTGCCTCCAATGAGATAATCCCGAAATGTGCCGGAACCAAATCATATGCTACTTAGTTAATTTTCGCTATAATTCGGTAACAATTCAAACAGCAACGGCAGAATGTGAGCCAGAGGTAGCTTGTTTGAGAACTCTACTAGGGACTCTATGATTGCAATGTAAAAACTATTTGAAGATAATATGCTTCGATGTGGACTTTTATTCAAAATTCATGATTGTAGCATTTAAATTTATTGAATCGAAATTAGCGACGCAGTTTCATGTGCAGACCTCGTTCCTTCATCGAACCAACTGCTGGAGCTGCATCACGCTTTTGGCGTTGATTTTCAGGCTGTGGTTCATCTCTTACATCTTCAGAAGAAGCAAACAATAATGAACGCCGGGCTTTGCCACCGATGTCAAAAGAAACATTTTTTTTTTGCCGCTATTTTCGATGTTGCCGTTGTTTTTGATTTTTTTGAAGTGGACGCCTTCGTCAAGGCCGTGGTTTTTCGCACCGTTGCACATATTCTTTCACTTTTTTCTCCTTTTTCGTTGTACGTATTTAACGGTGTCTGCAATAGAAAAAAGATATTGAACATCGTAAATGAACTTCATGAATAAATTCAAAATTGGTAAACAAAGAATATTCTTTTTATATAGACACATCTACAGAAATAATAGTTTTTTAAGCTATTTTGAAATCGTCCCATTTTTCTGTTTCAATCCTGGATTGGTGCAAATTTGAAGAATTTGTCGCTAAAAAATTGGCCGATATCAAAGTCGCCAAGAAAATTCATATTTCCATTAAGTTAGAGGAAATTGAATTAAAACCGGCTCTCAAAATGGCACAGATATGATACACTTCTTAAGCCAATTTGTCCGAAATGCAAAAGAAATATTAAATTTATTAGCTATTTTGAAATCAGCCCATTTTTCTGTTTCAATCCTGGATTGGTGCAAATTTGAAGAATTTGTCGCTAAAAAATTGGCCGATATCAAAGTGGCCAAGAAAATTCATATTTCCATTAAGTTAGAGGAAATTGAATCAACAACGGCTCTCAGAATGGCACAGATATGATACACTTCTTAAGCCAATTTGTCCGAAATGCAAAAGAAATATTAAATTTATTAGGGTAATCATCTGCTGTCTCTTATGTCTAGTTTGACACTTGGCCGTCTGCCAATGTCATTGAGTCGGTCTCGTGTAGAATTTGTTATGTATATGAAAATTTGTTGGCGTACGTCTGTGTGCGTAGCGTCATTAGGTCGAGAGCTTTAGTTTTACAATATGGCCGCTCTCTCTTATTTCAGCTGTTGATCGGAACGCATCGCAGTGGTAAATTAGGTTATGACTCAAAGGTAGACGTTTGGGTAAGTGAACAAAAATCACAATATTCTATTTATGAATTTTATCACTGAAATGGATTAGTTTCATAGTAATTTATTTACTGTTTCAGGCAATTGGATGTATTCTAGCTGAGCTCAGACTCAAAGATCGACTGGTTTCACTTTCTTCGAAGGATGCTCAAGATCCGTTGGATAAGATCTTTAATATTTGCGGCACACCAACCTTCGAGACTTGGTAACACTATAGCAAATCGTATTTTTCACACAAATTAAATCCAATTTTTTCAGGCCAGCTCGCAATTGGAATAGAATATTAAAATGTCATCACGATGGACAAAATTTAGACGAAATTTTTAAGAATGACGCCAATTTCATTTCGTTCCTTAAACTGTTGATGGCTTTGAATCCCAAACAGCGTGCTACACCAGTTGAAGCTTTAAAACACCCATATTTGGATTATCCGTAGATCTCGGCCTATCGACAATTATTTTCAAAAAATAAACTTTTGATATCAATTCATACTATTTTTTCTACCTCATATTAAATAAACCTTCTGATCGTAATAAATTGATGGTCAATTTTCAAGAAATTTTTTTTATGTATTTTTTTATTTATTTTATTTTTATGGTGATAATATTAAATATTTATTTTTGATCATTGAAAAGTCAACCTATGTTTTTAAAAACACATTTTATGGAAATGAGTCAAACATTTTATTTTTTTTACTTTGCGTAATTCACGCGCAACATTGAAGTTGATTTTGATGTTGATGCTGTTTCATTTTGTATATTATTATTTTCGACGGATAAGTAATTTCGGCGAACGATAATACAAGCTCTTGCTGGGCTGCTAACAAAGCTTGAACCGGCACCGGACATGGAAACATTCGATTTCTTTTCAACTGTTTGCAGTTGTTCGGCGTCGTCAGTACGATTGTTTATTGCAGCATCATCGTCCAGGCCGAGATCAATGTTGACAGCTAAACCAATTGGCTCATCTTCAGCAACGTGATGAGAAACATTTTCAGTGGTATTTTGGATATCCAATTGAAGCTGTTCGTTCTGATCAGTGCGATTGTTAATTGCATCATCATCGTTCAGGCCGAGATCAATGTTGACAGCTAAACCAATTGGCTCATCTGAAACGACAGAATCGAAACCACTTTCAGTGGTATTTAGCTCTGGACTTCGACTTTGGACTGCTGGCATTTCCTCTTCGTCAACATCTTTGTCGTTGGAATTTCGATCTTCGGAATCTTCATCGTCGCTAAGTTCTATACATTCTACTATTTCGCCAAATAAATCATTCTTCACAATGTTGACATTGTATTGAATAAAAATTATAAAATAACCAAATAAAAGTGCGTTTATTATAACCTGAGGCCGAGATATTACATCTCAGAAGTGGGATTACTAGCAAAATAACAATAAATTCAGCCTGCTGTATAATAAATTTATCCTTCCGAATAAAATTTTTGTGCTTCCGAATAAAATTTTTTGTGCTTCGACCAAGACAATGTGAAATATGGTGCGACTAACAAAAGCCGAATTAATTAGCGCGTTGGAGCGAGCCAACGTTGATATTCCGCCTTCTGCCACCCTTCAGCAAATTAGAAATCTATATGATGCTATCAACGAAATACCCGATGCCGAATTACAAAGCGATTTACCTGCGGGCACTTCCGAACAAATTCCGTTAGGCCAAGTGATAACTGATGCTCAAAATGTGCCAAGTGAAAATGTGTCTGAAGTCGAAATTCCTGCTGCCAATGTGACCGATGCCCTTCCGAATACAACTGATGCCCATAAAAATCCGACGAACACGAATATTGAACAGCAAATCGCGTTACTTCGGCAACAAAAAGAATTGTAACTGCTGCAAAAAGAAGTTTCTAACCTACAAAGTAGCACGCGGTCCAACCTAACCTCACAACGCTTCGATATTAGTCACATCGAATCAATGATTAATCCCTTCAGTGCTGATGATACTTATGATGTGCGCAAGTGGTTTACTGACCTGGAAGATGCCTTCGAAATTTTAATGTTCGACGACCGTTCAAAATTTGTTGCGACTCGCTGATTGTTAAGTGGAACTGCCAAAGTGTTTGTGCGAACAGTGACAACTTTCGATTACGCCGATTTGAAACAACTGCTGCTTGAAGAATTTGGCCGTGTGCATACCAATCAAGAAGTGTACACTCAACTTCGGAACAGACGCCTTCGGTCCGGTGAAAATGTGAAACGATACGTCATAGAAATGCAAGAAATTGCTATGCGAGCCAACATCCCTGAAGCCGAATTGGTGGATATTATCATCGATGGTTTGTGTGATGCAAGTGTGTAGGAATGAAATAACTAACACCATGTGTATCGGTTGAGTGGTAGGTCAAGACTGTCTTTATTATAACATGTGCTGGTATTTATATGTGTTACAAATATAGGTCAGTATGTTAAGTTGGTGTTACATCTCCCTTCCACAGAAAGAATGAATTTTGTGATACTATTTCAAGATTACTACTAAACGGTTAGCTACGCCGTTGTGGCTATTAAATTTAAGTAAATAGAGAATTCTTATGCTATTGCCCCCTTTTACATGAATAGTGTTGCATAAATTCATTCTTAAAAAAAAATATTTTGCTTGTTTTACGATTTTTTTTCTTTTACATAATTATATTCTTAATTTTGACATATGAATGAGTTTTGTTTTATTCGTTTTTGGGTCGATTATGATTACATTTGGGTTGTCAATTGATTGAATAATAAATGGACGCAAATTAACGTTCTTCCTCTTGTCGTATGGTTCATTTTCGATAAACACCAAATCATTGATCTTAAAGCTATGGTTAGTAACTTTTTTGTCATATTGTGTTTTGTTGTATAGTTTTGACTTAATGAGTAACTTATTTGCTAATTCGTATGCTTTTTGTAAACGAAACTTAGCTTCTAATGCATAATTTTCTATGTTGTAAATAGGCTCGACTCGTTTGGTTAAATCGAGTGGCAAATTTGCTTTCTTGCTAAAGACTAATTCAAATGGAGAAAATCTATCCCTCAAACTTGAGTGGGGTGAAGTATTGTAGCAAAAAGTGAAATACTTAAGATAACTTTCCCAATCGTCTATCTTGTCTACATATGATCTAATGTACTGATTAAAAAATCTATGATTACGTTCTATAGCTCCAACCGTTTCGTGTCGATATGGAGTCGAAAAGTTGTGATTTATTTTTAGCATTTCGCATAGGCATTTGACGATTGCATTTTTGTACTCTGTTCCGCAGTCACTTCTTATCTCTCTCATAATACCGTAAACGAGAATAAAGTGTTCAAAAATTGCTTTTGCGACCGTGTTGGCTTCTTTGTTTGGGATTGCAACTGTAATCAAATATTTGGAAAAGTCACATATCATTGTTACTGCGTACACGTTGTCGTTATGTGATTTGGGTAACGGACCGATTGTGTCCACTATGATTGTGTCGAAAATGGATTGCGGGGTGTGTGTGATTTTCATAGGCACCTTTGGCTTTGTTTTTGGCTTATTTAGGTTACAAATTTCGCATGATTTGATATATTTTGCGATGTCTTTCTTCATAGATTTCCAATAGAATTTAGAGCGTAGTTTTTCGTAGAGTTTGCTTTTACCCATGTGACCACTATAGAGCGGATCATCATGGTATTGTTTTATGAGCTTGAATTGCCCTTCAATGTCAGTTATTGCCTCTGCAGTAGGAATAACGACTATACATAATTTCTTAAGAAATTTATTTGCCGCCGCTTTAAATAATTCAGTTCTGATATTTCTCATAATTAAATCATTTCTTGGCCATTGTATTTTATTTATCCCTCGCTTCGCTGTTTCAGATTGCATGCTTTTTAATATTTTTTCGTACGAATATTCCTTATTTGCGATAGCGGAAAATTTGAGCTCAAATAACTTTTTATGTTTCATGTATGAGCATATAATCAAATTATTATTTTCGTCGACGTTACTTTTAATTCGCGGGGTCTTAGTGTCAAATGCTCTCTCTAACTGCTCGTAGAAATTCAAATTTTTAGCTCCCGTGTTATTGTCCTCCAAGTCAATTTTATGTTCAATATTCCCTCGTGATTGGGCGCGTGTTGTGACGAGAATTTTTGTAGAAATGGCACCCGATTTGATTGTATCAAACGTTATCCTAGACAACGCGTCGGCTACGACGTTGTCCTTTCCCCTTATATGATGAACTACGAAATTATACTCTTCGAGTTCGAGTCTAATTCGTGTTAATTTGGACGATGGATCATTTAATCCGTATAGATAAACAAGTGGTCTGTGGTCTGACATTACGTCAAATTGTGTTCCATATAGATATGGTCGAAAGGTTGTTATTGCAAAGTGTATTGCCATGAGTTCTTTTTCAATTATCGGTTTATTTAGCTCTCCCTTCTTAAAA
This sequence comes from Obolodiplosis robiniae, assembly GCA_028476595.1. Classification (NCBI taxonomy): domain Eukaryota; kingdom Metazoa; phylum Arthropoda; class Insecta; order Diptera; family Cecidomyiidae; genus Obolodiplosis; species Obolodiplosis robiniae. The sequence goes on along the minus strand of CM052015.1, from coordinate 28,521,523 downwards.
GCTTTCGAAATGTACGTGATTGGACGATCTTCGTTTCCGTGGAGTTGACTGAGTACTGCTCCACACGCGTAAATACTCGCGTCAACAGTTACTATGAATGGCTTAGTAAAATCGGGATATGCCAGGACTGCTGGTGATTTTAGCATATCTCTTATTTTATGAAAAGCTGAATCGCATTCGACTGTCCATTCGAAATGTGTTTTCTTACGCGTAATGCGATTAAGGGGTCTGACAATGTCAGCAAAGTCTTTTATGAACCGGCGATAATAATTTGCAAACGCCGCAAATCGTTTTGTAGACTCTTTATCTGTAGGTTTTGGATAGTTTTCAATGGCGTGAAGTTTTCTACTGTCTGGTTTGATACCATGTTCTGTACAGGTATGTCCCAGAAACGATATCTCAGGACGAAAGAATTCGCATTTTTCTGGATTTAATTTGAGGTTGTACTTTTTGCAGACTTTAAAGACATTTTCTAGATTGGTTAAGTGATTTTTAATTGAAGAACCGATGACTACGACGTCATCCATGTATATAAATGCATTTTCTGGTGGTAAACCCAAAAAAGCAATTGACATCATACGCGAGAATGAATTAGGTGCGACGTTAAGGCCGAAAGGTAATACTTTCCACTGATAAGCACCCTTTTCTGTTGAAAATGCGGTCATTTCGCGTGATTTTTCCTCTATAGGAATTTGCCAGAAGCCAGACTGTAAGTCAACGATAGAGAAATATTTAGCTCTGCCCAGATTATCTAAAATTTCATCAATTCTTGGAAGTGGAAATTTGTCTGCGATTAAATTTTTATTGAGCATGCGATAGTCGACACACATTCGCCATTTTTGCGTTCCGTCTGTACTTTTCTTAGGTACCAGAATCAGAGGTGAGTTGAATGGTGAGGTACTTGGTTCAATAAGGTTGTTAGCCAATAATTTTGTCACTTGCTTGTTTATTTCGTCCTTTTGTGTCTTTGGAAGGCCATAATTCTTCACGTATACCGGATTTTCTTCTTTTGCTCTCAATTTTTGTTCGTAGAAATTATTGATGGTCATAGGGTCATCAGGTAGAGCGAAGATTTCTGAATATTTTAAGCATAAATCAAGTGTTTCTTCTCGTACGTGAGACGGAGTGCCAGCTGAGAAATATTTAGTTAGTTTATTGTGCCTTTCTTCAGTTTTTGTACTAGGATTGTTTGTATTGACGGTGAAGATATCAAATTCCGTGAGTGGGATTGCGTTACAAACATTGTTATTCACAATCTCCATTGAAGCTTTTGTGTTCAAAATGCGAACAACTACGTCAGCCGTATGAGCTATTGTATTTGGAATTATTATTCCGGGTGAAATTTCTTGTGCGGGAATGAGACATGGACCAGAGAAGTCTTGGATGTGGAATACTCTGTAAGCTTCGCAACGGGCAGCTAAAGTTGATGTATTATCATGTGGTGCGTTATAAATTTTTAATTTTATGTTATATTCTCCCGTGCGAATCAGAAATGTCATATCTCCATAGTCTATTATGCAATGAAAACGCTTATTGAAGTCTCTTCCAATTATCCCATCGGATGGTATGTTGAAATTGTCCGGTACTACATGAAAATTATGAGAAATTATTTTGTCATTGAAGAAGAATTCTACGGGTAGTATGCCGTGGGAGTATATTGCATCGTTTGTGATGCCCTTTATTTTAATTATATTTGAAGTGTCAAATTGTAAATCGCATCGAATTGAGCTAATTTTTATTACGGAAATGTCGGCTTGTGTATCGCATAGGAAAGTTGCGTTATTACTTGAGATATTGCAACTAGCTTTTACATAGTCAGAATAGTTGAGATTAAAAGAGTAAACGTGAAAATATTTATTGGTTGATTTATTTAATTGTTTTGCATTGTGAACGTCGAGTTCTGGTTCATCTCTTGCCCGCCTCCCGACGGGCCGTGAGAGTTTTCCGTTACTCGTACGTTGTAACCATTGTTGCCATTGTTGTTATTGTTATTGCGATTGTTGTAAGTTCTACGATTACCATTGTAGTTTTCTCGTCCGCGATTATTTGAGTGGTTGTAACTGTAATTGCGATTGTTTTGATAATTGTTATTTTGGTAGTTGTTGTTACGGTTGTTGTAACCCCTGCGGTTTCCGCCGCGAAAACCCCGATTTCCGCGATTGTAGTTATGTTGACGGAAAGACAAAATTTGTCTTTCGACTTCAGCTGTGTTCTGTTCAGTGATAAGTTTGGCGATAACTTCCTTCGGATTTGTGAATTTTGTTGCAGCAATAATTGTTTTAACTGTAACCTTTCGCTGATTTGCGACACATATTGATCGTTCTTTCCGTAACCATTTCTTGGGCTTTTTCTCGTGAGATCCCCTCTAATATTAGCGATCGTTGGAGTTCTTCGGCCAGTTCTTCGGCTTTTTGTGAAAAATCAGAGCTCGTAATCTTGTTCAGATTTAAAGACATGAGTCTGCCCTCAATAACTTTTGAGCTGTCGTGTAAAATATTTTTATTTAAATCGCTTAGAATTCCGTTTAAATCTTTTGTGGCGTCAACACAATCTAAAGCTTTTGTTTCCATTCTAGATAAAACGAATTTTTTAAGCAATTCACCGTGCTCATTATCAAGTGCCTCTTTTGCTAATTCAATTGAATTTATAAACGTCGTAAGTGTTTTTACATTCCCATCATATTTGTTTATGATGCGACAAAGAAATGCTAACACTTGAGTTTTTGTACTGCCCATAATTGCAGATGTGCGGTCGTCGTTCGACATGGTTGTAATTTGATTCGATATTGGCTGCGATACGAATTTTTGCTGATTAATGTCAGTCGATATGTCGCTTCCAATGGCAGACGAAAATGTTTGATTTAGGATTGTGTCTTCCGCTGCACTTTCACTTTGCTCACTTTCGTATTCCGTGTCACTCGTTTCGGAGAATTCGTTTAGATTTTCATATGATATTATGTCAAGTAGGTCATTTGAGACCGATACGTTTTTATTAAGTTTAGTCAAGCATTGGATTGTAATATTTCTGACCCTTATCAATTCTTCTCTATATACTTTCGCTTGCTCGGTTTTAAGACCACCATAGAATGTCTTTGTGTATATGACAATGTCGTTATGACGTTGAATGATTTCATCAAGATATTTGCCCAAAGTGTCTTGTTTCTTCGAGAGTTTTTCCTTCAAAATTTTCTTTTTCGTTTTCTCAAATTCACTTCTCAAGCTAATGAATTTGCTGTCGTTAATTTTTGACATGGGTGTTGGCCACTTTTGTTATCATTCGGGTATGTGAGAGAAATAGCCAGTAAGAAGTGAAATCGGATGTCGTAATGAATGCACTTGAAATATTTATGACATGTGTTTGCTATATGCTGTGCCCAATGCGATTTGCTTATGTCTTCCCTTTATTGCAACAAGTTTACTACGAAAAGACTAAACCAAAACAAATGATTTATAAACATGAGTATGAATGTTGATGACGTTTTCAATTACGCTGTGCCCAATGCACTTTTAAATGCGACCTTAATATTGCCATATGTTTATAATATGCGATTTTGACCTAAATTCTGACGCAATATGATATGATGCGACCTACATCAATGTTTGTATTTTCGTAATAGTGTCGTAAAGACAAATATTTTGTAATTTGATGCCCTATTTCGAAGCATGTGTTGAAAAAGAGTGTAAAATTGCTATGTGCGCATTTTTGCTTTGAGTGCATTTTTCTAAGTATGTCATATTTCCTATTTTGCTTATTATTTTTTTTTTTGTATTTGTTGCGCGCTCATGTATTTATCTTAAACTTAAATGATTTATATTGTATATTATTGAGACTTATATTTAGGACTTATCTTTTAGAGTCATAGACATGTTGATTTCCGTTTCGTCACCTCGTCTGTTGTGTTAATGTGCTGCATATGTGTTGATTTCTGCGTTGTGTGGTCTTCTTGCTGTTTAGCCTCGCACAATTTTTTCGCGATCTCCATATTGTAGTTATTCGATTATTGATTATTTGCACATTGTATTATAGTTGTATGGATTTAAATTTTATGAATCGCACAGTATATTATAGTTGTATGGATTTAAATTTTATGAATTCGTTGCACTTTTTTTTCAAAATGTACGGGTCTTTTTGCCGGACTCGCCATGTAGGAATGAAATAACTAACACCATGTGTATCGGTTGAGTGGTAGGTCAAGACTGTCTTTATTATAACATGTGCTGGTATTTATATGTGTTACAAATATAGGTCAGTATGTTAAGTTGGTGTTACAAGTGCAAATGTGTCCATGTTATACGCTGCCTCGAATATCCGTGATTTAAAACGATTGTTAGAACGTTATGAACGGAAACGTGCCCGAACTGCTGCCAGACCTGCTGTTGCTGCTCGAACTTCTGCTACTGCTGCCCCAAATCGTGTCCAAACAACTTCTGCCGGTGTCTCTTCAGAAAAATCTTCGCCAACTGCCGTTCCAGCCACTGATGTACGTTGTTTTAATTGCTCTCACTTCGGACATTATCAGAGCCAGTGCCCGAAGCCAAAACAACTTGATGGTTCCTGTTTTCGGTGTGGATTGACCACACATGTGTATTGCGATTGTCCCAGCCGTCCTTCGAGATCTACTACTGCTGCTGCTGTTTCCAATGAGCAAAATGACGGAAACGAATCTGATGTTAGTGCCGAGACCGCTTTGCTCACCCAGAAGTTAGCTTCTTTACAGATGGTAAGTGTTGCCTTTGGGAAAAATGGGAATTGGAGTTTTATGCCTTCACATGTGCGTTCTCTTTTTGATTCCGGTAGCCCTAGAAGCTTTATTTGTGAAACACTGGTGCCTTCAATCAATTCAAAGCGGACTTCCTTCTCTGGATATTGCGATTCGGGTGGAAACCCCCTTATGTCCTTAGGCCGAATCCGATGCCTTATTAAATTCAATAAGATGCTTATTCAACATAATTTCATTATTTTAAAGAAAAGTAAATTTTTGTGCCCTATGATCATTGGTCGGGACCTTCTGCCTAAATTTAACATTCACTTATGTTCTTCAAAAACCATATATTCTAGAGAGAGACTTATGCAATTGAATAAAGAATTGAAACCAGTTGAAGCGCGTGTGATTGCTGCACTTCAGTCCTTTGAACTTTTGAAGAGTGGTTCAAGTACGAAATCTATAAGAAAACATGTTCCTACCTCAGCCAATATCACTGATTATACTTCGGTCTTAAACGTATCTGCTTCGAATGAGGAAACTGTGACTTCTGCCTGTCAACAGATTTGTGCTATTGAATTTGGTCCTTTCGATCTATCCCCTGATATCAATCCGTCTTTGACTTATGAACAAATTACCAGTATTTCGTCACTTATTCAAACTGATCATTTGAAGCCTTCGGTCCGAGAAATTATAAATTCTTTCCCTTCTGTAAAAATCAATTTAACCCATGATACACCTATTTCCTGCCGACCAAGACGACTTTCGCACAAAGAACGAACTGAAGTCAGAGAAATCGTTGATGATTTGTTACAACGAAATATTATACGCCCTAGCAATTCTCCTTATGCTTCTGCAATTGTTTTGGTCCGAAAAGGCAATAAACTTCGTAAATGTGTAGATTATCGTCCATTAAATAAAATCACTGTACGTGATAATTACCCACTTCCGTTAATCGAAGACTGTATTGAACACCTCGGCGGAAAAAACTTCTTCAAATTACTTGACCTCAAGAATGGCTTCCATCAATTGAAGATGCATGAAGATTCGATTAAATATACTGCATTTGTCACACCTGATGGACAGTATGAATACAATTATATGCCCTTCGGTCTTAAGAACGCGCCTGCCGAGTTTCAGCGATATATTAATAGTGTGTTGAGGGAATTCATTGACACAAGTGAAATTGTTGTGTACTTAGATGACATTCTAATAGCTTCACGAACTTGGGATGAACATTTGGACATTGTTTCTCGGGTATTGAGGAAACTTCGGACTTATGGCTTGGAATTACAATTAAAAAAGTGTAAATTCGCTTATTCGGAACTTGATTATTTGGGCTTTCGTGCTAACCCTGATGGCATAAGACCCAGTGACAGTCACCTTGAAACCATAAAGAATTACCCTATGACTTTTTTCCTACTTCCGTCGCTTTGTACCTTCCTTTTCTGCCTTAGCTCGACCCCTTACGAATCTCTTACGCAAAAATGTTCCATTTAACTTTGACAAAACTTGTGAAGAAACCTTCCATACCCTCCGAAAAAAACTTATGGAATCACCGATTTTGGCCATTTATGACCCCAAACGAGAAACCGAATTGCATTGTGACGCCAGTTCACATGGATTTGGAGCCGTGCTTCTTCAGAAACAAAATGATGGGAAATTTCACCCGATTGCCTACTTTTCAAAAACAACTTCTGATGCCGAGTCTCGGTTACATAGCTACGAATTAGAAACTTTGGCCATCGTTTATGCACTTGAGCGCTTCCGAACTTATGTTGAGGGTATACCCTTCAAAATAGTTACCGATTGCGATTCTCTCGCCCGCACCCTTCAGAACCGTTCTGTTTCGGCTAAAATAGCCCGTTGGTCCTTATTGCTTGAGAATTATAATTATACGGTTCAGCACCGAGCTGGCACTTCCATGGGGCATGTGGATGCCTTAAGTCGAATGAATATTGTCGTGTATAGTGAAGCCGACATCGATTTTCAGTTGCAAGTGACACAGAATCGTGACCCTGAGGTCGAATCTATTGAAACAAAATTGGAACTTGGGCCTTATGCTGATTATGTATTACAAGATGGATTAGTGTTCCGAAAAAATTCTGCCAATCGACTGCAGCTTTATGTCCCTGCAGAAATGATTAATAATGTGATTCGCAATATACATGAGAAAATTGGACATTTGAGTGTAGATAAAAGTTGTCAACAAATTAAGAAGCATTATTGGTTTCCACAGATGCAAACTCGTGACGAAAATTTCATACAAAATTGCCTGAAGTGCATCATGTATTCAACACCTGCCCGAAAGAATCTTCAGAACTTACATAATATTCCAAAGGTGCCTCTTCCGTTCGACACTTTACACATTGATTTCCTCGGCCCTCTGCCCTCCCTTCAGTCCAAAAAGAAGCATATCCTTGTTGTTATTGATGCCTTTACGAAATTTACGAAATTGTACCCTACGACTTCCACAAGTACCAGAGAAGTGTGTAATGCCCTTAGTCAATATTTTTCATATTACAGTCGTCCAAAGCGAATTATTAGTGACCGTGGCACTTGTTTTACTTCTGACGAATTCAAGAGATATTTAACCGAACGAAGTATTGTCCATGTGTTAAATGCGACCGCCTCCCCACAAGCCAATGGGCAGGTGGAAAGAGTCAATCGTGTCCTTCGGCCTATACTGAGTAAACTGTCCAACCCTATGAATCATGCTGATTGGAGTATGCGATTAATTGAAGTAGAATATGCTCTTAATAATACAGTTCATACTTCCACCCGATACACACCTTCTGTCTCTTTATTTGGTGTCGAACAGCGCGGGTTAATAATAGATGAATTAACTGAGTATATTGATGGAAACAACGATAATATTGAGCGTAACCTTGTGGAAATTCGAAATGAAGCTTCTGAAAACATAGGCAAATCTCAGGCGGCAAATCTAAAACAGTTCCTTAAGAGACATGTCCCTGCTTCTGAATTCGAAGTTGGAGATTATGTCGTTATACGAAATGTAGATACTTCCGTGGGTGTGAATAAAAAATTAATTCCTGTTTTGAGGGGCCCTTATGTTATTAAAAAGTGCCTTCCGAATGACCGATATATGGTTCGTGATATTGATGGCTGTCAAATTACCCAGATGCCTTATAACGGTGTACTGGAAGCAGAGTAGATTGCGTAAGTGGATTGTCCCTCGGACTGATTCAGATTTGAGCTCCTTTTCGGTTCCGAAGGCCACACTTATTGAATTGCAGATCGAACCGGCCTAAACTAATTTTGTAAATTGTAATTGTGGTCAATTTGTTTTGTCAGATGGTCGATCTGTAATCATCTGCTGTCTAGTTTGACACTTGGCAGTCTGCCAATGTCATTGAGTCAGTCTCGTGTAGAATTTGTTATGTATATGTAAATTTGTTGGCGTACGTCTGTGTGCGTAGCGTCATTAGGTCGAGAGCTTTAGTTTTACAATATGGCCGCTCTCTCTTATTTCAGCTGTTGATCGGAACGCATCGCAGTGGTAAATATATTGAATAAAAATTATAAAATAACCAAATAAAAGTGCATTTATTATAACCTGAGGCCCATATTACATTAGCTATTTTGAAATCGGCCCATTTTTCTGTTTCAATACTGGATTGGTGCAAATTTGAAGAATTTGTCGCTAAAAAATTGGCCGATATCAAAGTGGCCAAGAAAACTCATATTTCCATTAAGTTAGATGAAATTGAATTAACAACCGCTCTCACGCTATATTTATCATTCTAAGACCGACTGATTTCCATATGGAAAAATTTCCAGTTATTTTTGAATCGCCTCACTTTTGTGACTCAATACTGAAATAATTCTTTTAAGTACAACCTTCCGAAAAAATTTCTTATATATTTATCTAGATGCGCTCCATTTTGTACGAATGTGTTTCTTAGGTATGTTAGAGAATTAATCAACTAACTTCACTTTCGTTAAAAATAGGTGGTACCCAAATCACGTTGCGTGATATATGAAAATACAATTTTAAGAAATCAATCAGACAAAACTATCACCAACCTTTTGCTTTGATGTTGAAGTTTGGCCCAAGATCGCAGTAGAAATGAGACACGTAGGAGTGCCCCTGCCATTCGATATTAAGCGGATGTTGATGTTTTTTTCTGTTGACTATAGAAAGAATTTATATGAAATTAATTAACTTACTCTACAGAAAAGTTTCAATCTCACCGTTTTGACTTTTGATGTGCTCTGGATTCCTTGGCGTTGTAGGGAGTTTCTATGGCCCTTTTTTCTCGATGCACTTACACTACCGAAGCAAATTAATGGTGGTGTCATTTGTACTGAGGTCTGAGAACGTGTTGCAACTCTCTTGGTGCTCAATCTTGGCATTGCTGTGTCTGTCGGCGTTAGTGATGACATATGTATCATCGTTGGCGTCAGTGGCATCTGTGGCGTTGTTTGTGTCACGGCTTCAGTCATCACTGATTGTACTAATTGGCCTAAGAATGGTGACATCGGTGATGTGGTCCCATCTGCAGTGGTCGCTACGCGGTTCCGAACACTTTCTTTCTTTCCACGATTTTTTTTCGCCTTTTCTTTTTCGTACTTACGGATACGACGAAGTTTCGCCAAGAATTTGGTCTGATGATTCGTTGGCAGCCAAATTTCCTTGTATTGAATCGCTTTGGCCCTCTTGTACAGATTCAAGATTTTGGCGTCTGCATTTTCCACCTTGCGCACTTCATTTTTTAAGAAGGCTTCGAAAGAAAGTTTCATCACGATGTATTCATCAGGTTTTGAACATGAATGGTTAGCAAGCTTAAGAACTACAGAAGTGTTCTTTGAGAAGCGAGCGCCAGCGAGACAATTCGGCTCCATGAAACAATCGAGATACAACGTTTGGTCATTTTCACCTGATTTTTTATACACAAATCCTTCTTTACTCGATAATATTTGACTGATTCTAAAAAATGCAAATATGTTTCAACATCATTGTTCTTATTTCCCGTTAAATGCAAAAAAATACCAAAAATTACCTCCAATCGCCTCCATTCTGTCTATAAAAGTTGAAACAATGTTAATCAAAGTTGCCGGTTTTGAATTTTAAGCGGTAAGTTCAGCACCATTGGCATTTTTGTTTGTGTATACAATAACATTCGCCGTAATCGCAAACATATCGTTGTGTTTGAGAATATTGTCATAATCCGACTCATTTCAACACATATTCGTATCTCATAACTGGCTTATTTGTATTGAATCGTAGCACGCACGAATAGAAGAAGTTCTGCAATTCTTGCGCATAATCCCAAATATACGAGCTGTCGACGTATGCGTGGCGTGAGCTTCTCACAGTAAAATAAATGGTCTTACGTACGTAAAACATACTTTTCCGCACATTTCCCGAAATTGTTCGGGTTTACGCTTTTTTCATTGGTTGCTACGCTTTTGTATTGGATTTATGTTGATTTCTTATCGAATCATCATGCAACTTTGAGAATAAATCACAGAAAATTTGAAGTCATTACGATGAGATCGAATTTCGAGTCATTACATATCATGTGATTTAAATTTAAATTTTAATAAAAAAACGAATAAACATCTCAGTTCCTAATTTTTACTTCAACGTTCTCTATTTTTGAATTGGTAATAACAATTACGATTAGCTCACTCTGATGTGAACTTTCAATTCATGCCAACGAATAATATAATTCCACATTTATGTTATGTATAACTTTCGTTAAAAAGTTAATGAGCCAAGGGGACCGTGCTATTTGAGACATTTTAATCATATCTATTCTCCAGCGCCATCTATTGGGCAATAGTATTGATGTGATATTTCAATCGATTCAATGACTGATTTGTAAAATAAAATGGCGCGGTCAATTGGCATACTCTCGAATAGCTCTCCAATTCCATACAAGCACGGACAGCTTGTAATGAGCATTCAAATTGATGAAAAAACACAGATTAGAAAATCACAAATACTTCATCCAATTTAATGACAAAATTTCAATTTTGCCCCGGAAATTGAAAATTTTGTGAGTGAGGTAGTCTTAAATCTCATCAGAATGACTTGAAATTTTGTGTGACTTATTTATTTCATAAAAAAATAATATCCTGAAAGTTCCAATTCGTTACAATGTGAACTTAGGATAGTCGCCATACAAATCTTTCGTTTTGTTCTCGAAAAGATGACCGGACAAGAACGCGATCTTTCTATGTGTATGTGCGTTCACATCACACGTCATCTCCGCTTTGTACGAAGCGCGCGCAGCACACAGATCGCACGTCTCAACGCAATAATAGCAAATGCTAGCTATATAGCGCTATTTCAATGTTTGTGTCAATGTATGATTAGAGATGTCAAACAAACGCAGCAAACATATTCGCGCTGATTTCAGTTGCCGTTCGGTGGTTTCGTAGCATTTGTTAATGAAACCTTTCAAATGTTTTTTTTTTATCTTTATCACTGTTTATTGACGCGGAGATTTATCTCATCGCGGATTTTTTCATATAATTAATAAAAGCAGTTAATGGAGATTAATTCATGCTATGTTGAATTTGATTTGAAATAAATGGTCTTACGTACGTAAAACTAACTTTTTCGCACATTTCCCGAAATTGTTCGGGCTTACGCATATTTCTTTGATTGCTACTCATTTGTATTGGATTTATGTTTATTTCCTATCGAATCATCATGCAACTTTGAGAATAAATCACAGAAAATTTGAAGTCATTACGATGAGATCGAATTTCAAGTCGTTAGACATCATATAATTTAAATTTAAAATATAATAAAAAAACGAATAAACATCTCTGTTTCTAATTTTTACTTCAACGTTCTCTAATTTTGAAATGGTAATAACAATTACGATTAGTTCACTATGATGTGAACTTTCAATTCATGCCAACGATAGATATGGTTATACATTTATGTTATGTATAACAGTATAAATTTCGGTAACAGGATGAGCATTTAAACTGATGAAAAAACACAGATTAGAAAATAACAAATACTTCATCCAATTTATTGATTTGAATATTGACCCCGAAAATTGAAAATTTTGTGAGGGAGCTGGTCTTAAATCTCATCACAATGACTTGAAAAACATAGAAAATAATATTCTGACAGTTGCAATAGGAAACAATGTGAACTTAAGATAGCCGCCATACAATTTTTCATTTTTGACCCCGAAAAGACTCCAAAAATCTAAAATTTTGAAGGGGAGGTAGTCCTAAATCCCATTGAAATGACTTGAAACTTTGCATGACTCATTTTATTCATAAAAAAATAATATATTCAATGTTTCAATTCGTTACAATGTGAACTTGAGATAGTCGCCATACAAATTTTTCGTTTCGAGCCCGAGAAGACCCCGAAAATCGAAAATTTTACAGGGGAGGTATCCCTGAATCTCATTGGAATGACTTGAAATTTTGCATGCCTCATTTTTTTCATGAAGAAATAATATTCTGAAAGTTCCATAATGATACAATGCGAAATAGTCATAGTCCCCATACAAATTTTTCGTAATTATATTGAAAAACAGCCCATTTTTTGATTCGACTCCACTAGAGCTACCCGAAAAAATTATCCGATTAGGCTGAAAATTAATAGGTTTCTATTCTTAATGAAGACAAATGTGTGTGTAAATTTTTGTTCAATTCTAAAATCAATTTATTGAGTTATCGTGTTAACAAATTTTTACGTACAACGGACAACGGACAACGTACCACACACGGACAAAAAATTGTTCCGGAAGTGGTTGCAATCGTTTTTTCTAGGTTCAAAACGCATAGAAAACTTATTCCGAGCGTTTTGAATTTTTTGGACCGATCGCAATACTTTTACCACACACAGTGGTGTGTGCGGAAAAGTAAAAAATACGTACGGCCTAACGCACATGCACAATCCAAACGACAGAATTTGAAAAATTAATTTAGTATTTGAACATTTTGGAAAAAAACAAATATGGAAGTAAATTCGAAAATGGCTATGAGAACTCGACGACATTCACAGTTTATCCCAAGATTAGCTGTACCAGCAACAATGGAAGATTTTGTGACTGAGCTGAAATCGAAGTTTTCGTATGTTTTATTTTGACATGGAAAATAATTTTGTTTGGTGGAAAAACAATTTCATATGGTCGGTGCCGGATCTGCAGCGGCGCAAGTGGCGCATTTGCGCCAGGCGCCGAGGCGCCGAGGGGGCCGAAAGCAGCAAATTTGCTTCAAGCAGTCAACGAAAAAATTCAATAACAATTTAAAATAATAGATTGAAAAAACTATAGAGAAAAAAGAGTACACGTCTTTTTATGCAATCCAAATCAATTTAATATATTAATAACACACATAATTCGTGCATTTATTGCCATTGTCATGCATTTTGCCGCCCGTTTTTGAATTTCTTTCTCTCCAAAAAGTCATCAATTCAAAGAAATTAAAGTCGACGAAAAATACACTAGCTAACTGCGATGGTTTATGTGAACAACACCGCTGCCGTGCTATTGTATATAGGATGGCATTTCTGTGTATATAAAAATAAATATCTCGCACGCCACTCGTTGCTGTATGCGAGCTAACTCAGTAACGCGTGCTATGTATTGTTTCATACAGAACAGCCGTCTTATATACAAAAGCATGTCAGCAGTTGTGTTCACGTAAACGATCGCAGTTAGGTAGTGTATTTTTGTCCAATACATTTTCAGGACTAAATATATCATGTTTATGCGTGTCAAGTGTTGATGCTTGGTCGTGAATTTATTGTTGCTTTCTTTGTTATGAGTTATTCTCTTGCTCGACTTGATTGTGTGAAGAACGCTGAGCTCTCACAATTATCGACACATTCATCGATACATTCAATTTATAAATAACGTTTTGAAATTTTTTTTACTGTATCCAAAATTAATATCGCGCTATGAACAAAAAACCAAAAAAACCAGGTAGTTTTTATGCCGTCCGAAAAAGAAACACACACAGTGATGAAAACAAAGTTCAAGCAGATCATCTGAGCCGTTTGCTAAATCGAAATTCTTCTCTAGTTTCCAATGAATTAAGTGGTGCCGACGGTCAAATTTTTTCAGCTTCAACCTCTCAAATTCAATCAAACGATATTTCAAATCAAGTTGCAGTACCAATCAATCAAACTGATGAAAGTAGTGAAATATCAAGCTCAAATTCAAAAGTAAGCGAAGAGTTTCAAGCGGTAAATATTGATATCGTTGATCCCTCGACGTGGCCACATAATATTTCAAAGAAAGTCCGTGAATATATTATTGATTCAGTCGAAATTTTGCCAATATCAGCTGCTGATTATTTATTTCCAATTTCGAACGGCCGCTCTTTTAGTGCAAAACATTATTAAACAATCGCAGCAAATCAACTCAAAATCAAACGCTCATGGCTTGTTCATTCTGCTCGCCATATTTTGTTTTTGCTGTGTTTTGTTTGATGAAAATCGTTCTAAATTGTCGACGTCGGGCTCTGGATATAATGATTGGGGCCATGTAAATAGAGATTTGGAGTCACACGAGAAGAGTTCACAGCATGCGATTGCTTTCGATTCTTAGAAGCAATTACGAAATCGATTTACGCGCCTATCAACAATTGATGCATATCAATCAAAACTGTTACAGAGTGAAACTGAAAACTGGAAACAAATTTTCTTCCGCATAATTATCGCTATAAAATATCTCGCTGGTCAGTCGCTTGCATTTCGCGGATCAACAGAAAAGTTATATGAGCACAACAATTGAAATTTTCTTAATTTAATTGAATCTTACGCCGAGTTCGATGGTACAATGAAGGCCCACATTCAGAAATTTACCGGAGGAAAAAGTCGCGATCATTATTTATCACATATCATTCAAAACGAAGTGATTTCTTTGATCGCAAGATCGATTACGGAGCGAATAATTGGAATGGTGAATGAAAGTGTTTATTTTGCCGTTATTGCTGATACAACATCAGACTTATCACACAAAGAGCAATTGACGACTGTTCTTAGGTTTGCTTACTTTGATACAAAAACATCAACATTCAAAATCACTGAACACTTTCTGTCGTTCGTAGAAGTTGTTAGCACAACTGGTCGTGCTTTAAGTGAGGCTATTATCAATGAACTGCGTAAACGAGAATTGAACATGCAATTTTGGCGTGGATCTGGTTTCGATAACGGTCGTAATATGGCTGGAGGGAATATTGGGGTTCACCTAAACGGTGGGCACTACTACAAACATATGCACACAGCTCAAAAGGAATAATTTTGAAAAATTTATCGGATACACGTTGGTCAAGCAGAGCAGCAGCAATGAAATGCATGAATGAATATTTGCCTCAGATTTACAATGCATTAATTGACATTTCAGAGAGCTCAGACTCTGACGAAAAATCGAATTTGGTGCAAATCAGCTTGGTCATCGAATCTTCAAATTTAAATTTGTTTTATCCACTGTTATTTGGAATGAATTTTTAAGTCGCATTAATGTTGTTTCAAAGGTACTTCAATCAAAATCAATGGAATTCAGCTCGTGCTTATCACATTTGAAGAAACTTCGGCAATATTTTCAAGAAGCACGCTCAAATTCGACATACGATTCATTTTATTCAACAGCTGAAAATATCGGTAAGCACATGAACGTTCCAATTATCTTTGCCACATCTGATGCAATCCGAAGTCTCCGCAGCCTACAAAATTGCAATGAAGACACCATTGATCTAAACTCGAAATATAAAAACGATTTTTTCTACTATATTATCGATGCTGCTTTGAGCTCGCTGGATGAACGCTTTGAAAAGTATGAATTTTTGATTCAATATTTCGGATTTCTCTATGACATTTCCAAACCATTCGGAAAAGAAGATTGTATGCGGCTTGAAGATATATTAACAGTCACAATCGAAAATACAAATGAAAAACAAATGGATATTGTACCGATAAGCGTAGCTTTTGGCGAAGGAACATCTTCCAAACTAAAATCAATCAAAACATACCTTCGTACTACTATGTACAAGAACGTTTAAATGACCTTTCTGTTATCTCAAATGAAAAAGATTTACTAGATGATATTCATGTACAAGAAATTGCCACTAAATTTGCAAAAGTAAAAGTAAGACGTCATTAATTTCGATTTATATTGAATCATTCATAAAACCAATAAGCCTTTGTATGGAAATTTTCTTATATTTTCTCCAATTTTTTTTGGGGGCGCCAAAATGGAGTTTTGCGCCAGGCGCCATAGAGCCCAGATCCGGCACCGCATATGGTAAAAAACATCACTTGTCGACGATCCACTTCAACGCCACATTGAAGCCATTCGCGCAGCAGCTCAAACTTTAAAAAAAGTCGAATATCGTATCGAAAACGGTGTTATCGTCATAGATCACTAAAGGAATATGAGCTATTTTTAGTTCCAGAGCTCAGCTTGCAAAAAATCAATTTTTTTATCTTCCATTAACAATTTCTTTCTCCATCGCCATAAATATTTTTTATTCAAACTAAATGTCAGTAGAAAAAAGTATCAATTTGAAGTATTTTTGTCAGTATTAATAATAAATACAGTTCATTTGAAAAAACAATAAAAAGGTTTCAAAATTTGATTAACAACACTGTAGTCAAATGTGTCGTTGCTGAACAACATTCAATTGAATGTGTCGTCGTTGAACGACATTCAATTTCATTTTCCTCAACAATAATACTTTGATGTATCTATCAACTTTCATTTGTTGTTTTGTCTTCCTTGAACGACAAAATTATGATATTCAAAATTATTGGAAGCCGCCAACAATAGCCATTCACTATATTTTGAAAAAAATGTTCGAAATTAATTGCTATATTCCCAAATTTTTTCTTAAATAGAATAAAATAAAAAAAAAACTCACCGTGCTGTATGCAACATTTGATACGAAGTGACGCAATGTGAATTCGGAATTAGCCGTTAATGGCTTTCGTATCAAAATTGACCATGATTCCCATTCTTTGACAATTTTTGTTGTGAAGTTCTCATTTGATGGAGCAAGTAATTTTGTTTCATCATCCAGTTATGTCAAAATACCTTTTCTAGCATTCCCGATCAAATCTGTGGACATTTTCAAACGTTGAGTGGATTGATATAAAATATTATATCAAAAAAATACCAATGACATCTTCATGAAACGATGAAAATAGTTTTTCAAAACACGTCCAAGACAAAAATGCTGCATGCATTCATTTGTGTAATTTATCATTAATTGTTCAAAAGAATTAACCAGGAAAGACTCTGCAAAAAATTACAATTTTTCATAAAAAGACCTAAATATAGCAATTTTTTGATCTCACCGAAACCAGGCATATCCAAATTTCTATATATTTCCGCGTTTCGTTTGGATCAATTTTTCGGTTATCAATTCTTTGATTAATACGTTGCACCAACCATTCTTGAATTTTGGAATATATATTTTTCGCCAATCCATAAAGTGCACGTTGCGCTTGAGATGAATTCAATGGAATCCTAAATTCCAAACATTAAAAAAACAAATCAAGTAACAAATATATCAAAAATATCGAACGGAATTTTTCGAGTCGAATTTTTCGACTGAGTGAGTAGCTGATCTAAAGACTTGTCCAATTTGAAATGATATATTGTTTATAATTGATCGTTTCCAATAATATTTACGTCATCTAATTTAAGGAACTTTTTTATTTCATCTGAGGCATTCAACAGAATATCGTTGATGGTGTATTCGAAAATGCGACTTTTCTACAGCATAAACATTTTGATGGAACCAGCAATGATTTGATATTGTTGACCAAAAAAAATCTAATGGAGAAAAATTTAAAAACCAAAACATTCAAATGACGATTTATTTAAATATTGCCACAATTTTACGTTCAAATTCAATACAATGATCAAAAGTTTAAAATTGAGTTAATCAAAATTACCTTAGTAAGTACTTTCAGTACCGCGAACTGTTTTGGATGTAGCGTTTTTGCATTTCCGAATGCGTCCAAAATTCCTTCAGCTTCCGCTATCCATTTCATCATTTCACTTTCTCCCCGAATGCACAAACATTTTGTGATGTGCTTTGCTGTTTCCGTCTTTCCGGAGCCGGTTTCCCCAAGAATGATAATTGCTTCTGACTTTTTTTGAACATTTCTTCTGGCTTCTTTTGCTATAACCAATACTAAATATGTTAAAAAGTTTGAAAATACAACAACAGCAACAAGCATTTATAGATCAATTAGCTTACCGATTTGGAAAATGTGATCAGGTAAATAAACTTCGATATGATATCGGTTCATTTCATCCTGTGAATGAGGTTCCATGAATGACTTTGTGCGGATTGACTGCTATAAAAACTTTCCCGGCGAAAGTCTAAAATATTCAATATATTTTGAAATTATTCAATATTTTCCAAATTGAAACTTAGTCTTTTATTTATCGTTCTAGAGCGACATTTTATTCCAAACAATTTGTGTCGTTCTAGGACGACGTTTTATTCCAGACGATCTAGAACGACAAATAATAAACCAAGTTTGATTTAGAAAAATTTAAGATACTCACATAGATTTCGTCTTTTTCAAGTTTATTTTTCAAAATATTCACAAATTTGTTCGACATTATTCGGTAACGTTTATGATAATGGCCATGTGCAAAAATCAAATAGCTGCCAAAGTCAACACAAATGACGTTGTCACATTTAAAGGCTCGTTTATAGAGTGCCAGTGCTGCAAACCGTCTTTCAAGTGGCTTAAAGTTAAAGTGTATCCATATACATAAATGTGGTTTGTGATAGGAAGTGCTGCTGCACATCAAACTTTGCATTGAAACTAGCTTTCTAACGCATTCCCAGCGCTTTTTCCTCCGGTTCAACATACGTCGGATCACGACGATAGCTTTGAAGCCGTTTGAATTGGCTATTGAATTTGCTGAATTCGGCACAAATATGTTTCTTCAAACTTTTTATTGAGTTGGTTTGATCCGATTTACACTCACTTTCCAATACATTCAAACCAAGCTGAGAATGGTGCGCGACTAACTGTGACATTACTTCGTATGTTGCATCAGTCTGTTTATGAGTGAGCAAGAATGAATTTATAGTTTGCGATACTTTTACAACTTTGTACAAAAAAACATCAAATTCAATTGAAGCTAGACGCAAATAATCTGCCGGTTGATCGAGAGATAGCCGAAATCCATTCATTTTTACTTCCAATACAATTCTTAGTCGAACAAGACATCAAAACGACTTTGAACAATAAATTGAACAGCGGTTGACAGTGAAATGTCAGTTCAAAACATATATCCCCAATGTCATATACTTTATGAGAATTCGGAATATACCTAAATCTTATCCCAACACCTTATAAAGTTTAGCCATAAGGTTTTTTAAGTGAACGTTTACAAATTGAAAAATATTACCAATTTCTATTAAACTTGCAAATTACATCGAAATCCTATACTAAAACCGAAAGAAGAGCAAAATTCACGCGCTCGACCATCGTCGAGTCGGTGCAACGCCATTGTTGTTGTGTATGATGAAGAAGTGATGGGTAATGACAAATGTGAATAGAGGGCAGTGAGTGTGCCGCTGGAGATGTGCGCTGTGACCAATGATCAATGGTGAATATTTCTATGAATTAGTCGACATCAACTGCGGTCAAGTCTTGAAGGCATATCGAGGAATTTGCATACTGAATTGCTTTGAGAAGTGGTGTTGTTTCTTGTTTGATCATTTTTTCAAAATATTCATCAATCAATGGTGGAAGACATTGGTTCAGTCTTTTTGGGTTGTAGAAAGCTGGTAGTCCGTGGCGTCTTTTTTGCATGTACGCGTCCGCTTGATCAAATGTGTTGAACACCTTCAAACATTTTGCTATGAAGCATGCATCGCGATTTTCACCAAATTTTTCGGCCAACGGCAGTTTGAAATTTTGCGATTTATTTTCATCCGCCAAAAAGAAAATGCAATGATGGATGCTTTTGATGATTGAACCTTTCATGCTTTCAACCAAATCAAAATTGTCGCACCTTGCTGGTGGAATGTGTAACTATGTTTTGTCACTGCACAAAATTATAGCAATAGGCATTGTGAATGAAAAATGCCTTTCAAGAACAATAACGTGGTTTTTGCACTCATTCTATGGTCAGAATAAATATTCTTGCGATTTTTTATCTTATTATTCGAAAGAATGTCCTCTATTCGCTCTCTATGGAATGTAATTATTGCTTCAACACTTCAACTTTTACTAGCCGTGAAGCTATTAATTTTAATAATATTTTTGTCGAAATACACTGAGCTACACTGAAAATATAAAAAAGTCGTTAAAGAAAATAATCTTTTCTGTAATTTATTGAATAAATTATGGTTGGAAAGTCTGTGTCGCCACGTGGATTTCATATAATACACGGCGTTTTTCCTCCAATTAATTCGTTTCTTTAATCACAAAGGTTGAAAAACTGAATGACCAAAACTTATTTCTACATATTTCTTAACTACGAATTTGACTTTGCCTAAAAAGAACAACGTGTCACAATAATATATGATATTTCGTATTTCAGAGCGTTATTCCAATCACAACTAATAAAAGATCGAACATTGTATTAGCTGTTAAAATTGAGTCGACCGGAATAAAAGTGAGAATACACCGGCTCTATGTCAGTACGGCGACTAGATAATCAAAAACGCTGAAGTGAACCATGAATATTGTTGAGTGGTAGCAGCGGTTCATAATTTTCGCTAAAAATGTTTGTTTTACACTAAAAATAAACATTGATAGCGAAAATTATGGACGGCTGCTGCCACTCAACAATATTCATGGTTCACTTCAGCGTTTTTGATTATCTAGTCGCCGTACTGACATAGAGCCGGTGTATTCTCACTTTTATTCCAGTCGACTCAATTGTGAACAACAGCAACAACAGCAAACATTTATAGACCATTTTTGCCTTTCAGCGTCTGGTCTGTTTTACAAGACAAAATGCCGCATATACCCCTAACAATACCTCTCTGAATCGCGTTGAGAAGATAACCATTCACACCATATTCGGTCAATACTGACCACAGCTTAGATCTGGGAATGCAGTCGTATGCTTTCTGCAAATCCACGAAACAGAAGTACAGTTCCCTATTTCTTTCAAGGAATTTCTCCATTAGTTGTCTCATGCAAAAAATTTGATCTTGACAGCCGCGCATTGGGCGGAAACCCGATTGATTTTCATCCAAGAGCGATTCGACAATAGCTCTTGTTTTCTTTTCCAAAATTGCACTATATACTTAACCGACAACGCTCAGTAGAGAAATTCCTCGATAGTTGTTGCAGTCTCTATTACTGCCTTTCTTATGAAGTGGCGAAATGCCTGCGCCACCCCATTCTTCAGGGACAACAGAGGAACTCCAAGCTAAATTAAAGATGCGATATAACCAGCGAACACCTACCAAACCACTGCTAATCAAATATTCATTCCTAATCTCATCCACACCCGCAGCCTTACCCCAACTCAACTTATTAATTGCACTCTGAATTTCATCCATGCTAATCTCTTCCAAATTCTCTTCACTCACATTTACATTCACATTTTCATTCACCAAATCGGCATTTTCCACATTCAGCAATTCATCAAAATATTCCTTCCATCGTTTCAACACATTCTTTCTACCCATCACTACATCACCAGACTTGTCCGAAACAGCTCCAGGAGCGTGTTTCGTGCCACCATTCCTTATGTTCTTAACCCTTGAATACCTTATTCCTCTGTTGTCCAGCAACTTCTAGATCCTGACTAAACTTCGCCCATTCTCTCTCTTTTGCTCCTTTCACCATCATTTTCACCACCCGCTTTTGTTCCCTATACGACTCCAGATTTTCATCAGTTCGGTTCTGCAACCAGCGGATCCATCTCATTCTCTTTTCCTTCACAGCAATTCTAATATCTTCATTCCATCATTCAGTCTTCTTTCTCGAATTCTTGACTACGAACATGCCTTCTATACACTCTCGTATTTAAAACTGTTTTGCGCAAGCTTGCCTCAACGATAACTTAATCGAGAAGAGATTTTCGATTCTGGCGAAACCTTTCACTTTGACTCATAGTAAAGTGACCCCATACAAATTTCATTGGTGATGTTTGGTATTTGACAATTCGGTTTGATCTTTTTCGGTTTTTCATATAAATAACACAGTACAACAGTAAAAAAAGTCCAGAGATCTCATAATGCGATCTGTAAAGTAGATCAAGACAAGAAAAATGCGCCTAGTCCGAGGCCAAAGTTAGGTCATTGAACTGAGATATTCAATTTTGAATTTTACCAATTTTGTATTAAAAAAATATATAGGTTTACACTACAACTATACGAAAAAAGCATCAGATCGTTATGAAATTTTGCCACGATCCATTTTTTGGGATAAAAGTAAGTTAAGCAAAGTTTCATAATGATATCTTGTGTTTTTCGAGTACCTCCCATACAAATTTTCCGAAAAAAGTATCAATTTTCAACAAATTCATGACCAAATCAAATTGATATCGATTTATTTATACCATTTCAGAGAGGAACACATTAAAATATGTTATTGAAGTTTTATTACTCAAATTCCGAATGAATGTTTGACATATCGTTGAATGACAAATCAATAATGGTTGCGCCATATTTACGATTGGTTGTGAAATAAAAATTGAATCATGAGTTGTGCTACGAAAATTAACGAATTTTGTTATATATGTGGAAAGTTCACCATTCCATTAATTCGAAGAAAAATGTCTCCAGAATTAGAAGATATTTACAAATTTTATTTCGGTAAATCTGTGATCAGAGGTGTCAATTATGCCCCCGATAATGTATGCAAAGTTTGATGCAACGGATTGCGATTGTGGTTTACTGAAAAACGTGAAAGAATGCCATTCAAAGTGCCGGTTACTTGGTCGGATCCTGGAGAACACAATCCAGCAGATTGTTATGTGTGCGCCAATGATGTTTTTGGATTGAATCGAAAAAAACGGAAATCTTTCGTTTACAAGGGTGTACCATCTGCAGTTTTACCAGTGCCATATGAACGAGGTGAAGAAGCTCCAAAAAAACCAAGTCCAACATTCGAATCGCTACAGCTCACTTTATACAGCGCAGCCGCACCTGATGATGATGATGACGAAACTTATCAACCCTCAGTTTCTACAGCACAACCGGTGGCTGTGAAATAAAATGTTTTAGACAATGTTGTTCGTAAATTAAATCTATCTCAAACACAAGCTGAAGTATTGGCTAGAGAATTGAAAAAAGCCAAAGTATTGAGCTCAAATGTAAAAGTAACCGGCTACCGATACCGAGAAGAACGTTTCGTTAAGTATTTCACGGTTTCCGACGACAACAAATATGCCTACTGCAGCAATTTGCATGGCCTAATGGATGAATTCAGCTTCGAATACAATCCGGAACAATGGAGATTGTTTATTGACAGTTCAAAAAGCGCTTTGAAAGCCGTTTTGTTGTTCCATGATAACAGTGTAAAGCCTTTGCCACTTTTCTACGGTATCGAGATGAAAGAAACGTATGAGAGCATGAAATTCATCTTGGAAAAAGTCAATTACAATAACCATAAATGGCGTCTCATATCCGATCTCAAAGTGGTTGCTCTGGTCACTGGTATGCAAGCTGGTTATACGAAACATTGCTGTTTCCTATGCTTATGGGACAGCAGATTCCGTGGCAATCAATATGAAAGAAAAGAATGGCCAAATCGAGACAATCGACAAGTTGGACAACATAACGTACATCAAGAACCACTCGTTGCGATCACAAAAATTTTACTGCCACCACTACACATCAAGCTGGGTATCGTTAAAAATTTTGTGAAGGCTCTGGATCGAAATGGGGAAGGTTACAAATACCTCCGAACCATTTTTCCGCGTATGTCCGAGGCAAAATTGAAAGAAGGTATATTTTTGTCAATGGAAATGATCCTTTTTTCTGTAAATTAATCAAATTGATTACTTTTAATTATAATTTCAGGAGTGTTCAACGGACCTGACATTCGTAAACTGATGGCGAATAATGATTTTGACGCAAAACTCAATGCTAATGAAGCCATCGCATGGGATAATGTTAAGGCAGTCATTCATGGTCTTTTGGGATCACACCGTGCAGATGATTACCGAGTGCTTGTCCAAGAAATGTTAACATCATTCGAAACAATTGACGTTCACATGTCCTTGAAAATCCATTTCTTAAACAGCCATTTGGACTTTTTTGAACGACAACTGCCATCCGAATCAGATTAACATGGTGAAAGATTTCACCAAGACATAATGGATATGGAGAAGCGATACAAGGGAAAGAAATTGGACCACATGTTGGCAGATTTTTGTTGGTGGACATGCCAAGCTGAATCTTTTGAATCATAAATTCATACATATTCATTCATTCATTTGTCTTTCTCTTTGAAATGGTATAAATAAATCGATATCAATTTGATTTGGTCATGAATTTGTTGAAAATTGATACTTTTTTCGGAAAATTTGTATGGGAGGTACTCGAAAAACACAAGATATCATTATGAAACTTTGCTTAACTTACTTTTATCCCAAAAAATGGATCGTGGCAAAATTTCATAACGATCTGATGCTTTTTTCGTATAGTTGTAGTGTAAACCTATATATTTTTTTAATACAAAATTGGTAAAATTCAAAATTGAATATCTCAGTTCAATGACCTAACTTTGGCTTCGGACTAGGCGCATTTTTCTTGTCTTGACGTCTACTTTACAGATCGCATTATGAGATCTCTGGACTTTCAAAAAAGTTGATTTTTGTTGTACTGTGTAATTTGTTATTGGGAGAACAAATTGAAAACCGCGCATTCGTTACTAACTTCATATCTATCATAGATGTCATTATTTTGACTTTGACAGATATTGTATCTTAAAGAGGATAAAAAAATACATTGAAAACGATCTGTCAAACTTATCATTCAGTTGAATACACAAGTTTATTATTGCGTTGAAAATGTCGAGCTACGTGCCTACAAAACAGCATTTGCGGGAAGTTTTACTTTATTGGTTTAATCTGAAGAAAAATGCTTCCGAGAGTCATCGTTTGTTATGCGAAGCATATCCAGAATATGCTCCGTCGATTAGAACGTGCCAGGAGTGGTTTGCGCGGTTCAAAAGTGGTGATTTTGATGTGGAAGACAAAGAGCGTCCAGGCCAAGTGAAAAAGTTTGAAGACGAGGAGTTGGAAGCATTACTCGATGAAGACTCGTGTCAAACGCAAGAAAAACTTGCGAAATCATTGGGAGTGACACAACAATCCATCTCCTATCGTTTAAAAGTCATGGGAATGGTTCAAAAGCAAGGAAATTGGGTGCCATACGAATTGAAGCCGAGAGACATCGAACGCCGTTTTTTCACTTGTGAACAGCTGCTTCAAAGGCAAAAATGGAAGGGTTTTTTGCATCGTATTGTGACTGGTGATGAAAAGTGGATTCATTACGATAATCCGAAGCGAAAAAAATCGTATGGTTACCCCGGCCATGCATCAACATCGACGCCAAAGCCGAACATTCATGGCTCGAAGCTAATGCTGTGTATTTGGTGGGATCAGCTCGGCGTGATCTATTATGAGTTGTTGAAACCAAACGAAACCATCACAGGAGCATTGTACCGAACTCAATTGATGCGTTTGAGCCGAGCACTGAAGGAAAAACGGTCGGAAACGGTCGCAAGACACGATACAGTTATTTTGCAACATGACAACGCTCGGCCACATGACAACGCTCAGCACAGATTTCTTTCGACGCGGAATCCGTAATTTGCCAGAAAGATGGGAAAACGTTGTGGCTAGCGATGGACAATACTTTGAATAATCAATTTGTAACCATTTTTCCATAATAAAGATCGAAATGTTGAAAAAAATGCGCGGTTTTCAATTTGTTCTCCTAATATATCAAAATTCATTTGGTTTTTTCCAATATTTTTGGAATTTTTGTGTTACAAACCCCTTGATTTGCATGCTTGCGTAGCGTTTGCTCTCACGACCTGCTTTGAAAGAGCGGCTTGCAATATCAAAAAGCGTCCGTTTTGTTTTAAAGTTCATCTGAGTGAAAGAGAAATCAGTGGATAACAAGTAGTTGACACTGAACATCAATTTCTCTATCACTATGATGAATTTTAATACAAAAGCCGCTTTTTGGTTTTGCAAGTCGCTCTTTCAAATCTGCTCGTGAGAGTAGCCGCTTTGCAAGCAAGCGATTTATAAATAGCATGCTCTTAACTTAATTGATTCTTGTGCTCCACTTCTATGAAATAATGGTTTTTAATTCAGTTTTATATATTTTTTGATGTGGAGCATCCATTTAATGATCATATGAATTGTTTATTTAATAAATTGAACAAATTGTAATGATCTCGGTAGAAAAAAATTCTTCCTCCAACATTTAAATTTCGAGCCTTATTTCTCATTTCAAACAGTTTGGCACTCGCTGCTCGAGCTAATTTTTTTTTCCTTTTCTATCACGAAATTCAGTTCAAACTCTTGCAATGCGAGTATGAATGTAACTATGTGAATGTGCAAGGTCAGTTTTTTTGCTGATTTTTCTGTTATGCTTCCCTCATTGTTCTCATATGCTTTCGCCTCTTGCGGATAAATGCCTTTGTTCATGCCCCATATCTATCGTTCATATGGGCACATACTCGCCTCTCAATCTCACTGATGGGTGTGATGGTGGCAATAGATCGCTTTAAGGAGATCTCTGAGCATGCACAACGAAACAAAAGCAATGAAGCCAACAATAACTGTTCATGCAAGCGAGAGAAAATAATGCCTAATCAGCGGTGCAATTTGCCGATTCTGCATAACATCAAATATGCATTTGACGATTTAAAGGAAAAGGAATTGAAATATTGTCACTGTTTGTTGCATAGCGTCCAGAAAAGATTTTTTAAACGTTTTGAACGATTTTTTAAAGCAAATGATAACTCACCCATACTTCAAAAATCGATGGATACATAAGCAGTATCAGACCAAGAGAAATATTGACGATATTCGTGAGCTGCTGATTGCCAAAGCAATGGAACTACCAACGAACGAGTACGGGCAGTCAACAAACGAACAAATTGAAGTTGAAAAACCAAATGGTATTTTCGCATAAGATTTTTTAATTTCAAAAATAATTTGAAAATGACCTTTTATTTCAGGAACAAAGAAGTTTCAGTATAGATTTTCCAACAAATTCTCTTCAGGAACTCAGTCTGAATTGAGTCGTGATAGCATGATACGAGTGGAAGTGTCATCTTGCTTGGGATTACATGAGTCAGAAGGGGAACAATACAATTTTAGCATCTTCCGCTCCAGTTGAGCGCTTGTTTTCGTTTGCTAGCAAGTTCTTATAATTATTATTCATGATTGTTTAGTTTAAAATGAATAATTAAATTTTTTTCAGAGTTGATTCTACGTCCACAACGTCAAAATTTGCTCGATGAACGATTCGAGAAAAATTTAATTTTAAAACACTGTCAAGTGTAGTCAAAATGTCATGATTTCAAATAAAACTATCAACATTACAACTTTTTTAATCAGTTGAATCATTATGGACTTCTTGTTTTGCACGTAGCGAATATTTGCACAATTGAGTTATGGATTGAAAGAAAGAGCGAAGAAATACCGCATTGTAAAAACGAAAAAAAATCAATTGATTTAATTTGTATTTCCAGAATAAAAATAAAAAAAAATCAAATCAATTGATTTGGGTTGATACATTCAAATCAAATGAATCGATTGATTTGATTTGAGGTGAACACGACATAAAAAATTCAAATCAAATAATTTTATTGATTTGAATGCATCAACTCAATTAAATTGATTTGATCATTTGATTTTGATTTAAAATAAAAAATTGAGAACCCTGGTGCGCACAGATTCTCAGAAAGAAGAATAAGAAGAAGAAAGAGAAGACAAAAAAGCAGTCGTATTTCATTTTATAGTTTTGCACGTAATAAAAAATTATGATAAATTAATAATGATAAGCATTTTGAAAAATACCGTTATTAGAATTGGATGCTAATAACATTATCATGATTTTATTAACTTATCATAATAAAATCGTAATAATGTTATCAGAGTTATATCATAATAACTATTATTATGGTTCGTACAACATATTTATTAGGATTTATCATGATAATTATTACGATTCAACCTGAAAATTATCAAAATAAATCATGAAAATTATTATGATGCGATCTTAATAATTATTTCGATCGAAATAGAAAAACAAGCAGCTTATTTTCTGTTCTTTGTGTTTCTGATGAGTTTTGTGGAAAAACTGCTTGTATTTCGATTTCGATCGAAATAATTATTAAGATCGCATCATAATAATTTTCATGATTTATTTTAATAATTTTCAGGTTGAATCGTATTATCTCCAAGTAATAAAAGTTTGGGTAAAACGAAGATGTGAGACCACTATTTTTCATCATTTACAAATAAATCGAGGTATTAATAGACAGAAGATATTCAAAATCTTAGACCTCCGTCACAATCCAACATAAGTTGTGTCCTTTTCAAGAAGTTATAGTTTTGACATATTATTGTAAATAACAGGTCGGCTGAAAAGTTCAAAGGTGTGCAACCGAAAAACTACGTGTGCTGTAGTCAATAAAGTGCTCGGTGTACTTGAATAAGTACGTTGAAAATTTATTTGAATACAACAGCAAAACAAATGATCAATAAGATTTGATAATGATGTTATTAAATATTAATTTGATTTTATTTTCAATTGAAGAATGATATTTTTGTATAAATATTTATGATGATATGTTTTCGAAACTGATATCTTTTATTAAATTGCGCTTGGAAATACTTTGGTTCCAGGCATAATCATGTATAAATTATAAATTTCAATATGTTTTCAATGTTTGTAAAGAGATTCTGTTTCTGACTTTATAAAAGAATGCATAGATTAATTTTATAAAATGTGTGTATCGATGTCGTTAATACATTTGTTTTATAACCATAAGTGATGGTTATATTAAAGAAACAATAAGATTTTTGGCCAAATATTTATTTTTTTAAAAATTAAGACGAACTTGTGTCTTCACATTTCGAGTGTTACATTGGAACTGACTTAAAATATAATTTTCATTTTAACAACTGACTAAATTCTAATCGATGGGTCAAAAAGTAAATCTAAAAGAGGAAATATTGAGGTACAGAATCTATTTTAGGCAAGAGAAATAAAAGCTATCATAAACATGAGAAAGAACAAACTAATGGCGGAAATCGTTCATAGTTCAAGTCATTAGGGATAATTAGTCGATGAGACGTAGATAATTCATTATCGATACACATTTGCATTCAAATACATGAATTGACTCTCAAAATATGGTTAAAATGAAGAATAAAGAATATAAAGGGATGTAGCAATGGAATGCAATGTAATTACATGCCGATATTGCTACAGTTTTATTAAATTGTATTGAGTGCTTGGTGATAGATCCAGGCATCGCCACATAATAGTTGTGCCATTACAACTGTTTTCAATACATTCAGTTGAACAAATAATTTCATTTGATTGAATTAAATTCTTTTTCAATTCAAAAATAAAAAATAAAACAATAAAACATAGCCAATTAAATATATAAATGTTATTATCATAAATTTATGTTTGTCGGTATTCAATGATTTACAATTTTGTACTTCTAAACAATTAAGTATAATACTTGAAGCATTTTGCTTTGACACTTGCTAATGTTCAAGTGTGTGACTTTGACAGTTGTTGAAAACATTTGAACAAATCAAAACCAACCGGCTTTTTTATTACTACAAATTACTTATTTATTGGATACATTGGAAGTGTTATCTATAGATGTCTGTGAAGATTTTGTCAACAGTACTGCATCGATTACGTTTCCTCGCATTTTTAATGATGCATTCGATATTCTGAACCTTAGCCAAAAAGGACAAGAAGATCATGGTTTGAAACAACCATTAAAAACATCAACAGGAGACCTAATTTTTTCATTTGGTGAAAATTTCAAGGAATATATAGAAAAACTGGAAATTCGATTAAAAACCAAAAGCAAAACCATACTGGGATCGTCTGCAGAAAGAGGATTTTTCGGGTTTTACTATGATTTTGTGAGTCTTCAGGGAATTTATAATGATTTCATTTTAAATGGGCCGCTCAAAGTGTTCTACCCCTTTCAATTCAGTCAAGATCATCTTGAAACATTTTTTTCATTAATAAGGTAAATATATTAATATAATTGCGAAAAATGTGTTTAATTCCTTTTTGAAAATGGCTAAGATTTCAATATTTTTTTCACAGAAAGTCCTTGGGGCGAAACGATAACCCAAATACAGTTGAGTTGAGAAGTGCCTTCAGAAAATTGCTTGTATCTCACCCGATCATTACATCTGTTGGTAACAATACCATAACAAATGCAACAGGTATATTAACAGTATCATCCAAAAGTCGTCATACATTAAAACCAACACCTTCTGGTGGTGCTGAAGAAACTGAGCTTGAAATATCCTACGAAGAAATCATGATTAAAGAACTGGAAAGCATGAATTCATATGACCAACACATGGCTGCATATATATCATTATGTATCGAAAAGAAAATGCTCCAAAATATCAAGCGAAATCGATACAAGTGCTCAGATTGTGCCAATGAAATTTTGCAAGCTCCAATTGAAAAGATTTATGATGAACTTCTTTCTATGAAGCCTGAAGCTGAACAAACAACTGCTAGTACTCTCAAGGTTGTAATATTCGCCAACGCTGTTATGAAAATTGTTTCTCAATATCGCGACGAAGGAAATAAATTTGATACGGTACTCCAATCTATTTTCAACAAAAATGTTCCCAGACAAGGACAAAAATGTCCCCAGACAAGGACAAAAATGTGCTCTATTGGTAAGGTGTTTTATGGAGTGTTATTTATCGTTATCTGTACACGACAAACACACGACCGTATTGCTCTGACATATACGGAGACTTTTTCTCACATTGTAATGCATTCTGAAATGAAACTGTTTGTGCGTATTTGTTTGCGCCAATCCATGCTGCAAATGTAAATTATAAGTAACCTGTTGCATAAATATGTGGTGGTAGTTCGCCAATCAAAGTATCTTTAGTCGAATATCTAGATAATTGTTCTGGTCCATATAAATTTCCAACAGCTTGATATGGATTTATGAAAATCAAAACGTTTGATGCATGAGTCTGAAAACATCACAGATATAAAATTTACTCACTTTCAAAATAAATTAATCATAATTGAATCGAAAACAAACTTACATATACATTTTTCTGCTGAAAACGTGTTTGTAAATTCGATAATATCGTCGCAGCATCCAAATCATTCAAATCACCTAAAAAAATAATAATATTTCACATTGTCGAAGCACTTCATAACTTATTACAAACTGTATTCACTTACAAATACTATCGCACTTTGTTTAAATTTTCTTTTGTAAAATCGTTACACTTTTACGAACAATTTTCAAAACTAAATTTAAACGAAACAACAGAAACAGAGCAATCAGTATATATTATCTTATTTGACAGCACAGATCCAGGCTTCAAAATACTAAAGTACACAGGGTAAAACTACGCACGTGCATCTTCAAAAACTTTGACTGATGCGTACTTAAAGTGACAGTATAGAGAAAAACTACGTGTTACACACCCTTGGAAAAGTTCGTAGTCTTGCACATAAATGACATTACTAGAATTAAATCCATATTCCCGAATCGTCTTATTTCAGATTCTGTTTTCCCACTGATCGCGGCGTGAGACTCCCGAAACCATTCTCAACACTTCCATATCAGACACTTCCAAATCATGAATCAAATTCTCAGAATCAACCCAGCTCTCGCTACCATATAGAATAGTTGGTCTGAAGATTGACCCGTGAATCAACATCTTTGTTTCTGTACTCAATTCACGTTTATTGAAAACGTGTGATCTAAGTTGCGCTACTACTTTCCATTAACCCTACGCTGTTCAAACTCTTTATTAAACTTGCCATCTTCCGGAAAGATGCAACCCAAATATTTGAATTGGGAAACTTGTTCCAACAAGTTGCCATTCAATGTGCAATGAATTGGCTTTCGAGTTTTGCCCACTTGCATAACTTGAGTTTTTGTGCCGCTAATGGTCATTCCGAAGTTCGTACAAGCCTCTTCCAAATCTTTGATACTTTTTTGCAGCTCGCATTAAGAATTGCAAAACAGTACCAGATCATCTGCGTAAGCGAGTGCAGAGATAATATTGCCCCCCAAAGCTACTCTACCATTTAAATTGGCTGATTTGGTCAGCTTTTCAAAATAAATAATAAAATTGTACATCCCTGTAGCAGACCATTCCGTACTTCAAACCATTCACACATATCTCCATCCACTCTTACTGCTGCTTTACCGCTTGCGTACAAACTTTGAATCGCGTTGAGAAGATAACCATTCACACCATATTCGGTCAAGACAGACCACAACTTAGATCTAGGAATGCAGTCGAATGCTTTCTGCAAATCCACGAAACAGAAGAACAGTTCCCTATTTCTTTCAAAAAATTTCTCCATTAGTTGTCTCATGCAAAAAATTTAACCTTGACAGCCGCGCATTGGGCGAAAACCCGATTGATTTTCACCCAATAGCGATTCTACAATAGCTCTTGTTCTCTTTTCCAAAATTGCACTATATAATTTACCAACAACGCTCAATAGAGAAATTCCTCGATTTTTGTTGCAGTATCTGCCTTTCTTATGAAGTGGCGAAAAAACTGCACCACCCCACTCTTCAGTTCCAACCGGTTTACCAATTTGTCTAGAAAAATTGATTAAATTTTTTCCTCCCTCTCCAACAATTAATTCTTACTTTTTGTCTCATTTCAAAAAAGTGAAAACTATGACATTTAAACGAGACATAGTTCCACATTATGTTGAAATTGCATTCATTGTGTTGCATATGATGAAAAAATGAATTTGCTAAGCCAAAATGAAAATCATTCTATTTGCTATGAGTTTTGTAAAATTTTGATGCTGTATGTTTAGTGAGCACGATTGAAGATGACGACGAGAACAAACAATAAAGCAGATCGATAGATAAATCGTATTGTATAAGCTCGGTAAATGGTTGGAATCGATGGAACTGATGTCTGTAGGCCAAATACATATGAATTAAAAAGGCACTGATATACCTATTCCAATACATGTGCATTAAGTTGTTCCACAATCACTACCATATCTGCTTTCCATTTTCATCGAACTTTCTTTCTCTTTCGACTATTTATTTTACAATTCCACCATTTGGTTTCAGTGGAAAATAAATTCGATGTCAATTTCTTTCTTGCAATCATTATATTTTGGTTTTGGTCTAGCTATCTTTTTTGTGTATGACGACGAGAAGAGGTTTTTAAATATACTTTTTTCAATTCGTCATCACCATACTGATCGTGCTATCTGACTTTTTGCAAATAGATATGGCAGTAAATGAATGATATGGAGAACACAAAAATATATTTCTATGATAATTTACGGGAAAATGAAAAAAGGAAGTTTGTTTTGCACAAAATTAGATAAATGCTAGGAGAAAACAGAGCGATATATACCAAAAGTAAATGAAAAGCTTGCTGAAATTTTCACCGAAATCACACCGACACAATTTTTCATGCATACACAGACACAGAGATTGTGAGAGAAATGAAGAAAGAGAGAAAGAGCTATGCGAACTTTTAAAGCGCATTTTGATAGTAGTAACAACATCCACATGCTGATAACTTTTCCAGCATTTCCGATTGTCTCGTTTGCTTTCTTATCGCGGACGGATTTTGGCACTTTGTACTCCCTGTGCTCGATTGAAAGAGACAGCCCGAGCGCTTATTTTGGAAAATGAGAGTGAAATTCCTCGACTTTGAATACACTTCTACGTTCACGAAACATTGAATACATTTTATCACAAGCATGTGTTTGGCAACACAACATCACACAAAATGGTAAAAAGCGAGCGAATGAAATGACTATATGGTGCGCGTAGCAAATGTACATCATTATACGAAAGGCAAATGACAGCATAGCGAAGGGGCGAAAAGCAGCATGGAAAATATGGTTATGTTCTTTATGTGTTTACATTGAATGGTCATGGTGAATGTGTGTGCGTGTTCGATGGCTTAAGATGTTGTTGCTATTTTGTCAATGTTCGTTGCTCTCGAATCGAACAAAAACGAATGTCGTTGTAGTTGTGCTGTGCTCCACTGTGCATGTTGAAGGTATACAGGCACACTGATATGTACACAGGCACACTGGAATGAAATGAATCGCAAACCCGCTGTGTACATCAGATGTTCAGTATGATATTTGCAACTCGATAAAACGGTTCTTTTCTCTTACAAACGTGTAAGGAATCTGTATGTGAAATGACAACAGTGAAAATACAAAAACATTTGAAATGTGTTTCGTGTTCTGATTTTGTGTAAATATTCTACATAAATGATGATAGAATTCCCAATCTTTATTGTTAAAATTGCGATTGCTTCGCTTCGACTATTTGAGAGCAAAGCTCAGTATGTGACACGCACAATATATGAAAAATACTAGAGATAAAAAATTTCTTCGATTTTCAAAGGAAAGCGGGAAACAAAATATTTTTTTTCCGACTTTAACAGAACGATTTTCTTTATTTGTGACTGATGAACACATTTCTATATGCGATACATTTATTCGATTTTTCACAACCATTTTATTGCGATTCATTTTGACACAGGATATGTAGTTGGATAAGAATACTATTATTTAACGAATGAAATCACGAATCGTCAAACTCAATACCAATTGGCATTACTTATTTGTGGTAAAGCGTAGCTATTTCTTCCCTTGTGGCTACGTAATGTCTGTGTGAGCATATCAGATCAATGGTGGAGCCATTCATCATATTTCAAGAAGGAAACATTTCCTATGAGCTACAAAAAACTGAAAATCGAATAGCAAGTCGGATTAGATTTCATGGCGGCTGACTTTTTCGGATGGGCTGACAACACTTTTTGAGCATTGTCTTTTCGGGTTTCTATCGTTCTTCATCAAAACATTCATTATACGAAACGATTGGTTTTCATTCTTTTTATTTGATCACTCTTGTAAATAAGGAGAATATCCAACTGAGATTCTTTTGTAATTTTCCATTTGATGTTTTTTTTCAATTTTTCACTTTTATCAAAGAGTAATTCTTCTTCTGTTGGAAAGAGCGAAACATAAATTCAACTTCTTTTCGATAGAAAGAATGCATAAATCTTCAACGATTTCCTCCTAAACATATTTCATCAAATAATAATACACACAGGTTTGTATAGAATGGGCTATAGGCTATTCTACACAAACCAGTGTGTATTAATATTTGATGAAACAAATCAATGGTCATTCAAACTGCTATTAAAATATTTCAGTGTAAATTAGACTTCAAAAGTGTTTTTCTGTTTAAAATTCGGTTGAATCGGTGCAAATACAAATAAATTCAAATAATCGAAAAGTGAAGCTCGGAAATTCAACAATGTTAATCAAATGTGTAGCGCTCAATCGGAATGTAACGCTGGGATATGAGATAGACGAAACATATTAAACATCAATCACATCTGAGGAAAAGAAAAGAACGAGCGAATAGAAAAAACAGAAACATACGTTCAAAGTAGATTTGTGAACAAAATTTGAGACGCATCAATGAAGCCGTATGCTGTTTTTCATGACCGAAATCTTGTGCGACGACTTCAGAAGAGCTAAAGGATGTATTGTGAAAAGGTTCGTATGATTCGTGAGTAAAATGAATGTAATGGAAATGAATTCAGGCATTGTTAATGTTTGCGCGCCTGTCAAAAGTGATGCTCTGACGTTCGCTTGGCTAGAAAACATGTGCACATTCTATTATTTCTTATACAGTTACATGTAACTACGCGAATCAAATGAATGGGAACATTGAAAAAAGAAGAAATAAAAATGAGCAAATAGATAATGTCAATAGAGTGAAGAAAAAATCACACACAAGTAATATACACGAATATCGACATTTTGGTTGTGGCAATACACTAAATAAAACTTGCTTCTGATAGGCTTCTGACTGAAATTAAATTAGTATTCTTTTTGTAAATATCATAGAGCGACGAGATTACCGTCACTCGCAATCGATGCTCGACTGGTTTTCGTTGTACACTCTCGTCAGATTAGTTTCTCTTTAATAGATCAAACTTTCATTCGACTGGGGCAATTTGATTTTGGACACACCGATTTGTGTGCGTATACACTTTTTATCCCGATTTTGCTAATGGTTGAAGGGCACGACTTTATCCAGCGTCACCATCTTCGATATACTTTGAGATTTTTATTCGCAGAATCGTTTCCGGCCACAGAACATGACTGTGTAAAACATAAACGTGGCTTATAAATATAAGCAAACAACGTGATTATGACGAGCCTTCACCCGCAGCAAGCTCTTCTTATTAAGTGACGTTGAAGAACGAGTTCAAATCTAATTATAAATGCCTTGTGTACCACTTTCATTTACATTAATGTTACAGGAAAATGTGAAAATGATATAATTTGAGAAGTCCCGTGCCAATTTGTCAAAGATATTTTCTCTACTTTATACACAGTATGATTGTGTGCATTATTTATGATGCTGATTATACAAAGTTTGTTCAAAGTAAAATACGGATTTTTTTGCAGAGACGTCTTCAGTGCAATCTTCAAAGACAAGTTAAGTCAAATCGTTAGGGTCATAACTGAAACTATAACCCATCATTCGATGGGATTATGATCCAGAGCCAACTGCGAATGCCACTGTATTCATATGAGACATATGTGAAACCTTTGCCATTTGTATTCAATCATATATTGTGCATAATTTTTTTTTTTGCTTCTCTCAAGTCTCATGTGAGCCATATTGTGCTCAAAGCATTTTACCTTGCCCACGTACAGATGCTTCGAGTAAATTCACTCAATCGATAATCTGATAACTCTTGTATACACAAAGTACCGTGTAGAGCTCAGCAATCCATTCATCAAATCGGTATGGACTTAAAAAATATTCAAGTTCATCGCACTATCACGGCGACTATCATTTGATAGTTATAGATTTACCCTTAATCTTATAGAAGTTTCGTAATTTATATGTCCGATGTGTGTTCCGATCAATATCCATCAAGTCGACACAAAAAAATTACGATTATTGCTTTGACTTTGAAAAATAAAGTTTCGTTGCTCGCTTTAGCAACAAAATAATACTGTTTTAAAAACTCTCTCACTCTTTCTCGCAACTTGCAACTCACAACAAAAAGTGAGAAGAAGAAGATCCCAGCATCGACCTCATATCAGACCATTTTGCGTTTTCGCTTGCTGTTTGCATTTGTTAAGAATTGTTGTTGAGTTTTATCTCATCGATAGATTGATGATTGCTGTTCGGGTTTATATTTATGTGCTGAACAAGTATTCATGTTCATCGTCATCATCATAATCGTCGTCACTTTGTTATTGCATAAGGAATTGTTGATTTTATCATATCATCAGTCATGTTGTTCTACAATCACTCAAAAGCAAAAAACTGAGTAACCAGCAAAACCCCGATAGGAAAAACACCTACAAATCGATATTTTCATATTTTATCAACTTACACACGAATTCGATCGTTCTCCACTGTCTACATATCTTCAATAGCAGTGATGTGTGCGTGTAAGTAAGATGTATGTGTGTATATGTGTGTGCAAAGCTGATATACTTGTGATTCAAGTTGGTAGATATTCGCGTGCTTGTAGTAGTGATTAATTTCTGAAAAATCGGTTTGCTGGTGTGCAGATATTTTGACATAATGATGAATCCACGCCTCACAAAATGCGCACATGTAAGTCAACTTACAGCAAATGGGGTTTGTGTGTAAATTGTTGTTGGCGCTTCGTCTCTTTTTTAGTTTTTCGACAATTCGGTGTGCAATTGATTCTCCTGTCGTAAACGGAAATGTTGCACATTCTCTCTTATACGCATATGGGATTTAAAACCTTATTCCTCTCCATCAATAGAGTTTTTTTTGATTTATGGCTCTTGATAATGACAACAACGACGACGAAAATTTCGAGCATAAATACATACAGACTTGCACTAATGAGTATTGATACAAAAAATTATAAATTGAATATATTTGGTGTCGTGGCCAAAGAAAATTTGCAACCCACAAAAGTCAAAATGGCGAATTCGCATACTCCCGCACGTTTTAACCGAAGTAAACCACGAGGCATAAATCGAGATGAGAATATAAAAACGAATCATTACGTTATTTTCACGTGTATTTATGAATTCTCTACAGTGATTTTCGCGTAATTCCTAATTTTGGTCCTTCGATGCGTGAGATTTCGTGCCCGTCTCACGGCATATCAATGTGGAAATAACTAACTAATAAATGACTGAGTGACTGACAGATTCTATTGATTTTGTATGAAACCCAATCAAAGTCATATTGTCCCAAAATAAGCAACTGAAGACGATCTCAGTTAATAGTGTTCAGTCAACTATTATCGAATAACAACATTTTGTAGTGAAAAAAGGCAATCATAAGCAGCCGACTACGTCCCAAAATAGAAAGTCACATTATTTTCACACGGATATATAGGTACGTGAGAAAACGTTTTATATTTGTCTGGTGAGCACATTGCTGGATTTCATGGGACGATATTTATGACTGAAAGTAACTACAATCAGCATTGAATTGAATTTGTTTTCTATTTCAAGCATTTTCATTGACATTTTATCATTTGTAGATGATTTTTCATATAATAAACATATTGCTTTGGTGAATTCTCGTTCAGCAAGCGAATACCAAACAAAAAATAATTGATATCAAATGTTGTGCCGAAAATTATAATCAAGAGCTGTTTCTTTTTTTGTGCAAAACGGCAAAATATACAATACAAAAATCTGAAGCAACTGTGACGTCACGAAATCGCGCCTGCATTATTTGCGGTACTTAATTTGATATCAATAATTTTGAGCTTTGTACATATTTGCTGGCGGAACGAGAATTCACTTCGGCAAGTGGTTTTACATTCTATATTTCACACTGAAGAAAAAAATAACATTCAATGCGTTCAAATATAGAACTTCCGCTACAACTATATTAAAATCATAAATCATTCCCGTGTACGGCACATTTAAATGTGTCATCACTCCCAAAGTAGACCTGAAGCTTATCGCATGCGGCGCTTCGGTCCTACAGTCTCCACATGTTAATCTCCTGAATAAATATTTCCGACTAATCACGGTTTTATCTGCTAATTTCTGAACGGATTCCCATTTTAATTTGCATACGTGCCGAACTATCATCAAGATATTAAGCAAACAGAACAATGACGTCAACAATAACTGTGAATGTGTCAATTTTCAAAGATATTTCATTTCACGTCGTTTCGCTTGCCTTGCAATACAAATTTGATTGGATTTATTGAGTTTTATCCGGAAAATATTTGGTTGGCATTGACTAGGCCTTTCATTTATTCAACAGCTGAACGATAGTTCTTGTTGTTATCAACTTATATATACACTCTTCTAATATTTTCTATCCATCAACATGCATAAGAATGTAATATCATGCTCCGTTCAAGCAAAGCAGAAGGAGATACGAGTGTAATAGATATACACATAGATAATTTAAAAATACGTGCGCATTGCGCATGTTTCTATTGTTTCTCTCTTGGTTCGCTCGTATAGGAACAAGTGCAGCATAAGTGAGTGGAGCATGTATGTTACATTCTTATGAATGTTATAATACTAAACATTGACTATATGAATGGGTGAAAAAGATTATGAGACCTTTCCTCACAACTGATATAAGTGAAGTTTTTTTAAGTAAAACATCTATCGCAATTTTTTCTAGTGTGAAACACAATGAAAAAATGTTTAAATGATGCATTTTAAAGATTTTGCTATGATTTAACATAAAGAATAAATGGTCTTACGTACGTAAAACTAACTTTTCCGCACATTCCCCGAAATTGTTGGGGTATTTGTATAGGGTTTATGTTTATTTCTTATCGAATTATCATGCAACTTTGGGAAAAAATCACAGAAAATTTCAAGTCATTACGATGAGATAGTATTTCAAGTTATTACACATCATGTACAATAATTTAAATTTAAATTTTAATTTGAATAAAAAACGAACAAACATGTCAGTTTCTAATTTTTACTTCAACAAACGTTCGCTGCTCTTGAATTAGTAATAACAATTACGAATAAGTTAACTCTGATCTGAACTTTTATTTCATGCCAACGATAAACATGATTCCACATTTTTGATATGTATAATTTTCGGTAAAAAGTTAATAAACATTCAATTGATGACAAAAACAAAGATTAGAAAATCACAAATACTTCATCCAATTTATTGACAAAATTTGAATTTTGACAACGAAAATTGAAAATTTTGTAGGGGAGGTAGACCTAAATCTCATCGGAATGACTTGGAAATTCGCAAGACTCATTTTTTCTCAAAAAAAAATAATATCCTGAAAATTCTAATTTGATATGATGTGAAATTAAGATAGTCGCCATACAAATTTTTCGGTTTGACCTCGAAAGGATACTGAAAATCGAAAATTTGTCAAGGGAGGTAGTCCTATATCACATCGGAATGACTTGAAATTTTGCATAACTTTTTTTTTTAATAAACAAATAATATTCTGAAAGTTTCATTATGATACAATGCGAACCAGGCATAGTCTCCATGCAAATGTTTCTTAATTATATTGAAAAACACCCCATTTATTGATTCAACTCCACTAGATCTACCCGAAGAAACTATCCGATTAGGCTGAAAATTAATAGATTTCTATTCCTAATTAAATGAGTGTGTAAATTTTTGATCAATTTTGATCTCAATATTTTGAGTTATCGCGTATAACGTACAACGGACACCGTATCACATACGGACAAAAAATTGCTCCGGAAATCGTTGCAATCGTTTTTTATAGATTCGAAACGCATGGAAAACTCATTCCTAGAGTTTTGAATTTTTTGGACCGATCGGAATACTTCCGTGTGCGGAAAAGTAAAAATGTGTTCCACTCAAAAAAAAATTCATCTTTTTTTCACCCCAAAAAAACGTCCGAGAGATGTTCCACTCCAATTTTTTTCAACTGAAATATAATAATATGTGCTGTGAAGAAAAGTCTCATAATCGCTCTAACCCATTCGTATGATATACTTAAATGAAGAACACATTTGTGTCACTAAACGCACATAAGAGTCGCACCGTATAATAAATGACAACATAGGATAAATCTAGGGGGTAATAACTGAACGAATTGACTGCAAATACGGGGAATTTCATGCAGATGACGTCAGACGCTATACTTGCATATATTACTGTCACTAAAGAATGAGACGGAGCAACACGAGAACCATAACAATAACACTATGGAACGTTAAACAAATTACAATTACTTGCAAATATTGCAAAAACTTTCAAATAAAATCAAGTACGCAAAAAGTTATTTCACCCTAGAGATAATGAGGGATGAGATTTAGGATTGATTAAAACAACGAATCAGCCAAGACATATTCTTGTGAAATTAATGTGACTGTGTCTGAGTATGATACAAAAAATAAATGTTATTCGATAATTAATTGACTGTAAACAGTAAACTGCAATCAACTTTAGTTGCTTATTTTGGGACAATCTGACTTTTGTTGGTTTTAATACAAAATCAATATAATCTGTCAGTCACTCAGTCACTGTACACGGGATATTTTCGAATGTATTAATATTTGGCTCTAACTCACGAATAGCGACTCGGTAACTATTAATATGTTCACTTTGAAATATTATTTTAGTATTGGAAGACATTGCAAAAACTCGTGAAAATATAGATTCTTGTAGTGAAATAAAAGACAGCACAACTTTTTTTTCTCAAATTTAAAAAAAAAAAAAAGATTCAAATTCACTTGACATTTCCGTTGAACATAACACTGTTTCTTTCGAAGAGCATAGCTGCCATATATTGGCAATAAATATTTTCCAAATCTCATCGAATTGACTTAAAATTGTATGCGCACAATTCTTGATGTGAAACATTATATTATGAACTAATTTTCATAACGATACAAGTGAAATAGTCATATTCTCTACATACATTTTTCGGTTCGACCCCGAGACACGTCAAATTTACAGCATCTAATTGAGAATTCACTGCATGATTTTTTTAATATGCATTACACTTTTCAGCTTAACGTTTGTTGTTTGTATTACAAACGCATTACTTGCACACTTTGATTTTTATATGAATTTGAATCCATTGCGTTTGTGGGCCAAATTTTATGACATTTCATTTTGTATACGAATTAGAACTTTCTGAATTGACTCGACCAAATAATAAACAATTTTATAGGTAGAAACAGACACAAGGCATAGATGCCAATACACGTTTGTTGGCATGCTACACAATAGCCACAAACAATCCGGTGTGCCAATCCATCCATGCACTAACACATGAATGGAAATGAAAATGAATGCGCATTCAGCTTTCATTATTGATATTGAGTTTTTTTGCTCATTTTTATTTTTATTTTACGATTGCTTAAACATGTACATTTGAGCGGGACATTTTTGGATTTTAATTAAATAGCTTTAATAAATATTCTGTATTCAATCGACTCATCAAGTCAAAGGCACAATGGAGGATTTGTTTGTGAGCTACGAAAATTGAATTCGATTGAGCACAAACTAGTGAAAATGAGCTGGATGCAAGAATAAAAAGAAAAAGAAGATATGAATATGAATTTTTTAATCAAAATAGTTTATGTATGTTTTATGCGTCAGCAAAATCACTTGCAGGTCGGTAGTCTTCATTATCTTCATATTTAAGATATTTGTTTTTGAATCTTAAATGAAACACACATTTTGTATGAAAATGCTGTGGATTTTTATTGATATGTAAAGTAGAAGGTCATCCATTTATGAATGAAAAATAATATCCTTCAAATGTCCACCACGAGCACGCTCACAGACATCGATTCTTTCGTCAAAATTTTCAATGGCCGGCTTCAATTCTTGCACCAACTGAACCTTATAAGGCTTCAGAGCCAAACCTTACGCAAAATTCGCCATTTGGTCATTGTGGATAGACCCAAATGTTGAGAACGCCGTGGAATCGACAAATTTGGATCCTCTTCAACATTTCACTCACCGCCGCGATAATTTCAGGTGAACGACCCAAAATATCGCGAATTTTACGAAATG
The DNA here is from genome assembly GCA_028476595.1 of Obolodiplosis robiniae. Classification (NCBI taxonomy): domain Eukaryota; kingdom Metazoa; phylum Arthropoda; class Insecta; order Diptera; family Cecidomyiidae; genus Obolodiplosis; species Obolodiplosis robiniae. The sequence goes on along the minus strand of CM052015.1, from coordinate 28,478,600 downwards.
TGGTTTTCACACATCGACCATTTTCGTAAAAGGTTTCGATAGTTTTAATACGATTTTCTATTGAAATTGAAGACATTTTCACAAATGGCAAAGCTTCTGCTGTACATATGTCAAAAAACTAAATGTCAGAACTGTCAAAATATCCGAATATGTCCCCATTAAAAAACAAACATCTTATTGGTAAACCCTGTATATCAGACCATCGAACTTTAGCTTAAAAATTGTCTGACCATCCGAATATAAGCATGGCAAATGTATACATAGTGTTGTTTCCTGTCACTCTCAATGGCACGAGAATAATTAATAGCATCTCGTCGCAAAATATAAAATTACACTCTGCTATAAGAGTCACATTGAATTTTTGCCCGCTCTTCTTCGATTCTTTTATTAAAGTGATCCAATCATTTGATGTGAATATATCGGATGATATTTTTCGTTGTTTCTCGATAAGGCCTAAGCTATTGTAGCCATATCCAGCTACGAAATACTTTTGCATAAAAATATCGAGCAAAATACCTGGAGTCAAATCTTGCAAATACACTGACAAAAGAAAGGTTGGAACCACTCACATTTTTCAAAAATAACATTGAAATTCCTCATGATTTTATGTTTATTTCTTTATGAATTTTATTAAAAATTATTTAATTTTACATCAAAAAAAGTTTTTTCCAAATTATTACGAAATTTGGAATTTAAAACCTTTTTTTGAATTTTTGAACTTTAATTTTTAGTATTTATAAACGACATAGTTGAGGAATTGGGTATTGATGTGTTTAAATCTTTGTTTGCTGATGATCTTAAAATTGCAGCTGCAATCAATTCCGCGATGGACACATTGAAGCTTCAACGTGCTATCGATAAATTGAGGCAATGGTGTATTGCAAACGATTTACACCTAAACTTAAACAAGTGTTCAGTGATGTCAATTACCAACAAACAACAATCGAACATCATTATTGGAAATTACCATTATGGAGATCACGTGTTTGAAAAAGTTAAAGAGCAAAAGGACCTTGGTGTGATTGTGGATTCGAAATTGAACTTTAATAACCACATAAATTAGATAGTGCCTAAAGCAAAATCTACACTTGGATTTATCAAACGCTTTTGCTTTGACATAAGAAATCTGAATACGCTCAAGACATTATATAACACTCTAATTCAATCATTGCTTGAATACTGTTGTGTCGAATGGTTACCATATCATTCGATATCGATAGACTTAATTGAATCGGTGCAAAAGCAATTTACAATATTTGCCTTGAGAGAATATCCATCTGCCGGAAACAATTATCGTATTTCTTCATATGAATTTAGACTCGAAAATTTGAAAATGATGAAACTTGAAAGGAGGCGTATCAATGCAGCTTTGCTGTTTTTCTACAACGTATTGAACGACATTATCCCATGTTCACAGATAAAAATAGAATAAAAAATAAATAGAATAAAAAAATAGAATAAAAAATCTATCACTTATTAATGAACATACGGTACCAATAAATCAGATGTGTAAACTTGCAAACTTCATTGATGAACTGTTTAAAGAATCTGCTACTCGTGCAAATTTTAAATCTCAATTAGTTGCCTGTGATAAATTGAATCTTAGGTTGAAACAACAAATCCAATGATTGTAATTAAACCATTTCTTTTTAAATTTCATTCTCATTGTTAATATTGTGATATTGTGATTATGTGATATTTTTAGCATAGTTATCGAATGTAATATTTATACAAATTGTATTTATAATCATCCAACCTTGCAATGTTTGAATGGATTTTTCTAAAAGAAAAGATACAGGTTTTAATGGTGGTGAGATCCGATATAATCGATTAATGACCCTTACCTTTTCCCTGTCAGATATGTTTACTTAAAAATGAATAAAAACAGCCAGTCTTTGGCGGTGTATTGTTAAAAAGTGAGAAATAAGGTAAGGACCATTTAACTATTTTGTTTAAAAACTATATTTTTCTTTGCAAAAACTTGTTTAGTATTTGGTCCATTCGCCTTTGGCATCATGTAAAGCGATGATTCGATGCGGTAAACTGTCATACAGTAATTGGATGTTTTCCTGTGGGATGTTTTGCCAAGCCACCCCAATGGCCTCCGTCAATTCTTGTTTTGTGTTGAATTGTCGGCCTTTTTTGTAAACTTTTCTGGCTAAAATCGACCACACGTTTTCAATGATGTTCATATCTGGTGATTTGGCCGGCCAATTGTCAAAAAGATTTATTCCACGTTGTTCAAAATCACCCAAATTTGACCAGGCCACGTGAATTGGCACTGTCTTGTTGAAATTTCCAGCCTAAACCAGCGCATTCATAGCCATATGCTGAGAAATTAGGGCCGACCATTTCCTGGTATTGTATTGCGTTCATTCTGGTTGAAATGAATGACAGCGGCATCTTTTTCAAGTAGCCAATGGCGCCCCATATCATCACAGAATCACCGCCAGTGGTAGTTGGCGCTAACTGAAAATCTTTTCTTCGGTGCGCAAATCGTGCCAATAATAGGCAAATCCATCTGGGACATATTGGCTTGTGACAACATTGGCTTACGCTTCATTTTTTTGTATTCTAAGCGGCCAGAGCCACTTGAAATTTGTCGAATACGTTGAACACCAACAGATAAATTATTTTCTGTCTTCAATTGCCGAGCAGACTTAAAAATTTTCATGGCATTTCGAATTAAACACCGTTTTTGCGTTGGTGATACAGATGATGGCCGTCCAGTTTTGTTGTTTTGACCATAACTTTGACGATCTTTGAGGAAATTCAGCACAACATGTTTACTTCGGCATATTTCCTTTGCTATCTGACGAATTGACAATGATGTATAATCTTTTAATGTGGACATTTTTTATATTTCCGCTCCAGTCAATTGTTTGCCGCGTCCGTTAATCGATTGAATTTTAGATGACAACTGCGACACAACTATTGTGAAATTGCATAATCGTCTCTAGAAGGTTTTTAACGGTAAATTCCATTGCAACAAGTGTCAAAAAATGCAAGCACCATTGTTTATTTTGCTCAAAACATCAAATGGTCCCAACCTTCATCGCACCGTCACTATCCATGACCAGTTGGATATCAGATTCAAATTCAACGTTGTATTCCACATCCAAATCAAAGTGTTTTGCACGATTTACACTCCGGAACAATTACTCTTCTCAAACCAACCTTACCTTCGTTGCAAGTTACGACATATCTCACTGTATCGCAGCTCAAAACTGGAATTTTTTTGTTGGATTTTGTTTTGTTTTGGTTGGACGCTCAACTTCGCGTTAAACTTGCTTTTTTGCGAAGCATGATTTATGCGTGTTCGATTCAAACAAAAATATTCCGAGAAAGAAAAAATGAGACGCACATAGGTGTTTTTTCTATGTGAAAAAAAAACTTATTATTTCAATAAAAAAAATGATCAGCTTTCCACGACTTCTATCATAAAATTTACAAACTTGATGATACTTTAACGAATTAACATATTTTAGATGATACTTGAATTCTTGAAGCGTTCGAAATTGGCTTCAGAATCGAAAATTGACTCTCTTCGCCGTAATTTCTTATGAGACCAAATGTAATGTCTTAAACTCTTGGTTTTTGTGGTCACAAAATACAATTTTTAACAGTTCATTGTTGATTTTCAGTGCGGAGATTATTACATACAGATTAATAGCATTAATAACATTAATTTTACACAACTTGATATTTAATTTACCCAGTCAACATCATTCACGCTTCATTATAAAATTAATATAAAGCATTTCGTATTCACTTGCCAATTTCGTTTTAACGGTGAATTACGTTAGTCATTTTTATGGAAGTAAAGGAAAAACGAAGAATATTTTGACATTTACATTGTCTGGGTAAAATTTAAAGTCAACATGCTATTGGTGCTACTTACACCAATTTGATAATAATTTTACAGCGTTGATTTAAATTTACAATTTTCTTTTTCTCTGAGTAAATAGAAGCAAACGCACAGTTTCGAACAATATTCGAGCATCGGACAATTTTCGAACGGTGCATTTTGCACACAGTCTATGCCGTCTGAATCTTTTGTGTTTGACTTAAACTGAAGAAAAGAATCACAAAAAATAATATTTGTTTCAATAAATGCTCACTAAAATGAACAGGAAAACTCTGAGCAAAAGAAATATAAACAAATCATTTCTCGTTCCAAACGTTCGCCAAATAATTAAAAAGAAATGAAACTATTTTGAATTCTTTTAATCATTTGTCTTGGAATGATGCTCTTGTTTTTCTTCGCGCAAGTTTTTACATGCTTTTTAGATTCATGAAAATTCTCGAAAGACATATTCGAGCTCTCTTCGGAATGAATTTAAATGTTGTATGGCTTATTATATCTCAGATTCAAAACCGACCTCTCACTATTGCGATAATTAAAATGAGACTTGAAAAAAATGAGACCAGAAAAAAAAATTAGCATAAAAAAGAAACCCAGAATTTCTTCACCGGTTGTCTCATTTTTAACCGCAACATTTTTCCGTTCTCATTTTCACTTTTCGTAAAATTCCTGGTCACATTTTTGTTTTCAAATTTTTCTTGTCCCATTTTCATTCTATTCCCAATGAAGACCTTTTTGTGCGTTCATGTACGATCAATTCTAATCTCAATTTTTTGAGTTATATGGTTAACAAATATTTGCGTACAATAGTCAATGTAAAGTTTAGTACTTGCCACACACGGACACGAACAAATCGCTTCGGAATGGTTGCAATCGTTTTTTTAGGTCCAAAAAGCAAAGAAAACTTATTTCGAGGGTTTTAATGGTTTGGACCGATCGCAATACTTTGGTGCACAGAGCTATGTGTGCGGAGAAGTAAAGAATATTTTGGCTCTTCGGAGGTTACAAAGGATGTTTGATTGTGTTGCTGTCCGCGTTATTTTAATTATAAGAGAGAGAAGGGATATAATGAGAAAAAAAACATACAAATGAAGACAAAATAATGTTGTCACATTTAAGAGAGCCTGATAAATGGCCAAAATAAAAGACCGGAAAGCGAATATGAGGATTTGAATATAAAAGGGCTTGATATTCTCTCTATCAGCTCTGCTTGGATTGTATAATGTGGATGGTGCCAGGGCAAAGTTAGTCTTTATATAGCGTAATTGTGATTTACAATAAAAATTTGTAGTTTTGGTTATAGTTCTGTTGATTCGAGAGCTGTTTGCCCGGACCATTATCCAACGCTTGCCAATTTCTTGTCGATTCATTTATTTAAATTCAATGGAATGAAGTTAATTCTTAACACGCCTACACACAAAAAAACTTACTCTCCATAAAAGATGTCAAAAATACCAATTCTCAAATAAATTTATGCATTTATATAAATATTAAGGCAGTTGAGATATCAGACTTGATATTCGAAATTTGACGTCTCATTTGCCCTAACATTTCTTTGAATCCACAAATTTAGGCGAAAAAAATAGATTAAATGGCATGACAAACTGAATACAAAATTCAAATAGCATACCATTTAGTTTTGTAGGTCCATGCTTTTTGTATGTGCATCATTTATAGAGGAGAAAAAATGCATCAGATATATCGAGTAGATCGAAGAGAACAAGTGCAAAGCGAAATCAGCAAACATATTCAGTTGAAGGCTTCAGTTGAACACAGAGATAGAGCTCATATGAATCGGTGGGAAGAAAACTTACCTTCAGATAAGATTGAAAAAATACTCAAACTGGATATATTTGAGCGAAATCGTAAAACAAAAGGTTCATTCGGAATAATTGTGAAACATGATTTCCATATATGTCGGGCTGAGAGTAAAAACAGTTAAAAACATCTTACGTCATGCTCACGCTTACGAGAATTTTCCTTGGTGTGAGCAGGAGGTAAAATGTTTTTAACCGTTTTTACTCTCAGCCCTACATACTTCATGTTTCACTATTATTCCGAACAAACTCTTGTTTCACGATTTCACACAGAAATATCTAGTTTCAGCATTTATTCAATTTAATCTGAAGGTAAGTTTTCTTCCCACTGATTCATATATGTACCTGCAGCTGACGAATGTTTTATCAAGTTCCAATCGTTTTGAAAGCTACGCGCTAATAGCATGTATGTTAATATAAATAAACCTTTCGATATGTGAACTGTCAAGACTGATGAGACGGAGGCGTTGAAATGAGAATCGAGCAAAAACGAGATGCTCTGGGAGGGGGTTGATGATGTACTGATGTGTGTGAAATCTGACAAATAAATGACAGCAGAAATAAGATTCTATTCAACTTTCTGCATCTCCATTCATTAAATGAATTATAATTATTATTGATATAAATCTTGTAATACTAACATTTCTATGCTATTCACAACGTTTGTCACGTTTTTGCATGCTGTAATTGTTCGATATCACTTAATCAACCGATGAAGTGGGTCTGCCTAGACAGATTCAGTGCGAGATTTCATTTCGAATATTATAGAATATTTTCAATTCTTTTAATTTCTTTTACAAGGAAATTATGTTCGAACTTCGTTTTTGCCCAATGCTTTCTTTCATTTTTTGAAATATCAATCTCAATTTCACATATTATGATCAACCGTATTAAAAATATGATTCATAACAGGCACTCAATACATTCAACATGGTCCATATTCTCATTGATGCGGGAATACTAATCGTTACTTGTAATCGATCTTAAACTTCTGTTCATTAGCATATACCGTATGATTGAATGCATTTGATTTGAAGTTATAAACTCAATTTTCAGCATCAAGATTTGTTTAATATCCATATGGAAAGAAGCTATCGGAAAGAAATAAAGTTTTCCGTTTTCATGATTTTTCATGGAAAAATGACAAACAAGTTTAGATACGTTTCATTCATTCGTTTTATGCTCAAAAATCCAAGCGAAAACGAAATGTATCATCCGCACAAAATTTTCCAATTTATCGAATTTTGCCCTTGATTTATATACAAGAATAAATAACTAAATGCAATGCTTATAAAATCGGCTGAAGGCGTAATTAGTAATACATGAGCTGAACATTTTTACATTTGTTTTTCTTGCGCAAGCCCGCCAAGACTCGTTCATTAATTCGTTGTCCATTTGAATGGCTGAGAATAATAATGCAACGTATTCTTGTTTGCAAATGAAGTGTCCCTCAACAAATTTACAATGCAAGAGTCCCTGAAAATTGATTCAGTAAAAATGTCCCAACTTTTCAAATTTACTGTTTATGGTAGGTCGGCCGGAATATATGAACTGAGTTTTGACATTCCGCCTCGATGCTGGCACCATCTGTGTATCGGTACTAACCATATAGTCATACTACTCACTAATGCTATATACAGACAGCAGTGAAAAGCAAATTACGTTTCCGAGAAGCGAACCATGTGTTTGAATTTATTGGTTTTTATTTGAAACACTAGGCGGTTCCGTTTTCAGTCATGCATCTAACTTTACCTCTCAAACATGAACGGTATACTTAAGGGAGTACTGCACAGCTGCATTGCAATTGTTTCCGTGTTGGTGCCTAAAATGAATTCATTGTTCTAACTGTAAGCGATTGTCGAATGATGAATGTATTACGCATTTGCGACGCAGATATGAACGTGAGCACGGCAAATATATGCGAAAATAAGTTTGGGTCTCGTTCTCACAATATACAAACATCGTGTGTTTGTTATGAGCATTGTTTGGTTTTCAAAACTGTTGTTATTTTTCAGCATTATTTCTACTTTTCCGCACACACCACTGTGTGTACTAAAAGTATTGCGATCAGTCCAAAAAATGCAAAACACCCGGAATGAATTTTCTTAGCGTTTTGAACCTAAAAAAAACGATTGCAACCATTCCCGGAGCAATTTTTTGTCCGTGTGTGATACGTTGTCCGTCGTCCGTTGTACGCAAAAATTTGTTAACACGATAACTAAAAAGAAATAAGATTAGAATTGATCAAAAATTAACGCAAATATATTGGCATTCATTAGGAATAAACTTATTAATTTTCAGCCCAATCGGATAATTTCGGGTAGCTCAAGTGGAGTCGATTCAAAAAACGGGGCGGTTTTCAATATAATTAAGAAACATTCGTGGGGACTATTCCTGATTCGCATTGGTATCAAAATGAAACTTTCAGAACATTTTTTAATGTAAAAAATAATTTATTCAAAATTTCAAGTCATTCCGATAATATTTGGGAAATATTTATATGGCACCTATGTTCTTCGGACAAAACAGTGTTATGTCCAAGGTTCAACGTAAACGTCAAACGAATCTGAATCTTTTGCTCCATGCAAAAATGTAAATTTTTGAAAGCAATAACACCATTCTCACGCAAAATCTTCAAATTATCTCTCTCTCTCTCTCTCGATACTTTGAGATAACGTTTGTCGGGATTTGAGAAAAATAAGTTGCTCTCTTTTCTTTCACTACAAGAATCTATATTTTCACGAGTTTTTGTAGTGTTTTTTGCAATACTCAAAGAATAATTCAAAGTCAACATCAACAATGGCTAATATTCCCCGTCTCGCTATTGATGAGTTTGAACCAAATACTAATACATTCGGAACGTTCAAAGCGTTCAATGTTGGGAAAAATGTTCGGATTCTTTTCGACTCGAAGTCCATGAACGTTTGGAATTTTGTGCGGAAGAAACATATGGAAAATCCATTGGATATATTCCAAGTATTTCCGAACTGTCAAATCAGCGTTTGGAAGGTGGAATAAAACGCCACCTCTTCATATGAAAAATATTTGAAAATCCGTGTTATTTTTCTTATACATATATTTGGAATATTTATCAAACATTTCGGAATATTTCCACAATTGCTCCAAATGTTTTGCCCGCAGGGTAATGACATAAAATTTGGTATGACATATTCTCAAAGTTACATGATGATACGATAAGATATAAACATGACATGTGAACTCGTTAGACTGTCGGGAAATGTGCGGAAAAGTTAGTTTTACGTATGTTAGACCATCAAAACGGACATATGAATATCTACTCTGAATTAACCAATATTTTCCGAATGAGAAAAATTCAGCATAAATCTAAAAATACCAAAATTGATAGAATTTGATTGAATCGAATAGGTAGAGATGGCGCACTTCATTGACATTCTTCACCCCTTAATATAAACTATATAAAGCAACATTCGCTTGGTAAAGGCTCTCATGTGCATCTAATTTCCTACTGTGCAAATAGGTCTTCATTGTAAATCGAAATCCCTAAATTTTCGGCTCATTCGAATAATGTTATCGGGTAGTTCAATTGGGTTCGAATTTATAGGTTGGTGTTTTTTCAATACATTTGCGAAAAATAAATTATTTGGACTATGTTTATTTCACCACGTATCGGTATGAAAATTCCGTAATCTCATATTTTCACAAAAATATAGTTTAAAATATCTAACTAGAATACAATTTTAAGTCAGTCCGATGAGATTTGTGGAAATATTCATGTGAGCGCTTTGTGCTTTTTTTTTATTTCACTACAAGAATCTATATTTTCATGAGATTACGTGGTGTTATTCAATGCTTAAACATATCAATTCAAAGTGAACATCAACAATTGCTAAAAGCTCCCGTCTCGCTGTTGGTGAGTTTGAACCAAATATCAATAAATTAGCAAAAATGGCACGGCTGATTCGTAGTAATAAGTAATACCAAATCTCATCGCAATGACTTAAACTTTGGTGTAGCGTATTTTATTCATGTCAAAAATTAAACCCGTAATCTTTCGTATAATGTGGAAAAAGTTAGTTTTACTCATGTTAGATATTTATTTTCATTAGTTTCACCATTTTTATGGTAATCTCAAACACAAGCTACTTGTGTCTATAGACAAATAATAAGATATGACATAAGTATTCCAGATTGCCGAAAAAATCCGTTTTATTTGAATTTTCATAGCAAAACCTGCCAAAAAATTCGTCCGATTCGGATTCCTGGCTATTGTGGATTTTCCGGCTTTTTTTGAAGAATCTCTTTAATTTCGAAAAAGTTTTTGTAACTCAAATTTCAGATAATATTTTTTTCATTTCTAAAATGTTAAATGGTTAATTGAATCAGATTTTTTTTCAAACAAAATAAAAATTAAATTCATGTGAAGCAGTAAAATATCTGATGCGTCGAAGAGCGTTATGATTATTGCAATGGAATTTGCAAATGCACTTTACAATTTGTGAACATCTGCGCTCACGTTGCCCATTGTCGGATAATTACTCATTCATTTTCCATCCAAGTCATCAATGATATAATAGAAAGTGTTTCAAAATTTTATTACGATCAAAACCAAGATTCAAAGGCTTTGAAGTGACAACTTGCAAAAAAACCATGCATTGTTGGCCATCTTGAATATACCAGATGAATACTGCACTGACTAACATATCATACTAATACGAAAACAAATATAGAGACTGAATATTTTGTTGTACTGAAGTCGTGTAAATACAAATACAATTATTGATTTGACTAAGTTGTGTAATACAACATTTCAAGAGTTCTGATTCAAATCGGAATTGTAGTTCGAAACTAATGCACACGAATGTTAACGTGATTAATGAGGTGGTTTTGTGTGGCAATAAATTATGATTGGCAACTGAGTTGTTGATGTGCAATGCACCGAGTGAACGTCAATGTTATCGACCGCTATAGCTACGTATTTAATGTAATTACCTCACTTTCCTTCAAACGTGTTACCATGGTCACAATGAAAGATACGACTATAGAACGTTTATTCTCGCCTCGTTATACAGGGTGGACCATCTAACGTTTGCATTTTTTACTTTTCCACACACACCATTGTGGTTGGTAAAAGTATTGTGATCGGTCCAAAAAATTCAAAACGCTCGGAATAAGTTTTCTATGCGTTTTGAACCTAGAAAAAACGATTGCAACCATTCCCGGAGCAATTTTTTGTCCGTGTGTGGTACGTTGTCCGTTGTCCGTTGTCCGTTGTCCGTTGTACGCAAAAATTTGTTAACACGATAACTCAAAAAATTGATTTTAGAATTGAACACATTTTTCTTCATTAGGAATAGAAACCTATTAATTTTCAGCCTAATCGGATAATTTTTTCAGGTAGCTCTAATGGAGTGGAATCAAAAAATTGGCTGTTTTTCAATATAATTACGAAAAATTTGTATGAGGACTATGACTATTTCGCATTGTCTCATTATGAAACTTTCAGAATATAATTTTTTTATGAAAAAAATAAGTCATGCAAAATTTCAAGTCATTCCAATGAGATTCAGGACTACCTCCCCTGTAAAATTTTCGATTTTCGGCGTCTTCTCGGGGTCGAAACGAAAAATTTGTATGGCAGCTATCTCAAGTTTACATTGTAACGAATTGAAACTTTCAAAATATTATTTTTTTATGAAAAAAATGAGTTGTGCAAAATTTCAAGTCATTTCAATGAGATTTAGGACTACTTCCCCTGTAAAATTTTCGTTTTTTGGGACATTTTCAAGGTCAAAACTGAACATTTGTATGCCGACTTTCTCAAGTTCACATTGTAACGAATTGAAACTTTGAATATATTTTTTTTTTATGAATAAAATGAGTCATGCAAAATTTCAAGTCATTCCGACTAGATTTAGGACTACCGCCCCTCCAAAATTTCGGATTTTTGGGGTCTTTTCGGGGTCAAAACTGAAAAATTCTATGGCGGCTATCTTAAGTTCACATTGTTTCCTTTGGGAACTGTCAAAATATTATTTTCTATGTTTTTCAAGTCATTCTGATGAGATTTTAGACCAGCTCCCTCATAAAATTTTCAATTTTCGGGGTCAATATTCAAATCAATAAATTGGATGAAGTATTTGTGATTTTCTGATCTTTGTTTTTTCATCAGTTTGAATGCTCATGCTGTTACCGAAAGTTATACTGTTATACATAACATAAATGTAGAGCCATATCTATCGTTGGTATGAATTGAAAGTTCACATCAGAGTGAACTAATTCGTAATTGTTATTACCAATTCAAAAATAGAAAACGTTGAAGTAAGAATTAGGAACTGAGATGTTTATTTGTTTTTTTATTAAAATTTAAATTAAAATCACATGATGTGTAATGACTCGAAATTCTATCTCATCGTAATGACTTCAAATTTTCTGTGATTTATTCTCAAAGTTGCATGATGATTCGATAAGAAATAAACATAAATCCAATACAAATGAGTAGCAATCATTGAAAAATGCGTAAGCCCGAACAATTTCGGGAAATGTGCGGAAAAGTTAGTTTTACGTACGTAAGACCATTTATTTATTTAGAGAATGGCAGCTCAAATGTCATTCAATTTGTGTTCATAATTTAGTTAAAGGTTTGACATTCACGAAATGGGACGCTAAACGCTTGAACAAAATTGGAAAATATTGAAAACTTACTTCCAAAGTGGTGAGTCTTCAGTCCAAACTGTAAGAAATTTGAAAAAAAAAAAATCCATAAAAATGATTGGCTTTCAAGGCAGTTTGTGGATCAATTTGTGAATCGTGTTCAAGAAACTGGATCGTTGGTGGACAAAACAACCCGTTCACGTTCGCGCACATCCGAAAACATTGCTGCTGTAGCCGAAAATGTCCGTGAACATCCATCAACTTCAACTCGTCATCGTTCTCAAGAATCGAACATTTCACGCACCTCCTTGAGGAGAATTTTGCATAAAGACCTCGGTATGAAGGCTTACAAAGTTCAATTAGTCCAAGAACTTGAGCCTCATGACCATCCGTTGCGTTTTCGGTTCGCCCTACGGGCAGAAGATCGTTTGGCCGAAGATGAGCATTTTCACCGAATAATCGTCTTTTCAGATGAAGCCCATTTTCACCTCGGAGGCTATGTCAATAAGCAAAATTGTCGCATCTGGGGGTCGGAAAATCCACACGTCACCATTGAGAAGCCAATGCACCCACAAAGAGTTACGGTTTGGTGTGGGTTTTGATCCGGCGGCATCATTGGGCCATTTTTCTTCGAAAATGAGCAAGGAGCCGCCGTTACGGTCAATGGCGAGCGTTACTGTGCCATGCTCAACGAATTTTTGTTTCCAAAAGTTGAAGAGTATGACATGGACGACATTTGATTTCAACAGGATGGCGCAACAAGCCACACAGCCAACATAACAGTCGAACTTTTAGGCACCGTTTTCGAAAATCGAATAATCAGCCGAAATTCTGGAGTCAATTGGCCGCCTCAGAGCTGCGATTTGAGCCCGTTGGACTATTTTTTGTGGGGAGCTATCAAGGACAAGTGTTACGCTAGTCATCCAGAGACGATTTATGCCTTGAAACACGAAATCGAAGTTGCCATTAATGAAATTCGAGCTGTATGTTATGTATAAATTTCGTTAAACAGTTAATGAGCATTCAAATTGATGAAAATATCACAGATTAGAAAATCGAAGTGTTTGAATTTAATGACAAAATTGGAATTTTGACCCCGAAAAATGAAAATTTTGTAGCGGAGGTAAGGTCTTGAACCACATCAGAATGACTTGAAAATTTGAATGACTAATTTTTTTCATAAAAAAATAATATCATGAAAGTTTCAATTCGTTACAATGTAAACTTAAGATTTACGACACACAAATTATTCGTTTCGACCACGAAAAGACACCGAAAATCGAAAATGTTGCAGGGGAGGTCCTAAATCTTATCGGAATGACTTGAAATTTTGTGAAACTCATTTTTTTTATAAAAAAATTAATATTCTCAAAGTTTCATTATGATACAATGCGAACTAGACATAGTCCCCATACGAATGTTTCTTAATTAAATTGAAAAACAGCCCATTTTTTTATTCGACTCCACTGGAGGTATCCGAAAAAATTATCCGATTAGGCTGAAAATTGATAGGTTTCTATTCCTAATGAAGACCAATGTGTGTGTAAATGTTCCATCAATTCTAATCTCAATTTTTTGAGTTATCGTTTTAACAAATGTTTGCGTACAACGGACAACTGACAACTTATTCCGGGCGTTTTGAATTTTTTGGACCGATCGCAATACCTTTACCACACACAGTGGTGTGTGCGGAAAAGTAGAAAAAACAGCTTGCATGTGAAATGTCGCAAAAAGTGCGGTTTTCCATTTGATTTAGTTGTGTCTTTGCAACAATCTTTCTTGTTGATCGAAACGATAAAATTAACTCTCACTTTGATGTAAGTGGATGATTTCCACCGAACAGACAATACATAAATCATTTGGTTGAACAATGAATTCCTTCGATCGAGTGGAAACATAAATGCTAATTACGTGGTGGCACGTGCAAAATTCATAATCCTAGCTGAATTGCTTCAATTTGAAAGTCCGACATTCTTTATTAGATCTGTATCCTTTTGCCACTGAATGCGGCATTGCTCTATTATTAATCACTTCCTTCGTAAAGCCATTCTTAGAACATTTTAATGATTTTTTGTTCTTCTTCGATAAGTTTATTTAGGGCTCCAAACACTAAATCAATAATAATTAAACAAGGCTTTTTCGAGCGTTCTCCATAAGTGCAAAAATAGATTTTGTTGATCTATTGGAGCTCAGAAGACTCAGATTGCTACTTGAAATATATTGAAAAATTAGGTCTAAAACCCAAATTGTCTTAGGTTCGGAAATAAGTTGCTTGTAAAGGTCTGCGAAAGAGGAGATTTTTTTAGATTAAATTTATTCCTGGAACAACTATAAATTGCAGCCTCGTTGTTCCGAACAAATGAGCCGACAAAAACGCTCATAATAGGTTGCAGGCTTTGGACCTGCGAATGAAGAACACAAGGTAGAGCTAGAGGGTAAGAGTAGTTCACAGACACAAAATCTAAAGGCCAACGAGGAACAAAAATTTTCACGGTTATCTTGGCCAGAAAATGACGAATTTCAATTCAGACGATTTTTTGAGCTCAAAGAATTGTTTTTGCATTTTAGTTTTGATGTCTGAAAAAAGTTTGCATAGTATAGCGGCAGAACGAGGTTTCTAGGTAGTATGACAAATGCACTGCTTTAACAGCATTTTATCAACTCATCAGAGCACCTATTTATGTGAAAAACTAAGTTTGTATTCACTGCAAACCATCATATCGAATGATTTGTATCATAAACTACATTGCCGCGCAAGTTTTTGGTTTAGAAGTAATTTTTCATAAAATAATTTTTTTTGGACTGAAGGTTATTTTTCCACTTATTTGTGAATTTGTCGGACTTATTTGTCGGACTAAAGGCATATATATGCACACGCAGATTTCCGTTCAAATAGGAAAATTTTCCGACAAAAAATATTTTGAGTGAAGGATTTTCGGACTAAAGACATTTTCGGACATAATATAAAATTAGTTTCTAACAAAAAGCATTCTGAATTTTTGATTTCGAATCAATTTTTCCGGACAAATTGGCGGGCGCAAAGTTTTAGTTGTGATGAATAGATATGAAGCAAGTCAAGAATGTGCTAGCAAGTCAAGAATAGATAGCTGACATGATTACCTTTCTCACGATATGCCAATGATTTCTGTAAATTGAGTGGCCACAGTGGCTGTTTTAAAAATGGCAATTTTTCGGCTTTCGATGGCCGGTCCAGGCCATACAACAAAAAGTTCTTATTCTTAAAGTTGCTTTCAACCCTGCAAGTTTCAGCAAAATCGCAGAAAAAAAATATATAAAATATGGAATAGAAATACACATTTAACATTAAATCATATGACAAAAAGAAGTCGATGAATTTATTTTTGATTTCTAGATCATTCAGTAAATCTGTTGAACAAAAAATTATAAATGTTTCATTTCAATAGAATCGTTGGATCGAAAGAGTGCGAAGATGATAGGAAACGCGTCCATGGTGCGGTCGCCTGGTTTATGATGTCCAAGCAGCGTTTTAGAAAATTTTCTAGCAAATATTCTGCTCGGGCTCGGTGCTAGATAGATGAATTAAAACATTTTCAACTCCCTATAATAAAAAAAAAACATAGCAAATGATCATATAATATAAGCCCCTTATTAGGGAAAAATTGAAACAGCTATATTTTTGAACGAAAAATCTTATTTCGATTACTGTTATGTCACTTTTAGAAACGAATACATATTCCCATACCTGCTAACGTATTAATACAGCAAAATTCAATAGTTTCGTAATTGATGATGCACTTCGACAATTACCAGAGTTCGATTATAAATTTTGACTGACAATTAAATATAGCTGTGTTTGATTGTAGTTATCTATTTTGTTCGAGTTCAAACATAATCGAAGACAGCCAAAATGTTCCAACATAGTCGACTGGCTACTTCGTCAAAATATTTCCATACGGTCACACTGAACGTATTAATAATGCAATAAATTTTTGCAATAAAAATAGCCTGAGGTATGTTGCTCAAAATAGAGTACTTTGCAACGTTGTGATTTATTTTTAACTCAGCGAACTATTTGTCAAACGGCTGATATTATTAGAAATTATAATGAAAATGTTTCCAAATAGAAACATATATGTTCTGATAGTATGTGCAAAATAGTGAGCTAGTGGGTGGGTATGTTGCTTGAAATAAAGCTCCCTCATAAATTATAATCAGAGTACTAACTAATTCCCAATGGAAAGAGTCTAATAAAAAAGCGGAATGTGAAAAATTTGAAATAGCTACACCAGCTTTCCAATGTCTGTGAATTTGGAAGTGGAATATTTTCGGAACATTTTGGAACTGTGGAAAACCATTGTGTGTGTGGTATTTCCGGTCGCAGAGGTAATAATTTCTTTTCTATTCAATAAATGGCTGAATATTTTTCTCTCTGCATTTCGCAAATGGAAAGCGAATGTGAAACCAAAACACGCTTATACAAATTTACTTCAATTCTCGCCGTCCACACTATTATCCACCAACTTGAAATACAATGTTTGACAAGGGTTTTTTCCTTTCCAGCGCTGATGCCAGATACTAACATATCCCGTGCACACCAATGCCACTCAACCAATCTCTCTCTAATTTTGTCTAATTTGAATTTCGTACCCATTTTAAGTCACAATTCTCTGCGTGAAATGTGATTTCAAATATTCTTTTGTCGTGTAAAGTCCGAATTGACAGATATATTAGGGTTATATGAGCTACACTGTCAATTCACAGTTACATACGAGAAATTATAACAAAATAACCCTTCAACATTTTATGTACTTGATTCCGAAAATGAAATATGGTGAAAAAAACATGTGAAATGAGAAATGAACACTAAAATTACCTTCCACTTATACGGTGACGGCAAATGAACGAGCAAGTAGGGAACAACAAAAATAAAACCAAAACAAACGTAAACATACGATTTTTAAGCTGTTATGTGCAAAACTAAAGCTGGATACCCATCCATTGCCTCGTGATACTATTTGAAATTTTGATCTATCGAATCTGAATGTGGAATTAAATCATAAAATGATAGATTGAAAACAGAGAGAAATACAGATTGGGGCGCTGGGGAATCTTGCTGATAGAGAAAAAGGGAATATGACAGGATTATGATTTATTTTCTAATAATATTTTTGGAGACTTTCAGCTTTTCAATTCTACTACTAATGCTAGTTTATCCCACATCGGGGTACATTATGATGCAAAATCATTATTTTTGACATTTTATATCCATTACAATTTTCCAATCAAGCCTTCGGGGGAGGCGCAAATTGGCCGCTGGGACGCCTGTCTGTGCCAGAATGTAAAGTAATGATCCAATTGATGATGATCAGTATGATACTAAATATTTGAAGTAACCGGAATAAAACATATACTAATAACGAAATGTCATACATAGTGATTTTGCATTTAATATTCAACAACAACAGCAACAACAAGCGTTTATAGACCATTAATGCCTTTCAGCGTCTGGTCTGTCTTACGAAACAAAAAGCCTCATATACCCCTAACAATACCTCTCCACAAACCCCGATCGAGAGCCAAGTTTTGAGTTTCAACACACCATTCATATCCCCTCGCATTCAAATCATATTTAACCGAATCTAAATAACGTCGACGTGGTCTACCCCTACCTGTCGGCCCATCAGCTTCGGCGAACAGAATCCCTTTCGGTAATCGCTCTTCTCCCATGCGTTTGACATGACCAAACCATCTCAGTCTAGATCTTCTTGCTTCCTCTCCTACCGAATCGACGTTTAAATCCCCCCGAATCGTCTCATTTTGGATTCTGTTTTCCCACTGATCGCGGCGCGAGACTCCCGAAACCATTCTCAACACTTTCATATCAGACACTTCCAGATCATGAATTAAATTCTCAGAATCAACCCAACTCTCGCTACCATATAGAAAAGTTGGTCTATCAACATCTTTGTTTCTGTACTCAATTCACGTTTATTGAAAACGTGTGATCTAAGTTGCGCTAGTTATTTCCATTAACCCTACGCTGTTCAAACTATTTATTAAACTTGCCATCTTCCGAGAAGATGCAACCCAAATATTTGAATTGGTAAACTTGTTCCAACAAGTTGCCATTCAGTGTGCAATGATTTGGCTTTCGAGTTTTGCCCACTTGCATAACTTGAGTTTTTGTGCCGCTAATGGTCATTCCGAAGTTCGTACAAGCCGCTTCCAAATCTTTGATACTATTTTGCAGCTCCCCTTCAGAATTTCCAAATAGTACCAGATCATCTACGTAAGCCAGTGCAGAGATAATATTGCCCCCCAAAGCTACTCTACCTCTTAAATTGGCTGATTTGATCAGCTTGTCCATATAAATAATGAATAGAAGAGGTGAAATTGTACATCCCTGTCGCAGACCATTACGTACTTCAAACCATTCACTCAAATCTCCATCCACTCTTACTGCTGCTTAACTGTTTGCGCACAAACTTTGAATCGCGTTGAGAAGATAACCATTCACACCATATTCGGCCAAGACTGACCACAACTTAGATCTGGGAATGCAGTCGTATACTTTCTGCAAATCCACGAAACAGAAGTACAGTTCCCTATTTCTTTCAAGGAATTTCTCCATTAGTTGTCTGATGCAAAAAATTTAATCTTGACAGCCGCGCATTGGGCGGAAACCCGATTGATTTTCATCCAAGAGCGATTCGACAATAGCTCTTGTTTTCTTTTCCAAAATTACACTATATACTTAATCGACAACGCTCAGTAGAGAAATTCCTCGATAGTTGTTGCAGTCTCTATTACTGCCTTTCTTATGAAGTGGCGAAATGACTGCGCCACCCCATTCTTCAGGGACAACAGAGGAACTCCAAGCTAAATTAAAGATGCGATATAACCAGCGAACACCTACCAAACCACTGCTAATCAAATATTCATTCCTAATCTCATCCACACCCGCAGCCTTACCCCAACTCAACTTATTAATTGCACTCTGAATTTCATCCATGCTAATCTCTTCCAAACTCTCTTCACTCACATTTACATTAACATTCTCATTCACCAAATCGGCATTTTCTACATTCAGCAATTCATCAAAATATTCCTTCCATCGTTTCAACACATTCTTTCTACCCATCACTACATTGCCAGACTTGTCCAAAACAGCTCCAGGAGCATGTTTCTTGCCTCCATTCCTAATGTTCTTAACTCTTGACCAGAATACCTTATTCCTCTGTTGTCCAGCAACTTCTAGATCCTGACCAAATTTCACCCATTCTCTCTCTTTTGCTCCTTTCACCATCATTTTCACCATCTCATTCTCTTTTCCTTCACAGCAATTCTAATATCTTCATTCCACCATTCAGTCTTCTTTCTCCCATTCTTGACGACAAACATGCCACAACACTCTTTTGCTACTTCTACAATCACTCCCTTAAACAAATTCCATTCATACTCAATATCAGACGCTTCGTTCACTTCGACTTGCACAAATTTTTCCCCTAATTTTGCTAAAAACTCCCTCGCTACATTCACATCTCGCAATCTTTTCACTTTTACTCTTTTTGTTGACTTCTCATTGCTTCTTAAGCCGCTCTTGCTAATGCATAGTTTGCTGGCTACCAAGTAGTGATCAGAGTCTAGACCAAAACTTCTATACACTCTCGTATCTAAGACTGTTTTGCGCAAGCTTGTCTCAACGATAATGTAATCGAGAAGAGATTTTTGATTCTGACCAGGTTTTTCCCACGAATACATGTGAATTTTCTTATGTTTGAAAAATGAATTAGTTATAACTAAATCTGAACTGTGGCATAAATCGAGTAATCTCTTCCCATTACCATTCGCGGCAGACTCTTCACCAAATTTTCCCAGTACCGCGGAAAAATTTGGATCATTTCTACCCACTCTCGCATTAAGATAGCCTAATAGAATCACTCTTTCACTGCCCTTTCTATCGACCACGTCATTCAGATCGATGTAGAAATCGTTCAAACGATCCGGATCTGCCCCTTCACAAGGCGAATAAACACTCACAAATCTATAAATTGCTCCCCCAAGTTTAATCGAGATCCACATTAATCTTTCATTGACGAATCTATGACTGACTACCGAAGACTCTAAATTTTTGTGAATCAAAAATCCTACGCCCCAATTAGCTCTTCCTCTAGAAACACCCGACAGAAATATGCGATAATTCCCTAACGTATCTTCAAACTGTCCTTTAATACGGGCATCACTCAAAGCCAAAACATCTTAACCAAAAACTTTCGCTCTCTCAACTAATTCGAACTTCTTAGACTCAAAACCTCCTCTCAAATTCAAAGTTCCAATATTCAAAACGGTTTTCAACTGTGGAGCTCCGGTCAGGTCCCGGGGAGGGCGAGCTCCGTGGCCTCCCCTCGTCCGAGGCACAATGTTTCGATTTCGAGCTAAATGAATTTATGGTGAGGGGCGTGCTAAGCCACACTGCACCCGAGGAAAAACACATCGATTTTGCCGAAAGAGACATGTCCGCGGAATTTCCATGCTACCGAAATCGGAATTAGTAAAAATTTGCGAAATTAATTTGCTAAATGTATGAAGTTGGAACGAACTCACCAAATTATGTGTACATTCGTCAAATAACAAAGCCTTACTAATCGAACATTTACCGTTATATTGAAATAGATAGTTGAGAAATTGCTCGGAGAAAACATGAAATTAATTGTAAAATTACTAATAAAATAACTCGAAATTGATAGTTAATGAACACTTAAGATGAGTAAAACGCCGTTCAAATTATGACAAAGCTAATTCACGGTGCACTTTTCTTGTTTTCACGGCCGCCATTGACGAACCAACGGACACAAGCACTGAAACTTATGGGCTTGTTATCTGCTCATATTAAATGCACAAAAACACTATTTTTGAAAATTAAATTCCATGAAAGGAGTGAAAATTTAACTTCTACTAATAATATCCAAAATAAATCTATTTTGAGGCCAAAATATTCTAAGTTGCACAGTCACTTTAGTCGGTGCTAATGTTCACATGTTCGAGTTTAACATTTGCCGCGTAAACAAGTGTACTCTTTCCGTACCGAACACACACTTTATACGAAAAAACCCGGAAAATCGCATTTAATATTCATGCCAACATAAATTGTTGCAATCCAATATGTCGTCAAATATGAATCTATAGATTCTAGGGCGCATAATTACCTTTCCGCACACACCACTGTGTGTGGTAAAAGTATTGCGATCGGTCCATAAAATTCAAAACGCTCGGAATAAGTTTTCTATGCGTTTTGAACCTTGAAAAAACGATTGCAACCATTCCCGGAGCAATTTTTCGTCCGTGTGTGGTAAGTTGTCCGTTGTCCGTTGTACGCAAAAATTTGTTAACACGATAACTCAATAAATTGATTTTAGAATTGAACAAAAATTTACACACACATTTGTCTTCATTAGGAATAGAAACCTATTAATTTTCAGCCTAATCGGATAATTTTTTCGGGTAGCTCCAGTGGAGTGGAATCAAAAAATGGGCTGTTTTTCAATATATTCACGAACAAATTTTATGAGGACTATGACTATTTCGCATTGTCTCATTATGAAACTTTCAGAATATAATTTTTCTATGAAAAAAATGAGGCATGCAAAATTTCAAGTCATTCCGACTAGATTTAGGACTACCTTCCCTGCAAAATTTCGGATTTTTGTGGTCTTTTCGGGGTCAAAACTGAAAAATTCTATGGCGGCTATCTTAAGTTCACATTGTTTCCTTTTGGAACTGTCAAAATATTATTTTCTATGTTTTTCAAGTCATTCTGATGAGATTTCAGACCAGCTCCCTCACAAAATTTTCAATTTTCGGGGTCAATATTCAAATCAATAAATTGGATGAAGTATTTGTGATTTTCTGATCTTTGTTTTTTCATCAGTTTGAATGCTCATGCTGTTACCGAAAGTTATACTGTTATACATAACATAAATGTAGAACCATATCTATTGTTGGCATGAATTGAAAGTTCACATCAGAGTGAACTAATTCGTAATTGTTATTACCAATTCAAAAATAGAGAACGTTGAAGTAAGAATTAGGAACTGAGATGTTTATTTGTTTTTTTATTAAAATTTAAATTTAAATCACATGATGTGTAATGACTCGAAATTCGATCTCATCGTAATGACTTCAAATTTTCTGTGATTTATTCTCAAAGTTGCATGACGATTCGATAAGAAATAAACATAAATCCAATACAAATGAGTAGCAATCAATGAAAAATGCGTAAGCCCGAACCATTTCGGGAAATGTGCGGAAAAGTTAGTTCTACGTACGTAAGACCATTTATTTTTCTGTGTGTTCTAAAATATCTGAATAATATCAATGCTAATTCAGCAATACCGCCTATCACCAATTATAAATTACATGATCCTTTCACGGCTCGTGAGTCCCTTTGCCATTTCAAATTATGCCAAACCATGGTACTTCTCATTTCGTTTGACATTCTATCAGTTGAAAATATCTGAATAAAAGAATGCTGATTTCTGTTTGAAAATTCAATGAACGTGTTGTACGTATACGCACGAATAGAAATGTATTTTGATGAATCCCTCCAAAGTTGTACAACTTTTTAACAGTTTTTCGATGTGATTTGGAACAAAAACCAGCCCCAAAATCACAATGAAAGTGAGATCATACACGAAAAGTTCCGTTGCTCGAGCAATGCTGCCAGATGAATTCCAATTAAAATAGTCCTTAATTACATTAATGAACCACGTTGCGGCAGCAGCTTAAATCGATGTAGCTCAAGCTACGCCAGTGCCTTCAGCTCCAAGGGCACATCACTGTAATTTAACATGTCAAATCGAAACTAAACAGCGCACCAAATTTTGAATTCAATTTGAGATCATTTCAATTATTTTTGGATCTTTTAGAATCCCTACAATTGTCAAAACCCAAAAAACTCAAGTCGATTCAAAACAATATTTTCGAATTTCCACCATTTAATGTTTGTGAATCATCTTTTGAACTCATTTGAAATCCCTATGAACTTGAACGAATCTTGAATATTATAAATAAATCTTCCGCATATTTTGTGATCCCAACGAGTCTTGAGTCTCGTGTCTACACCCTAGGTATATCATTTAAAATTTGGATTCAAATGAGAAATCATATAGGTTTCCTACATTTCACAAAAAATTTCCCATTTATGTTGAAAATACAATTTAATATTGAAATATGCTCCTGAAAATATCTGGAGAATTTGATTATGGGAATAATAGAATATACGAGTTTCCTAGATCAATGCGAGATTTGAAATGATTCATAAGGAAATTAAATGACTTATCATTATAAACGATAATAATATCTTAAATGTTATATCGCCTTTCTTGTGTGAAGTTATAATCAGAAGAAAATTGAAAGAATGTCACATTCAATAATATTCCCGCTCTATTTATTTAGCACAGTTAATTGTGAAATACCCTATGGAATAGCTTTATATTTATAGAACATCTTTCGCAAACACATTTAATATCAAATCATACCAAGAAATGTTGGCTGGCATTTTCAGCCATTGGATACATATTCTGCGTATCTAACAGAAAAACTATGTATTTGTCCAAAAACGTTCTCATTAACATCACGTTATAATATTTAGTAGTGTTGATAATATGGTTTGTTATAACGCGTTCCAAACAACCATGATTACTCATTCATTGTTCATATGGAACATATTACTCTATTATATTATAAGAATCCGACATATAGCGTTTAATAAAGGGCGAAAATCAAACGCAAAACGTGACAACGCACGCAATGAATAACAATTTACTATATTTCTACGTGTTTTACTCTTTTTCGTGTGTGTTTTTTCTTCAACATAAATTAAAATCGTTAATGGTTCAAATGAAAGCACTATAAATACCGACACATTCTGGTTCCGAGACGTACAAAAAAAGATATTTTTTACGTTACGATAATAACATTGGTTGGCGAAAATAAACGTTTGAAAAGTCAAAAAACGGTAATGCACGAAAGTAATTTTGTGATAAATTAATCGATTTTACCATCCCCTTTTTTTCGAGTAATTAAGCTGTTGTTCTCATTTTCTCAGCGGCTGTATAATGTAATTATCTCCATCGTTGGCAGAATCGAGTGAATTATAGTAAAAAATAAAATAAATTCGAGATTGCGTGTGTAATATCACTCACTCCGTTTGGTTTACTTAAAATCGGATCACAACTTGAGAAATTGTTTCGATCCACATTTCCAACGTACTGTTTATTTTTGTATTTGACTATTTTGCAATTCAACGACGAAAATGAACGAATAAAAAATGGAATAATTTATTGGAAGGAAATGGTTAGTTCTCATGTGAATGTTCGTTTCAAATGTTATTTATCATGTCTGTGGATGGTAATTTACTCTTATAGCACATGCAAACACATTTCCGTCGGTAAACATACTCAATTGAATAGTTTGACTTCTTTCCCCCCTCCTTTTGATCGAAGAGAGTCAGATTCAAGCACACACAAATACCATTGTTCAATATTCGCTCGATAGACTTACAAAAATAGTTGTATATACCTGATTCGTGTGTGTTCAAATTTCCGTTTAATATCACAATAGTGGGTCAACACTGAAAGCGTAAATAATCGATTCATACACACAAAATATCTATCTTTTCGATTCGAAAAAGTTTTTATCCATTAAAAATCGCAACAATCTGAAAATGTTCCAAACATAAGAAAACATTCTTTTCAATCCATTTAATTTCTGAATTCTCCATTAATTTGAAATATGAAAATGAACTTGAGCGATAATAAACATTTATTGCCGGATATTAAGAATAGATGCGATTGAAAAACTGAACAATGCCATAGATAATGTGACATTTTAGCGTTAACGTTTCGGTAAATGCCAAGCGCAAAACGTAAAAGTATGGAAATCTTGATGCGGAGCCTGTAAACTCGCTGTTTGAAGAAGGGGAAGGCGGGGAAGGTGTGAAATGTTGAAGCGTTTAGTACAATCGTTTAGGTAGAGATGGCGCGGTCCAACGACATTCACTACCTCTTTATATAGGAGAAGATACAAAGCATCGTCCGCTTGGTTTCCATTTCAGTCTGGATTTTCTTGCTTCCTCTCCTACCGAATCGACGTTTACATCCCCCCCGAAACGTCTCATCTCGGATTCTGTTTTCCCACTAATCGCACCGCGAAACTCCCGAAACCATTCTCAATAATAATACGATACGTAATATTTTTTCGAGTCACATTTGAAAACAAGAACTTTAGGGGACACTTTTGCGTACGAGCTTTATCACATTCCGCATTTGAGGATGTATATTTATTGAAAGATGTACTTTTATTCTAAGCAATTCATATATTCGTATATTCATTACTAATTCGTTGACATAAATTCTTTCTGCACTATTAAGAAAACTTTTTCTTAAAATATAAGAATCAGTTTTAACTCTAACAACGCACATGAGATGTGATAAGTTTAACGAGTGCTTTCGTATCGGTAAACGGTTGGATTTATCTCAAAATTGCTGTTCAAAAATTAAACTTTTTCCAGAGAATGGCATTTCCGATCATCTCAAAAGATATCTCGATTCATATAATTTAAGTAGAATTGAGCAGCTCTTTTGGACCAATCTTTTTTTGAATTTGACAAAATATACACACTTTTGCACTGAATATCGATTATTATTATTCAATTATAATCCAGTTATTATTCGATTCTAATAGACTTTTCCCGTAAAAAAATTTGATGTCATTTATCCGCACACACCACTGTATGCATAAAAGTATTCAAATCGGTCAGAATGAGTTTTCTATACGTTTTGAACTTAAAAAAACGATTGCAACCATTCCCGGAGCAAAAGTTTTTTAACACAATAATTCAAAAAATTGAGGTTAAAATTGATCAAAAATTACCGCACAAATTAGTCTTCATTTGGAATAGGAACCTATTAATTTTCAGCTCTTTTCGGATAATGTCTTCGGGTAGCTCAATTGGAGTCAGGAAAATTAGCAAATAAAATATCCTAAATCCGTTATTCTCTTTTTGAATATAACAATGTCAATCTTAAAATTGCTTACAACTCGTTCGAGTCTCTTAACAGCTTTATTTGTTTCATTTTGAAAGAAAAAGAACGATATAACCAAACAGCCGTTCCATGAACGTGATCATTTCCATTCATAAAATGCACGAAAAATATTGATGATGATCCGGAATTCATATAATTGCATGCATACATTGTAAAAATTTGATTTCCTAAAATCTATTCGCGGTGCAAAATTACGAATTTTATTGTGGTGCATTGAGCTAAATAGTTTTATCCATGTTGGTAAAACATTTTCTAGATTTGATATTATTGAAATTGCTTTTTGTTAACATAAGTGATAGACGAAAGCCAAGTGCAAAAGATTGGGAATTGGAAAATGACAAATGAACACCAAATACCAAATTGGATTTACATAAATTTATTCCCCCAAAGCATGAACGCGTGAATACACATAATATACGATGTCACAATTTGAGTCGCAATGGGTTTGACACATGTCCAAAATGTTAATACAAATAAGAGATGAACTGATGTATGGCGTGCCTTAGATGCCATTCAGTATTTTATACCCTGATGCCCACATTTCACAATTGATTTCTCAACGCGCTTCATTTTTACTTCCAACACTCCAAATCATTGCCTCTCTGGTCGGTGTTATTGCAAAATATATGAAGGGTTGAGAGTGAAAGTGACCAAAGTGATCTGAATTTTGTGCTTCATTTACGGGTAAGATGTTTGTTTCGATTTTGAGATCGATGGTTAAAAGTCTTGCGCGCTGAAAAACTTTTTAAAAAAAACATGTGATTCAAACCAAATTGAATCGTTACAGGATCAGCACGCTGATATCTTCCAAATATACATCAAAGCTAAAACCGCGATGATCAAAAATGGACGTAGACGAAGCAAATTTACAACGGGATTGCCTTCAACTCAGTCGAAATTTGAAGACGTTTTGATAAATCTCATCGTTAAAGGGATGCTTTCCATTTCAATTGTGTCATTGGAAGCATTTAAACGCTTTACTTATGGTACGCGCTTGATTATAGAAAAAAATTCAAATCAACATTCGATATATATGATTTTTTTCATTCCCGTTAGAAATTACAACTGGCTAAAGTGATCCTCCAGCCGACGTATCGTCGTACACAGTCATATCGCCAAACACTGTCAATTCAAGAATTGATGATTGGTACTTGGGCGAGATTGAGAACATGAAAAAAAGAATTTTTGAATATTAAATACATTTGTGCAACGGCTGATATTTGGTCGACAAAAAGAAAAAGTTTTTTGGGTATAACCGTGCACTGGATTGACGAAAAAACACTTGAGCGTAAATCAAAAGTATTGTGCTGTCGTCGATTCCTTTCACCACATGATAATAAAACCATTGCTGCAATGGTGAGTTCAATTTACGATGAGTTCGGCATAACAAATAAAGTATTATGTACAGTGACCGTCAATGCCGCAAATTTTGTCAAAGCATTCAAAGAATTTGGCATTTCGATTGAAGCTTTTGCAGCCTTCGTCGATTCGAATAATCGTCGAGAAAATGAAAAACTGGGTGAATTGCATGACGAGAATAATAATTCTTTATTTGAAGAAGAAAAAGAAGACGAGTTGGACATCGAATTTTTCGGGATCAAAGATAAGATTCTTTCTTCACATTTTCGTTGCGGGTCACACACATTGTGCAGAGTTGCCGTGAATGATGCAAATGATGATTCATTATCAGACGAAACATACAATAGGGTATACAAAAGCGCTATGGACAAAATAAATTATTTGTATAAGGCATCAAACCGCCCTAAATCGAGCGAAACAATCCATGATGTTTTCAAAGTTTCACTCATATTGCCTGTGAAGACCAGATGGAACAGTTTGTTTGACAGTGTAAAACATATCATATCTTTCGAAATAAAGTTACTAAATACTTTGATGCTTGCATTGAATTTGCCTCAATTCACCCAAATTGAATATGAATTTTTGAACGAGTATTTACAAGTAATGCAGCCAATCGCATTCGCAATTGATAATTTACAATCTACCAATTCATATTACGCAATTTTTTTGCCGATTCTGCATAACATCAAATATGCATTTGACGATTTAAAGGAAAAGGAATTGAAATATTGTCACTGTTTGTTGACATAGCGTCTAGGAAGGATTTTTTAAACGTTTTGATCGATTCTTTAAAGCAAATGATGATCAGTGTAACGCAGCTACTATTGGTGCAGTAACTCACCCATACTTCAAAAATCGATGGATACATAAGCAGTATCAGACCAAGAGAAATATTGACGATATTCGTGAGCTGCTGATTGCCAAAGCAATGGAACTACCAACGAACGAGTACGGGCAGTCAACAAACGAACAAATTGAAGTTGAAAAACCAAATGGTATTTTCGCATAAGATTTTTTAATTTCAAAAATAATTCGAAAATGACCTTTTATTTCAGGAACAAAGAAGTTTCAGTATAGATTTTCCAACAATTTCTCTTCAGGAACTCATTCTGAATTGAGTCGTGATAGCATGATACGAGTGGAAGTGTCATCTTACTTGGGATTACATGAGTCAGAAGGGGAACAAATCAAATGAGTCGATTGATTTGATTTGAGGTGAACACGACATAAAAAATTCAAATCAAATAATTTTATTGATTTGAATGCATCAACTCAATTAAATTGATTTGATCATTTGATTTTGATTTAAAATAAAAAATGAGAACCCTGATCTCACCTCCTGCTTTTGTTCATAAACATTTCCATCAGCGAGAAAAGGAGGTGAGATTACTTTGGACACTTTTACTCTGAACCCGTATATGAACGAGACGCACTTGGATCACTGAAATAACATCCGAATTCAAACTGCTTTTTTATATAATATCTTCGGGTGAACTCGGTCGTACACAGTGATGAAATCTAACGATTCGATAGAATAAAAACAATAAACTTTTGTTCTGTAAATTGATTCGATTTTTTTTTATTTATTTCTCTCACTTTTCAATTACAAGAGAAGTATTCTGAAAACCTTTGCACGAAGAACTAACCACATACTGAGCTGTCATTGAACATCACCACTGATGTGGTGCGTTCATAATGCGAAATAAATATTCACAAAATCAAATCACGCCACATTTTTTGGTGAACGCACCGCGAAATTGGTGAAAGAACATTTATTTCGCATTGTGAATGCACCACTTAAGTGGTGATGTTCATCGACAGATGAGTTTATGGTTAGTTCCCCGCGTATAGGCTTTCAGAGTATGTTTTCTCTGGATCTTAGAATTACTTTACACAATTCGAAATTCAATTATAGTACATAGAAAATGAGATAAATAGTGTTGTTTTAAAACCATTCACAGAAACATAGATGGGTATTTTTGAGTAAATATTAGATTTTTTATTAAATTACTAAATGAAGTCGTTTTATTATATTTAGTACTGTGCAACAATTTTCAAAGGACAAAACCAAACCAAGATCAAATGAAAGTATTATTATAGAGTAGTTTATCCCCAGCTGGGTATATCGAGATAAGGCTCGAATTTTTCTTTACAGCCTTTTCAATTTCACACGCACAATTCGGATTTTAGATATTTTTTTTAAAAAAAAAAGTACCTCTCATTGCAGGTCTATATCACGTATACGGCTAGGAATTTTGTTTTATAAAGAAGGAAAAATGAATATACTTATCACTAGAGTGGTTCGATTTTCGACTTTTTTCGAATTCAATGCTCTACCACACCATAACCTCTGGAGGACATATAATAGATCCCAAAAAACCATAGAAACAGTAATATTAGCGAAATTTCACTTTTCGCCAGAGCCTCAAAGTTTTTCAAAAATGTCAAAAAAAAGGCAAAATTTCGATGATTTAATAAGGCGATATACAATATCAAAACAAGTATAAAACTACATAAAATTCATATTTTAAACAAAATAAATCTTTATTTTAGTCGAAACCTGCCGACAAGCCATAAAAATTCTTTACAAAAAAGTGGTAAAAAAAGATGATTTTCAGTGAAAAATTCAATGATGTTTGTTCGAGATTTTAATGCAAATTTTTGCTACAACTGGAACTAAAAATTGACACAGAATTGTATTGCATGCAGCAAAAACATATTTTCAATATATTAGTATCAACTGTAAATTGTTGATATTATAATTGTAGTGGAGACATCTCATCTCTTACATCGGTTGAGCATTGTACATCTCTATTAAAGAAAGTACCGTTTGGTCTTATAAGAAACCATTTCTCATTATCATGTTGCTGCAGGTTTGTGATTCAGTCGCATTGTTAAGTGATAATACAAACATCGAATTTATTATTGGTCTAATTTCTCAACAATGGCTCGTAAAACACGATCAGCAAATACAGATAACATTTTGGGAATTTGTTCTGAATTAAATTCAAATCAATTGCCTACAAACGCAGATGTTTTGAAGAATTATTTATATTTCCGAAGAGATGATAACAAGTTTCAAAACAATAAAAAGTACATGCAAGACACAGCAGACACAGTTCAAAATATATGGATGAAAACAAAAATTCCCAATATTGATCGATATTCAATCATCAGAAAAGTTGAACAAAACACATTACAAAAGTTATGTAAAAGTGACCTAAATGCAAAACAAACAGAATTTTTATTCCATGGCAAGTGAATTTCGAAACAAACTAGAGTCAGAACTTTTCGAAATATCAATTTGCAAATGCAACAGTGATTGTAAATGTTAATGTTCGTATGAACTGAAGGTACCACTAAAAGAACGCGAATTTTTGTTTGATCAAAGAAACTCTCGGCAAATGATTTTGCTTCCTTCAAACCAACACGAAAATATATCCGTGAGTCAATATTCATCGCAAATTCCATCACCTGTTTTGTCACCAAATCCAAAACGAAAAAAAAAATAATGAAACATCATTACGAAAACCGATTGAAAGACTCAAACCATCAACCTTGCAAACTGAATCAATCCTTACAAAACATGTGAATCTATCAAACGTAGTTAGAGAAAGACAACGATATAACATCTCTACTCGTGCGGCGGCAACCATTCTTAACGCGTTTATAAAAGATTTGGGTATTCCAAACAAAGACAATATTATTGATAGAAACAAAATAATACGTCAAACGTCAAAATATAATACTTTGTGTGAGAAAACCCACATGAACAATATTATTGATTCATTAAATCAAAAACCATATTTTGGGTTATTCTTTGATGGCAAAAAAGACAAGACAAGTGTATTTTTAAGGAACGAAAATACATCACAAAATCATTTACGCTCCAAAATAGAAGAGCATTATTCTTTAGTGCTACAACCGGATAATTTATTTTATGCTCATATGTCACCACCGGGCGGAACAGCAAAGAGCATTGCACAAACAATTCATGAAAAAGTAGAAAGCGATAAGATTAGTTTGAATAAAATGATGTTCATAGGATGTGACGGCACAAACGTTAACGTTGGACATAATAACGGTGCAATATACCAGATCGAACGGAAAATTGGCCACGCAGCTCACTGGTCTGTATGCTTGTTGCATTTTAATGAACTACCGTTAAGAGAGCTGTTTATTCATCTCGATGGTGTTACTATTGGACCCAAACAATTTAGCGGCAGCATCGGTAAGTTGCTTGTTAGTTGTGAGGAAAGGCCGGTCAAAACATTTAAAAAGGTTTTTTCGGATGATTTGCCAGTTTGGCCACAAAATGCAGTGAATGATTTAAGTGTGGATCAACGCTATTTGTATCAGATGTGTCATTCAATTCGAACAGGTATCGTCGATTCATCTTTGGCTATGAAGAACCCTGGAACTATGATTCATTCGAGATTCCTAACTACGGCTAATCGAATTCTTCGATACTATGTATCTGTCAGTATTGCTTCGGTGAAGCTCAATACGTTAGTAAATTTCATAATTAAAGTTTATGCGCCGATGTGGTTTACTATCAAAGCAAATGAATCATAAAAAATGGGGCCAAAGCATATTTTTAAATTCATTGAACTAGTTCGTAACAATGTCGAGTCCAAACTGCGTGAGAAAATCTTCAATGTTGTCGCAAGAAATTGATATTTTGCACATGCCGAAAATATTCTCTTGTCGATGTTAACGGATGATGATTTAAATATTAGAAAAAATGCTGTTGAATCCATTTTACAAGCAAAAGATTCCGCAAAAAACGCACATGAAATTCGTGAATTCACGAAACCAAAAATTGACTTCAAAGCAGCAGCATACTTTGAAATGGTTGATATACTGAATACAGTTCCACCCATCGCACAGTTTTTATCGACGGAACAGCTGAATAATTGCATTGAGAATGTAGATAATTGGTTAAATAATGCAGTAAAAGGCATTCCAAATCACACACAAGCCGTCGAGAGATCAATTAAATTAGTCAGCTTGATCTTCACAAGTTGTTGGTGAAACTAACCGTAATCAAAAAATCTATTCAACAATAGCATCGAGAGCTCTTTTACCAAAAGCAAACAGCAAAAAAGATTACGATAAATACATGAAAGATTGATTGAAATCGAACAAACATCATTAAATTTTTCACTGAAAATCATCTTTTTTTACCACTTTTCTGTAAAGAATTTTTATGGCTGCCGACAGGCAGGTTTCGACTAAAATAAAGATTTATTTTGTTTAAAATATGAATTTTATGTAGTTTTATACTTGTTTTGATATTGTATATCGCTTGCCCATTCAGAAAACGTGACATTAAAATCATCGAAATTTTGCCTATTTTTGGACATTTTTGAAAAACTTTGAGGCTCTGGCGAAAAGTGAATTTTCGCTAATATTACTGTTTCTATGGTTTTTTGGGCTCTATTATATGTCCTCCAGAGGTTATGGTGTGGTAGAGCATTGAATTCGAAAAAAGTCGAAAATCGAACCACTCTACTTAACACCTTTGCTGAACATTATGATAACAAACAACTGAATATTTTGTCATATTTCTGAAAATAGATGTGATTATTTGTTATCATAACGTTTAGTTCCAACATGTTAAGTATATTCACGACTACAGCTTTGCCGAATATTATAAAACAAAATTCCAAAACGCTTACGTGATATAGGCCTTCAAAGAGAGTTACTTTTAAAAAAAACAAAAAATTGCGCAAATCTGAGTTGCACGTTTGAAATTGAAAAGGCTTTCAAAAAAAAATCGAGCCCTTCTCGAAAAACCCAGGTAGGGGTTTCATTACTACATACACAGACAAAAAAAAATTGCAACTTTAATGTGTAAAAGGTAAATTTAATATTAATTTTACCATTTACCGTATGATTTTTACCATTTGACATTTATGCGACAGATGTTTTGATTGAAACATTCACTTTTTATTGATAATAAGTATTTTCTCTCAAATTCGACTAGCGAATAGTTCCATAAAAACGAATAAATATTAGATTTGTTTCTTTTTAACGACATATTTGTGCAAAAATTAAACAATTAGTCAGTTTCCATTGGTTTGAAATAGCTCGTAAGAATAGCTTGTGTTTTTGGTTTAACAAAAAAGGGATTAAGGAAATACATAACGGGACGCATCGCATGAATATTGTCACCAGTAGTCATACTGCACAGATATGGGCAATATGATCGGTTACTGTGTTAATTTGCTTTTGTCTCAAAAATCTTCGCAAAAATTGCAAACGATTGATGTAAAATACATTTAAAAAAAAGTCTCTGAAAATACAACCAAAAAGTTGCGTTTTCAGGGAAGAGCATTATATAGCTCAAGAGCGGTTGCGTTTTCTGGGAAGTTGCATTTTGTACGATTTGTGTTTTCTGAGATTCTACTGCAGTTAATAAATGTTATAAAAATATTTTATTATAGTAACTAGCACATTAATAAAACGTCTTTCAATAAAATAATAGGTGAAATTTAATATCATCTAATAATATTAAGGCACATCTATGTACGAAAGATTTGATTTTGAATTTATTCATGTTTCAAATCGGACCATTCGAGTTCGGCAGGATACGAACCAACTTCGAATTCAAATCAAGTTGGACAAGGATTTTTCTTCGCCGGACAAAGAAAAGCTATTCCTGACACGTCCGGAATGTATCGAAATTTGAAGTGATTGTGCACAACGATTGTGCACAGAACTGAAATTTTCATGCCGATTGTCCCAAAATAAGCAACTAAAGACGATTGCAGTTAACTGATTACAGTCAACTATTAACGAATAAAATCTAATTTTTGTCTTGAAATAAATGGCCTTACATACGTAAAACTAACTTTTCCGCACATTTTCCGACAGTGAACCCGTATGTCATGTTTATTCCTTATCGTATCATCATATTACTATGAGAATGTGTCACACAAAATTTTAAGTCATTACGATTAGATTTAGAATCATTAATGCTCCGAATCTGCCGTGCCATGTCTGTGAATTTATTAGAATTTGGTTCAAACTTACCAATAGCGAGACGGAAACTATTAGCCATTGTTGATGTTCACTTTGAATTATTACTTTACTATTGAAAAAAAAACACAACAAAAACTCGTGAAAATATAGATTATAAAAACACAGAAAAACCTTTTTTTTCTCAAATACCTACAAACGTTTTCTTAGAGTATCGAGAGAGAGAGAGAGAGAGAGAGAGAGAGAGAGAGAGAGAGAGAGAGAGGAGAGAGAATTTGAAGATTTTGCTTGAGAATTGTGCTTATACGATCTAGACATAGTCCCCATACAAATGTTTCTTAATTATATTGAAAAACAGCTCATTTGTGGATTCGACTCCACTGGAGGTATCCGAAGACGTGATCCGATTAAACTGAATAGGTTTCTTATTCCTAATGAATACCAATATGTGCGTTCATTTTCGTTCACTTCTAATCTAAAGTTCTTAAGTTATCGTGTTAACAAATCTTTGCGTACAACGTCCAACGGACAACGTACCACACACGAACAAAAAATTTCTCCTGGAATGGTTGCAATCGTTTTTTTTTGGCTCAAAACTTATAGGAAACTCAATCCGTGCAAAATATTTTTACAACACACAGTGGTGTGTGCAGAGAAGGAAAAATTCAATCTTTGTCAGCCGGTTACGTCCCAAAATATTCAGTGACTTAATTTCCACATAGGATATATATTAACTACAATAACGCATTTTACAAGTGCAATAATATGGATCATGATAGTTTTGTTTAAATTTAATATCAAAGTTGTCAAATTATATCAACTTCCATGGGCTAAATTTAATATTTAAATTGTAAAACTGACTTACTGATTCTCTTGTGGTCGTTGGTTCTTGTTTGTGCAATTGATACTCGAAAGTTGAACGATTTATCGACCGAACCAATGTTTTGAGTTTCGGAAACATAAATTCGCTTAGATCCAAATTACTTTAGTTGAAATAAAATCAATTAATATATTTATTTTGGTATTTTTCCATGGACCCTGTACCAATATTTACAACATTTCAAATTCCTGAACAGCAAACATGAAGTGATTTTTATTTGTGTCACTATGTGAAACTTCAACAAAAATACACCGATTTGATTACTGAAAGCCAAACCACCTAAAGCCATTGCAACATTTAGTATAGAAATTAAATTTTTTGTGCATATGATCAGATGAACAAATGTATTTATTCATTTGACACCGCCAAGAACTCGCTGTGTTTTAGGTTTTGCAGGAAAAATGAGTCCTTGCGGACCCATGAAAAAGCCTAATCTTTTCGCGGAGTGTTAGTTTGAGATAAATCTCGTACAGGGTTGACGCATCAGGCTTACCTTCAACGATGTCGTCGATGAAGAGCAGGAACAGTGGTGGACCCAAATGACTCCCTTGTGGGACACTAGAAGTATCAAAAAAGTCACTGGATGGATGTGCACCGTAGTTGAGGAATTGGGTTCGGCCAGTCAAGTATGACTTCACCCAGGAAAGCAAGTTTTGCGGAAGATGTAGGTGTTCTATTTTCCTAAATAGGATGCTGTGATCCAGTTTCATATCAAATGCTTTCACAAAGTCGGCGTAAAGAACATTAATTTGACCGCCTGTGTTTTCAATTTTCAACTGCCACATACACATAATGTCACGAGTGCTCGTTTTTCATATTTACGAGTTTCATGTCAGCAACATATCCAAATTAAATGTATCACGTCTGTATCTATCAGAGGTTTCCATTTTATTTTCACGATTGAAAAGTTTCATTTGACAGTTGAGATGGATGGGATGGTACACATTTTTCGATTCCCTTTTATTTTCATCAGATATCTTGCTGTTTTTCTCTTTTCCAGGGGCTCACTATATTGATGTGCTTCTGTTATTGACATGTATAAACTTGCGAATGTGTACATTGGAAGGGGTGTATTGATAAGCTTCTCTTTAATCAGAGGCTATCAACTGCTTGGAAATGATGTCAAAAATAAACCACTCTCAATCATCTCTAAACATGTCACCATACTTTCACATTTTACCGTTAATTTTGAGAGTTTCAGTAAGAGAATCTTATTCTAATCCTTTTGAATTATTTTGGAGTTCGGCGAGCATAAAGTTCAACATGAATTGAACGATTTAAAGGATGGAAAATTAAAATTGATTATGGATGACGTTCTATCCCAAATGTAATAAGCTGCGCAGACAATAAAAAAGATATTAAAAGTAAAAAAAATACACTGTATCCACAGATAAGAGATGGAGAGACTAGAATAAAAAAGCACACAATTACACGCTTTTCCATCGCACGGAGTATGGTGCAATGTTTCGGCCTTACAAAATTTGGGCTCCCAGATCAAACATTCATTTTTTCAACAGAATTATTCAGCTGGATTTGTGTGAAGTTGTTAGAAAAAACAGAAAAACATTCGCTAATATAAATATTAAAGCCTTAATCACTATTTTATTGTGTGATCCGATTTGACAATTTGATGGTTGATCAATGTTCTTTATTTTGCTTGATTTCAATGAAAATTTGAATAAAATGCAAACGAAGAAAGTTCTATTGTGGATATTTATAGATTCTACTGCACGAAAAAATGGGTTTCGTTCATCATTTTGCATCGCCGATTAGTGAGAAATTACGTTAAAGTCGAATTTCATGAAAAATAATTGTTTTTCTTAGTTAGTCCCGAGACTTATTGACTCATGTATTACATGTCCTTTTTCATCACTTATTCATCCAAGTAATTTTCTCATATATTCTCTCATCAAAGTCATGTGTACTTCAGAATGATTATATAAAAATGAGCGATGTGAAATTTTCTAGTCATTGATTCGAAATCTATTATAATATCACACATGCAAGAAGCACCCTAGAATCTATCAAAAAACAGGATAAAATGCTACTTTATCCCACATCGGCATTTCATACTGACCGAAATATCAGCTTTACTAAATTCGAGGTGTCAAACAGCGATTTTGCATCTAATATTTAAGCAAACGAGGATATAACTAACACTTTATCCTAAGTTTTAAAAGATTCTAGGGCGCATATTGTGCGCTTCATGAGTCAAATACTGTCATAATTTCTAGTACAAAACGTCAACATTTTGCGTCAAATGCGTACAAAATGGATCCGTTCTTAAAACGTATAAGTTTTTTGACACGTTTTCACAAAGCACAATGTGCAAATATTGTGTACTTGATCCAAACATTTCCCAATTTTTGGCAAACATTTTTCCTTTTTCCAACCCCCTTCATTCATCTAATGTTTGGTCATTTGATTTCGTTTTCAATCCGAAATAATCTGCTTTTTGCATTTGAAATATGCTCACAGATCCATCGCACATGCGATTTATCCTCATAATTAATAGAAACAAATCCATGCATTTAATAAATTATCATTAAATTCAATTAAAGTTCCGCAAAATTATCAAAAATTTGGTCCTCAAATTGAATAAAAAAGTGAATAAAATTCTCCTTGATTTCGATGAGCGATTCTCAAATATCAGATGTGATCCATAAACAATCGCAAATAGTATTTGATTTCAAAAACTCTCGAATGTTTCATTCATTCAATATATGGTCCACAAATGTAATAACATATCCCTGAATTTTCTTGATTTACACATAATGAGAACATTTAATACATATTTATTAATCTTTTCAAGTACATTAAAATCTATATTCCCATGGGACCGAACGAATTTTCCGTTACCTAAAGTTTTCCGCAATATAGAGTTTCCGTTAAAAAAAGGTGATATGAATGAAAAAATCCGAAATTTCCAATAAAGAGAGGTCGTTCCTTTATTTTTTACTTTTCCGCACACACCACTGTGTGTGGTAAAGGTATTGCGATCGGTCCAAAAAATTCAAAACGCTCGGAACGAGTTTTCTATGCGTTTTGAACCTATAAAAAACGATTACAACCATTCCCGGAGCAATTTTTTGTCCGTGTGTGGTACGTTGTACGTTGTACGCAAAAATTTGTTAACACGATAACTCAAAAAATTGATTTTAGAATTGATCAAAAATTTACACACATAATATGTGTCACATATTGGTCTTCATTAGGAATAGAAACCTATTAATTTTCAGCCTAATCGGATAATTTTTTCGGATAGCTCTAGTGGAGTCGAATAAAAAAATGGGCTGTTTTTCAATATAATTAAGAAAAATTTGTATGGGCACTATGTCTAGTTAGCATTTATGAAAAAAATTATTCATGCAAAATTTCAAGTCATTCCGATGAGATTTAGGACTACCTCCCCTGCAAAATTTTCGATTTTCGGTGTCTTTTCGAGGTCAAAGCGAAAAATTTGTATGGCGACTATCTCAAGTTCACATTTTATCGAATTGAAACTTTCAGAATATTATTTTTTCATGAAAAAAATGAGTCGTGCAAAATGTCAAGTCATTCTGATGTGGTTTAAGACCTTACCTCCCCTACAAAATTTTCAATTTTCGTGGTCAAAATTCCAATTTTGTCATTAAATAGTGAAGTATTTGTCGTGTTTTTCTAATTTGTGTTTTTTCATCAATTTGAATGCTCATTAACTTTATAACGGAAGTTATACATAGCATAAATGTGGAACCATATCTATCGTTGGCATAAATTGAAAGTTCAGATCAGAGTAAACTAATTCGTAATTGTTATTACCAATTCAAAACCAGCGAAGAAGCGTTTGTTGAAGTAAAAATTAGAAACTGAGATGTTTATTCATTTTTGTTATTATTAAAATTTAAATTTAAATTACATGATGTGTAATGACTTGAAATTCGATCTCATCGTAATGACTTCAAATTTTCTGTGATTTATTCTCAAAGTTGCATGATGATTGGAAAAGAAATAAACATAAATCCAATACAAATGCGTAGCAATCACTTGAAAATGAAATGTGCGGAAAAGTTAGTTTTACGTATGTAAGACCATTTATTCATTATTGTTTCATATTTTCAGCCAAGTAGTTTAACGCAAATGAGTGTTTACAACATAAATCACAACAAAAACATAAAATTGATGTGAAAATCAACAATCTATGTTTGTTTTGAAATTTTCGAACATATAGCAACTTGAACTACATTTGTGCATTCATTGAGTTTGGCATACAGCGATTCCAATCCCTTGCACGCATATTATTTGATTTGGTCAATTTGCAACAATACTTGTGTTTTGAAGTTGATTCAACAACATCAGTATTTTCATCATCTGTGTTCTTTTCGTCATCGGATGCGTCGCTCATTTGTGCTACATAATCGCAGTTTAAATGGCCCTATTGTTTTTGTTACCGTTAAAATGTGTAAACATCACAATAAGAAAAGCAGTGAACTGAACATCCTACAGTTCAAAAATTGGGAGTCAGCCAAGCGGACCGTGCTTATATAGAAATCGAGAGCTATGCCAATTGACCGCGCCATCTTATTTTACATCGATGACCTCAATTTAAATCCATTGTAATACGAACAAAATTTTTGTTGACACAAATAATAAAAACAAATGAGTCATTGAAACGATTGAAATATCACATCAATACTACTGCCCAAAAGATGGCGCTGAAGAATAGATATCATTAAAATGTCTCAAATAGTACGGTCCCGTTGGAGTCAGCAATATTTTTTGCTTGCATTTTTGA
This sequence comes from Obolodiplosis robiniae, assembly GCA_028476595.1. Taxonomy (NCBI): domain Eukaryota; kingdom Metazoa; phylum Arthropoda; class Insecta; order Diptera; family Cecidomyiidae; genus Obolodiplosis; species Obolodiplosis robiniae. The sequence continues at coordinate 28,438,201 of CM052015.1, read as the reverse complement.
CATTCATCTCTGATGAACGTATACGAAAACGAATATTTCTAGTTAGGAAATGATTGAATGATTTCAAGCATTTATAAAAACTTTAACCGAAATATGGACGAAATTTTTTTGAACCAAATGGCCAGTTTTCTGTTTTTTTTTCTGGAGGCATGAATTTCCGGTATTGAGAGGTGATTTTGAAGAAAAAGTTCAATGGCGAAATTAATTTTCCATTAGGTAGGAGTTTTCCGCTAAATAGAATTTCCATTAAAAGAGGTTTCACTGCGTATGTTAATAAAAAATTGAAGGAATTTTTAATTTAGCATCTGAATGGAATCCCCAGGAAAATTTATTAAAAAAAGATGTGTTGAGGATATTGTAGATTTTTTAGATTTGAAGCGAATATTCTTTGTAGTTATAGAGTGAATATATGCCATATCTGCAAAAAATCCGCAAATATTCGCAGGCTACATTCAATATTTGTACGACAAATCTAACAGATTTATGCAGATATTTATGAAAAATTCCTTTTGGTAATTCCATGATGCACCGTCCATGTATTGAAAATAATACCTATAAGAGTATGCTGGCTTGCTTTTTTCCTGATGATAGGTTTGAAATAATCTTTTGCACTTCCTTTTGATCCTATCAAAATCACCATTGTGCCAAAAAAAAGATATATTTTATTTCGTGTGCTGCATACAAATAATTCAAGCATGGGGAAGGGGAAGAAATGTTCCAATAAATATGATTTGGCAAACACTTTTTTTTGTATGTTTGTTCGATAGTGGTTTTCACATTTCCGGGCGAATTTGGCTCAATCGAATGTAGTGGTAACTTTTGCTATTATTGCTTCTGACGTCGGAACATGAACGCTACTCGTAGCAGTTTGCTCTTCTATCTCAATTTCGTTGAAATTTTGACTTCACCCTAGAGGTCTTCACGGATATTATAACCGTAAATTCGGTTAACCGAAAACTGAACCGAAATCGATCCGTATCCGAACGGCAAAATTCGAATCGGTTAATTTTCGGTTTTCAAATAATCGGATCGGTTTTTTTACAGGGTTTGAATTTCCCATTTCGGTTATATCCGAAATATGTGCAATGAATAAAACTTCGCGCTGTTCTAAATTTTGCTTGATAAATGATATTTGGGACAAATTGTTCTAAACTGTGATTTTGTAAAACAAAAATTATGGGAAATATGTAAGCAGTTAAATGAAAAAAAATTCAAGGGAATTTTCGAAAACAATTTTCTGATTTTGTTTTATGAGTACAACAAATAAATGAACAAAAGAAGCACAAAGCCGAAAAGAACCGATTTTTCGGATTCGGTTGGGGTATTGAAATTGAACATTCGAATCGGATAAAAACCGTATCCGAAAATATAGTTTCGGTTTCTTTACAGTTTTCAATTTGAAAAACCGGTTCGGATAAGAAATCTGAAAATGGACATCCGTGAAGACCTTTTATTTACCCATTGTTAAATATTGTATATTTTCATAAATTTCAAGCGCACGTTCGCAAAAATTGTCATCTGTTTCTGTTTCGACTTCACTCATTTTATCATTCTCAAAACTGACAAATCAACTTAGTAACTTGCTCTTAACAGCGCAATATGTTCCTTCGAAGTGTGACTGAAAACAATATCGAATTATCAGAGGCAAAGTAGAGTATCCATATTTCATATATCTAATCAGAAAATCTTGATTTGTTTAATTTTGTATTGACACACAATGGCATCATATTCAATGCGCACGCAGACAAAGTCAATAAAAATCATTTTTTGACGACAAATTGTGCCAAGGGAGCGCAACTACGCTATGCAGAATGCATGGCCTACGTGCCCTACCGCGTTTGTAATGATCGTCGCGCCCCTTTGAATGTTGCATACAAAAACTCGCTGATTTGAGAAATGCTGACATAGATTCGTTGCTCAATCCATATTTTAATAGAACCCGCCGGTGATCCATTACAGTTAGATCATTTTTCCATTCTAACTTTAATTAAATTTTTAATATGAAGTGAACTTTTTGAAAAGATTTTGTAAGTAAATTATGACTTTTCACGATCACTTATTAAATTCGAGGATGAAATAAATAAGTTTGAGAAACACCTATAAAAATCAACGATCAATTTATTAATTTCAAGGATCACTTTATGCTATTTGAGGACAACATTTTTAATATTTTTTTGGATCATTTATTAAATTCATTATATTATACCATTGAAATTGAGAATAATTTGTTGATCAACGGATGAATTCATTTATATTAAGGCCAAAACATCGCAAAAGGGGCAAAAAAATCATAATTATTCTCTTTTTTCCTTTCGTTGCAGGTGCAGTGGATTTGATAAATATTTCGACAGCAATTGAGCGTATCATTTTACTTCAAATTCTTCAGTGGATACTTTAGCTATTTGTCATGCCCTTTGCATTCTTCGAAAAGTTAACGTTTCTCATTTTCCTACTACCTCTAACTCGAACCACATAATTGATTTTTCTGATAAAATGGAATGAAAAATCCAGCGAACAAAATTACATGATGAGACAAAAAAAAATTGAAATCAAAAACATGTAACAGCATTTCGGGAAAATGGAATGCATTGAACAAATGTCGAAGAGAAAGTAATTATAATTTTGGGATGACAAATTGTTGCTAGAAAATACATTTAAAATCGAATAAAGATATACACTCACACCACATCACTTTTAGTGTCGATAACAAGTCGTTCTATGTCTTCGTACGGTGAATCATGTTCTAGGTAAGTTTGATTTTAGAATTTTTGATTACCAACCTTTCCATTACAATTCAAGTCATTTAATGTGTTCAAGTCATCGAAATTTAAAAATATGCACTATTTGTCCATAAACGAATAGATAATTGGTAGAAAAGGTCAGTTACTGGGCTCGCTATGAAATAATATCGATACGCACTCGTGAACATGTAAATACACTTTATTTGCCGCGTGTGCTGCATACTCTGTTCAATGCGGCAAACGTTAACGGCTCTGTGATGGGGCGCAGTGAAACATTCTTCGAAAGAGAAAGAGAAAAATAAAAGAAACAGAGTTGGCATTGTAAGCGTCATCACAGAAGTGTAAAGGCTTGCTTCATTGAACGGCAAATATAGTGTATACCATATATATATAGCGCACGTATTTATTAGTAGTACAAATTGAAAACCGCGCATTCGTTACTAACTTCATATCTATCATAGATGTCATTATTTTGACTTTGACAGCTATTGTATCTTAAAGAGGATAAAAAAATACATTGAAAACGATCTGTCAAACTTATCATTCAGTTGAATACACAAGTTTATTATTGCGTTGAAAATGTCGAGCTACGTGCCTACAAAACAGCATTTGCGGGAAGTTTTACTTTATTGGTTTAATCTGAAGAAAAATGCTTTCGAGAGTCATCGTTTGTTATGCGAAGCATATCCAGAATATGCTCCGTCGATTAGAACGTGCCAGGAGTGGTTTGCGCGGTTCAAAAGTGGTGATTTTGATGTGGAAGACAAAGAGCGTCCAGGCCAAGTGAAAAAGTTTGAAGACGAGGAGTTGGAAGCATTACTCGATGAAGACTCGTGTCAAACGCAAGAAAAACTTGCAAAATCATTGGGAGTGACACAACAATCCATCTCCTATCGTTTAAAAGCCATGGGAATGGTTCAAAAGCAAGGAAATTGGGTGCCATACGAATTGAAGCCGAGAGACATCGAACGCCGTTTTTTCACTTGTGAACAGCTGCTTCAAAGGCAAAAACGGAAGGGTTTTTTGCATCGTATTGTGACTGGTGATGAAAAGTGGATTCATTACGATAATCCAAAGCGAAAAAAATCGTATGGTTACCCCGGCCACGCATCAACATCGACGCCAAAGCCGAACATTCATGGCTCGAAGCTAATGCTGTGTATTTGGTGGGATCAGCTCGGCGTGATCTATTATGAGTTGTTGAAACCAAACGAAACCATCACAGGAGCATTGTACCGAACTCAATTGATGCGTTTGAGCCGAGCACTGAAGGAAAAACGGTCGGAAACGGTCGCAAGACACGATAAAGTTATTTTGCAACATGACAACGCTCGGCCACATGTTGCTCAGGTCGTTAAAACCTACTTGGAAACGCTTCGATGGGAAGTCCTACCCCACCCGCCGTATAGCCCAGACATTGCCCCTTCCGATTACCACCTCTTCCGATCAATGACACATGGCCTGGCTGAACAGCATTTCCATTCTTACGAGGAATGCAAAAAATGGGTCGATTCATGGATAGCCGAAAAAAGCACAGATTTCTTTCGACGCGGAATCCGTAATTTGCCAGAAAGATGGGAAAAAGTTGTGGCTAGCGATGGACAATACTTTGAATAATCAATTTGTAACCATTTTTCCATAATAAAGATCGAAATTTTGAAAAAAAATGCGCGGTTTTCAATTTGTACTCCCAATATGTGTTTACGAATACGAAACGATATTATTTCTGTAACAGGCCCAGTGCTTGGAAAGGCTACAGTATAATGTTCCGAAATTTTATATTCGATCGAGTCCGACATCTGCAAGGATCTGCATGCAATTTATTTATTAATTTGAAAAAAAAAGTTATATCGTCTATCATTCTGATGCTAGTGGAATTGCACGATCTTTTTAGTCACAACATCTATTTCAATTGTTATTATCTAGCAAAAAATACGCAAATTATTCAGTCATAATCACTACTTAGTACTTACAGATATTCCAGATTCTTTTGAATATTTTGTTATATCAATATGGTGAATAAATAACTCATCTGACAGCAATTGCAATACTGAACTGTTGTACTCTTAGATGTGCAATTCTAGTTGCAATTACAATGCGCTATAGGAAATCGTCATTTACAATGAATAACTTCTGGCAAGAGTTTGAGAAATTTAGCAATCGCAAATATCCAAAAGTTATAACAGACAATCAGCTCTCTGTTCAATTGATCAAACAGCGAAATAAATGCACAGTGAAATTAATGCAAGAGTAATCATAGAAATAGAACAATAACAATAGGCTTCATTTTTACTTGCTTTTACATAAGTTTTCTATGCGTTTTGAACATAGAAAAAACGATTGCAACCATTCCCGGAGCAATTTTTTGTCCGTGTGTGGTACGTTGTACGTTGTACGCAAAAATTTGTTAACACGATAACTCAAAAAATTGATTTTAGAATTGATCAAAAATTTACACACATAATATGTGTCACATATTGGTCTTCATTAGGAATAGAAACCTATTAATTTTCAGCCTAATCGGATAATTTTTTCGGGTAGCTCTAGTGGAGTGGAATCAAAAAATGGGCTGTTTTTCAATATAATTACGAACAATTTGTATGGGGGCTATGACTATGTCGCATTGTATCATTATGAAACTTTCAGAATATAATTTTTTTATGAAAAAAATGAGGCATGCAAAATTCAAGTCATTCCGATGAGATTTAGGACTACCTCCCTTGTAAAATTTTCGATTTTCGGGGTCTTTTCGATGTCAAAACTGAAAACTTGTATGGCAGCTATCTCAAGTTCACATTGTAACGAATTGAAACTTTGAATATATTATTTTTTTTATGAATAAAATAAGTCACGCAAAATTTCAAGTCATTCTGATGAGGTTTAGGACTCCCTCCCCTTCAAAATTATCAATTTTCGTGGTCAAAATTCAAATTTTGTCATTAAATTGTATGAAGTATTTGTGTTTTTCTAATCTGTTTTTTTTTTCATTAATTTGAATGCTCATTAACTTTTTAACGAATAACGTGGCTTGTTGCGCCATCCTGTTGAAACCAAATGTCGTCCATGTCATGCTCTTCAACTTTTGGAAACAAAAATTCGTTGAGCGGTAACGCTCGCCATTGACCGTAACGTTATTTTCGAAGAAAAATGGCCCAATGATGCCGCCGGACCAAAACCCACACCAAATCGTAACTCTTTGTGGGTGCATTGGCTTCTCAATGGTGACGTGTGGATTTTCCGACCCCCAGATGCGACAATTTTGCTTATTAACATAGCCTCCGAGGTGATAATGGGCTTCATCCGAAAAGACGATGTTTTATATGTTTTTTTTTCTTTTGAAGTAAGTTTTCAACATTTCCCAATTTTGTTTAAGCGTATAGCGTCCCATTTCGTAAATGTCAAACCTTTAACTAAATTATGAACACAAATTGAATGACATTTGAGCTGTCATTCTCTAAATAAACAGTAGTTCAAAATGCAAACGTTAGATGGCTCACCCTGTATATTTATTGTCTGCGTAATTGTTTATTTTAGTAATTAGTTATTTCTCACTCTCTCTCTCTCTCTCTCTGGACAAATTGTTTCGGTATCTGATTCATCACTTAACTCTGTATTCAACTTTGCAAAACGTTCTTTTCTTAATATTCTTTTTTCTCTCTTGCAGTCACAAATTTTTCACATTTTTTCGGAACTGATAGTATTAAAAGCTAGAATAAAAGGCGCAAAAGGGTAGAAACGAATTTTAAATTTCGAGTCATTTTAAATCATTTTGAATCTTTTAGAATCTCTTTGATTCTTAAATCTGAAAGAAATCAAGTCGATTCAAATCAATTCGAATCTTTTAGAATCTCTGTGAATCTACTCAATCTGATCAATATGACGGATCTGATAAAAAAAATATAATTTGATTCATTAAAAGCTTTTGAAATCACTTGAAAACCATATTTATTTATTTATTTATTACGAAGCCTAAATTTATGTCAATATGTGTTCACAGCGAACTGTGAGCATGCTGGTCAGAGACCCAATACGACATAAATTCCGCTCATGGTACGTCTTGAAAAAAAGAATACAGTCAGGGGTGGGGTGATATTAGAGAGAAGCTCTTCTATCAAATTGGGTCCGGAAAACCATGGCAAAACCGGTCTGTTTCTGGAGAGACAGAGGAAATACAATACAATAAATTTTTGAAGTGAAATTTACGTTAACATTATTATGAAAAAGCGAATGCAAAAACATAAGCAAAAGCATGTGAATAATGATGATGATGAATGATGATGATGCTGATGAAAACTTTAATCTAATTGGTTGCGAAAATATCATCACATTGCTCCGAGTATTCACGATCAAATAAATTTAATAGAGCATTTATTGTTCGGCGCGTAAATAATGCTTAAGGTTTAATTTAAACAAAGTCAACAATTCGGATTTTCTAATTTCAACCGGTACGCTATTCCAGAATTTAATTGCGGAGTAACTAAAGGCGCGATCGTCAAAAGCAGCTGTTTAAATATCAAGACTGCTGAATGCAACTTTGCCCTGCTCTCTGGAGTCAATTCATTTAGACGCTGCCGGTATTCAGTGACATGATCATTACGCTTTAATCCGAAAATATATCTGAGATACAATGAACTTGGTTTTGAGTGCTATGAGCACCCCAGACATACGTTATGACATCACCATAGTCCATGATTGGAACAATTAACGCGAATGCCATATCACGTTTGATATAATTGGGTATAAAATGCTTCGAGTGACGTATGCGATTTAAGACGCCATACACCTTTTGCAATTTACACTTGTCAAGCTCTTGAAAATTATAGTTTTCGTCAAAAATCACACCAAGGTTCTTTATTGACTTGCAAAATTCGAGTTTTTCATCACCTATTTTCACGTCATTGATCATATCGAAATTTTACTTCATTACTTTAGATTTTGATCCGTTCAACTTCATACCGCGACGTTTTATAAAATCAGAATCTGAATGAATCTTGAGTATCATATTTTTATGTTCATTTGGTCTTTTGAGTTACCAACGAGTCGTGAGTTTCGTGTTCTTAGAAAAGCAACAAAAAAAACATTCGGATTGTTCATTGTTTATTATACTGGCGTAAGAGATTTCATTAAACACTTCTTCATTTTGATTCACTATTTGTTCTATTTCTATGATTTATTTATGCATTTCACTGTATGCTGTTTGATCGATTGCACAAAGAGCTGAGACGTCTTTAATAACTTTTGGATCTTTGCAATTGCTAAATTTCTTAAACTCTTGCTGGAAGTGATCCATTGTGAATGACGATTTTCAATTGTGAATTGTTATTCCACATCTATTAAAACAGTTCGGCATTGCAGTTGCTGTCAGATCAGTCTCAAATTCACCATATTGTTATAACAAATATATATAATCTGTTAAATGTCAAATATCCATCAGAATCCGAAATATCTGTCAGATTATACGCCAATTCACGATTAATTGTATCATTTCATAGGTATACACCTGGTATTCTGTAAAATGTATTCTTGTTTGAATCAGTAAGAATATTCATGACCCTCAAAAAAAGTTTTTATTCATGCCCCGTGAAAAAAGTTTAAATATGTAAAAAAGCACCATGACGGAAAATTATTTTTCCGGGAAAATGGTAGAAGATACAGTTTCAGCATGCCCTACAAATTTTTAGTAACATTAGCTTAATAATTGTGGAGGATGCCGTAGGTGTATCTCTGACCATTCCCCCGGAAAATGCATATTTTTTCACGGGGCTTTCTTATTTTAACATTTTTTATGATGCAGAATTCAAAATTTTCTGACCTCATTTTTATACAATAATCACATTTTAAAATTCCTTCGATCTCATTTTGTTCCTCAAAATTTTCCCGGTCTTATTTCTATTCTTCAAAAATTCTTGGTCAAATTTTTGTTTTAAAATTTTTTATTCACGTTTTCATTCTCACAATATTTAGAGGTCAGTTTTCATTCTCACCCATTTATATATTAAAATCTGATTAAGTGATACTATGTTGATTTTTTTTAAATTTATTTCCAGCAGGACTTTCCAAATAGTTTCATTGAGATAGTGCTTTACAACCATTGCCAAGCAAAAATACAATATATAGTAACTAAAACAAACGTTGGACGGGTCGATTAAAATCAAACAAACGCGCGGTGGAAAAACCAACTGTGAGAGAATACAAGATTCTGTTTTCGAAGCATGCAATCAAAATTTAGACACACGAAACATAAAGAGAACAACAGAATTCAACTAAAGTTCAAAGCCAAACGCGAAATGAAACTCAATAACGTGATATGGTGAAATATGTAGCTTGTGAATCCGAATATTTCAGAGTTCAAATGAAAATTAATTGAAACGCTCGTTGTGTACACTGATTGTATGTTCAAGCACTCATGTGCCATTGTAGTTCAAAAAGTTCTGACTAGCTTATGCCTGCGAGCCGAAAAGCTGCAAAAACGAGAGAGACATAAAAAGAGAGAGAAGTGAAAAAAATTGAATTCTAAATGTATTTCAATGCACAAACATCATATGAAAGCCAGGCTAGTAAAAGTGATAAGATAAGGATGCAGATGTGTTCATGAGTGTTTTGCAGTTTACAATTTGAAAAAAAAAACCAGATATTGAAGTTTCGTGAAATTCGAATAACTGAAAATATTTACGGTTTTATTCGTTTGTCAAGAGCTATATTGAAAACGGGGGAAAGGAAGGCAAGCTTAAGCACGAAAATGCACAACACCAACATTGCTATTTATTATTTGATAAGTAAAAAACAGCACATTTGAAAGAACCTTTGTGAAAAATAGTCAGGAATACGTATATGCTTTATTTTCAAGTTTGATTTGTGAGCAGCATCCCAGCGAAGATCAAGTGAAACATATATGGAAAACCTATCATAAGTTTTCGATAATATCTATGAACTTAAAAACTGTAACACAAATTTATATAAGATTTAATATCGAAAGTATGTAGCAGCTGCAGATGAAAAACATTGAACCAAAGTGCTAAAGGTTGTGTAAAGTGGAGAAGCGGAACGTTCGTTGGCACGACTGATTCTTCAGTGGCTAATATCTTCTGAAAACAATAACGGTTAAATACATTTCCATCAAATGAGAAAGGGAAGGATAGAGAGAGTGTGTGAGTGTTTTTATATTCACTTGAACGGTAATAAAAATAGGGAACCAGCAATGAAAACAAATGTGCGATAGTACAAACCAAAATAAGACTCAATGCTTTTGCTTAGTTTCATTTCAAAACTAATTTCACTCAAGATAAAAGAATGAGCGGTGCGAGTGAGCGCATAAGATGTTTCAAACAATTAAACTGTGGCAAATCAACTGTAACGAAATCAAAACCCCGTGTGAAATAGCAAATGAAAATACCACTGACCAAGTTTTGTTGTGAAACCATTTGTGCTGACGCAAGTTAGAGTATTATCATTTTCTTTTCTCATCATAACACGCACACACCAAACTCTTCTTCGTTTTGTTGTTTTGGCGTAATATAAATTATAAACTTGGTTCTCTGTATGATTGGTTCTTGTTTGGTTTTGACCAGTCGTTTGATCTGTACATTCACGTTCATAGAATGCACCGCTGTACATCTACGATCCTCAAATAAAATATTAACTACAAGTGAATCTTTAAAAATTGCATAGAGAGAGGGAGAGGCCAACATTTCAACATTATATTTTCAACGTGCATGGTAATTTCTACTTCTTCGTACCGAGCGCGCATTATGAAGTTGAAATTGTCGACCTTTAGATTGGTTACCAAATTGAATGCCATGTGAAATGTAATTGGAGAACAAAGCAACGCTAATATCGTACAAGGTGGGCAAAGCATCTATTGCAAACAAAGCATTGCAACATTGTGAATAAATAATATCACATTTCCGACATTCTGCCAAAGAGGAGCGTGGATTTAAATTATCCGTTACGTTTGTACTGCTCAGCTGGATTGTTTATATCCATTCAGAAATTGGTAAATCGTGCCACTTGGCTGTTTTTTGTGGAATTTTGTGATTTTATAGATTTGGGTGAAAATATCAGCAGCCGGTTCCCATCATTCAGATAAGACACATTGAGAGTAAAACCAATGTTTTGCAAATCCTTTGTCTTGACAAAGTAGATGCCCATAAAATTCATGTATTGTCTTGAGTCCAATAGTTAAAAATGATGTCATATTGAAACGACTGAATTTTCTCCATTTGATTGAGACTTCACTTAAAGAATCAAAATCATAGACAACCGAACAGCGACCAAAAGTCGAGATTTTGCCACAAATTCAAACATCCAACGTAGACACTGAGTTCCAATGGAATAACAACGGGCCAATTTGTACTTTGAACAAAAACAAAAACAATAACAATATATTTCAAATTATTAAACATTTTGAGATCAACTGGATCAAATATTATGCTTAAGTATTCGAATGAAAAACTGTTAGGCTATGTTTGTGATGCTGTCTGTTCGAACTACCTCCGTTTGTGAACGGCAAAACAAAGTGACAACAAAAACAACTAGCAACACGACTACGAGCAAAGCGACCAACACACAAAACACGCAGGCGTCCCAAATTCAGGATTCGGCTGTATCATCGCTGACCACTACATTCGATAATTTACTTATCAACAAAAACAGCATCGAGAAAATTTTCAACAAATCCGTATCATTCGATAAAAATATCAATCATTCGAATTTATCGCTAACACAACCAAACAATCTGAAAGAACCACCAGCACAACAGGTAAAATAGTTTGCTTATTTTCTCCGAGGACTAGAACTTTCAATTACATTTGTTCCATTCCACTGTTTCAAGCGGATGTTTTTGTTTATTGGTAGCAATTGATTTTATTTTGCCACACATAAGAAATGAAACGAATAAATTAAAAATTATTGATTCTACAAAGCGAATAGATTTTAGACACATGCCCATGAATGAAATATTGAATTTTCAACATTGTGGGAATAAAAGTGAAGATAGATAGTCGTGTGTGGCGAAAACGCACCACGAGAAGTGATTTCGCCAAAATGCAACATGGCTTGGACAAAATCAACGAATGACCTATTGATTAACGTAGTCCGCTGATTATTGTCATTGTTCATGGATACGCGAGTTCTATTTTTTATTCGAAATTGTTCGTTTTTATTTAAAATGAATGGGTGAGAATGAGAACCGACCTCTAACTATAGTGAGAATTAAAATAAGGCTAGAAAAAACTGAGATTCAAAATGATACCAGAAAAAAATTGAGCATAAAAATGAGACCCATAACCTTTTTTAACTGTTGTCTCATTTTTACCTTCAACATTTTCTGGTCTCTTTCTACATTCATGTTTTAAAAGTTTCTCCATCTAATTTTTAACTTCAAAATTTTCTCATTTTTATTCTTCAAAAAGTCCTGGTCAAATTTTTGTTTTAATAATTTTTCCGGTCTCATTATTGTTTTAAAATTTTTCTAGTCTCATTTTAATTTTCACAATAGTTCAAAGTCTGTATCTTGATGTTTTTTCCCAGGCACTCAACTGTTTGAAATGTCGAATCAAATCAATCATATTTTTCGTTGTTGAAATGAAATCCACCAGAAAATTATGCAACGCTAGACCACTTTGAATGGCTACAACATCAAAAGGAATAATAATAGAAAAACATTGAATTGAAATATCGATCTTGGGGTTTATTTTACTAAGCAAATATGGTTGCGCGTGGGTTCATGTGTTAGCTTACAACTAGCTATAACATTAAATGCAATCATTTCATCTAAATATGCTGTTGTTGCAAACGGCTCTTGATCGCTAAACTCGAATTTCGATTAAAAATTAAGTTGGTTTAATTGGTGGTTCAATGACTTTTTATTCAAACAGCCAAATGAACACACTTACTTTCAACCGAAACACGATAAAAATAAATGTTTCAATCAAAATCTGATGTCATTCGTTTCGGAATATGTCTTTTTAGTGTTGAGGCCTATGTAATTATTGATTGCATGTATGTTAAATGTAGGTACGTTCACTTCAACTTTTTTGGCATATTTCATAAAATTTACAACATTTAACAGGCAATCACGCGCGGTGATTTGGTGGAATGTAATATATATTGTGAGTATAGATAAGTTCGTAGCGTTTTCGGCAAAAATTTGAGCTTTACTGTAAAAAAAGGGTTTATATTCAATTTTCAAAGTATTGCCCATCGCTGGCCACTACTTTTTCCCATCTTTCGGGTAAAATACGGATACCGCGTCGGAAAAATGACTCGTCTTTTGAGACTATCCACGAATCGACACATTTTTTGGTTTCCTCGTAAGAGGCGAAATGCTGCTCAGCCAGGTCATCGAGCGGAAGGGGTGGTAGTCGGAAGGAGCAATGTCTGGTAAATACGGCATGGGAGGTAGGACATCTCATTTCAGCGTTTCCAAATATGTTTTCACTGGCCTTGCAACATGTGGGCGAGCATTGCACGGCATCAATTGTAGTCGGTAGCGATCCCCTGTGATTGTTTCGTAAGGTTGAAGCAGCTCATAGTAAATAACAACTAGCTGAACCCACCAAATACAGAGCATGAGCTTGGAAGTTCCAAGTTGAAACCATGGATATTTTATTTTTTTATGATCCACCTTTAATCGCCAGTGACAATACGTTGCAAAACAACTTTTCCAATTTTGCCGTTGGAGCAGCTGTTCACACGTGAAAAACTTCTTTCAGCGTCTCTCGGCTTCAATTCGTACGGCACCCAATTTCCTTGCTTTCGGATCATTCCCAATGCTTTGAAACGTTGCGAAATGGCTGCTTGAGTCACTCCCAATGATTCCGCGAGTTCATCTTGCGTTTGACACGAGTCTTCATCGAGTAATGCATTCAATGCTTCATCTTCGAACTTTTTTGGTGCTCAGGATCGTTCTTTATCTTCCACATCAAAATCGCCACTTTTAAAGCGTGCAAACCACTTCTGACACGCTTGCTCACCTAGAGCATGGTAACCATAAGGTTCCACTAAAATACGATGACTTTCAGTAGTGTTCAAAGACTGTTCAAATGACACTGACAGGCTGTTAGATGATTGATGACGGATAGGTGACACATTGTCTTAGTTTTTAGGAACGTCAATAATAATGCACTTGAATTTTGTTCCGCAAGCATTTTCATTTTCGCTCTAACATTTTTGTCTGGAATTGGTTGCCGATTTAAAATTTTAACGGAGCACAAGAAACCCCTCGAATCGGAGAAATCGCACGTTATTTCTCATTTTTTTGATTAATAAAATTGTTTTTTTTTTCAATCTCGCATTGCGTGTTATTTGAATCCATCACCAATTTCATAAATTGGAGAGCACACGTTGGAGGCAAAATTCATCGGGAATCATCGGATTAATCAGAGCCCATCAGCCCAAGCTAAACATTCCTTTGGACAATTTGAAGCGGACCCATTCGGAATCCACCGATATTTGAAGAAATTTCTGGAATTTTGTTGGATTTGAGCGGGTGAGTGGTTTGAATTCGTACATTTGTTTTGGCTATTTCGATCGACGTGTACCATGGATACAGAATTGAAAAAACGCATCGCCACGCAAAATGATAGGTTTGAACGTCTCAGAAAGGAACTATCCAATTTCAATAAAGACGGTGCCGAACGAAGAAAGAAAGCCAGTGATAGTTTTATCACTACTCATGAGGAAATCATTACTTATCAAGGCGCGAATGAAGATGAATATATCACTGAAGAGTTACTCAATACATACGAAGAGTATTATGTCGATATTATTGCTAAAATCAAAACTGAATATGATAAATATCATCCAGAAGTTGTTGTTACGCCCGTAGATAATCAAACTGGCACAATTTCAATCGCAGCTCCAGTCGATACCCCGTTTAAATTACCTCAGTTATTCCCAAATTTAGTGGTTTATACACCGATTGGCCGTCTTTTCAGGATTCATTCCTTGAAGTTCATCATCAAGACAAATTGTCAAAGACACACAAATTCAATTGTTGAAGGAGACACTCTCTTCAAAAGTCGCTTCACTCATCGGTCATCTTGACATTAATTCCGACAATTACGATGCTTTAGTTGAGCGATACGACAACAAACACGTTCGTTTTACAAATTATATGGAGCAGTTTATAAATCAAACGCCGATTTCTAACGAAAGTGCAGATGAATTTCAATCTCTTTACGATTTATCCAGTGCATCGATTTTTTACATTGAAAAGTTGGGCGTTAAAACCAATGAAAACGGTGAGATATTGGCACATTTACTCCTCACTAAATTGCCACATTCAACGCACTTCGAATGGGAGAAACATTTGGGAAAAAAGACAGATATTCCAAAGTTTGACCAATTGTTAGAGTTTATTGAACTTCGTTTTCGCACAAAACCTGTGTCGATAAACTCAATTTGTGTTTGAACTGTCTTGGTCATTCATCATCACAATCCTGTACAAGTTCAAAAACTTGCTTTACCTGTAACGGTCGTCACCACACACTTTTGCATTTTGGCAAACCACCTCCACCGAATGCAAACGCGAAATTATCATCGTCTTCTATCAATGCAAACGATTCAATTTCCACGCCAACTTCTGATCAAGTCAATGTCTCTTCAATTAATTTGATAAACGCTAAAGCTAACTCTGTGCTTCTTACCACGGCTTTGATCGATGTACTAATAGAGCCCAAAAAACCATAGGAACAGTAATATTAGCGAAATTTCACTTTTCGCCAGAGCCTCAAAGTTTTTCAAAAATGTCCAAAAATAGGAAAAATTTCGATGATTCTAATGTGACGTTTTCTGAATGGGCAAGCGATATACAATATCAAAACAAGTATAAAACTACATAAAATTCATATTTTAAACAATATAAATCTTTATTTTAGTCGAAACCTGCCGACAAGCCATAAAAATTCTTTACAAAAAAGTGGTAAAAAAAGATGATTTTCAGTGAAAAATTTAATGATGTTTGTTCGAGATTTTAATGCAAATTTTTGCTACAACTGGAACTAAAAATTGACACAGAATTGTATTGCATGCAGCAAAAACATATTTTCAATATATTAGTATCAACTGTAAATTGTTGATATTATAATTGTAGTGGAGACATCTCATCTCTTACATCGGTTGAGCATTGTACATCTCTATTAAAGAAAGTACCGTTTGGTCTAATAAGAAACAATTTCTCATTATCATGTTGCTGCAGGTTTGTGATTCAGTCGCATTGTTAAGTGATAATACAAACATCGAATTTATTATTGGTCTAATTTCTCAACAATGGCTCGTAAAACACGATCAGCAAATACAGATAACATTTTGGGAATTTGTTCTGAATTAAATTCAAATGTTTTGAAGAATTATTTATATTTCCGCAGAGATGATAACAAGTTTCAAAACAATAAAAAGTACATGCAAGACACAGCAGACACAGTTCAAAATATATGGATGAAAACAAAAATTCCCAATATTGATCGATATTCAATCATCAGAAAAGTTGAGAAACTTTACAAAAGTTATGTAAAAGTGACCTAAATGCAAAACAAACAGAATTTTTATTCCATGGCAAGTGAATTTCGAAACAAACTAGAGTCAGAACTTTTCGAAATATCAATTTGCAAATGCAACAGTGATTGTAAATGTAAATGTTCGTATGAACTGAAGGTACCACTAAAAGAACGCGAACTTTTGTTTGATCAAAAAAACTCTCGGCAAATGATTTTGCTTCCTTCAAACCAACACGAAAATATATCCGTGAGTCAATATTCATCGCAAATTCCATCACCTGTTTTGTCACCAAATCCAAAACGAAAAAAAAAAAAATAATGAAACAGCATTACGAAAACCGATTGAAAGACTCAAACCATCAACCTTGCAAACTGAATCAATCCTTACAAAACATGTGAATCTATCAAACGTAGTTAGAGAAAGACAACGATATAACATCTCTACTCGTGCGGCGGCAACCATTCTTAACGCGTTTATAAAAGATTTGGGTATTCCAAACAAAGACAATATTATTGATAGAAACAAAATAATACGTCAAACGTCAAAATATAATACTTTGTGTGAGAAAACCCACATGAACAATATTATTAATTCATTAAATCAAAAACCATATTTTGGGTTATTCTTTGATGGCAAAAAAGACAAGACAAGTGTATTTTTAAGGAACGAAAATACATCACAAAATCATTTACGCTCCAAAATAGAAGAGCATTATTCTTTAGTGCTACAACCGGATAATTTATTTTATGCTCATATGTCACCACCGGACGGAACAACAAAGAGCATTGCACAAACAATTCATGAAAAAGTAGAAAGCGATAAGATTAGTTTGAATAAAATGATGTTCATAGGATGTGACGGCACAAACGTTAACGTTGGACATAATAACGGTGCAATATACCAGATCGAACGGAAAATTGGCCACGCAGCTCACTGGTCTGTATGCTTGTTGCATTTTAATGAACTACCGTTAAGAGAGCTGTTTATTCATCTCGATGGTGTTACTATTGGACCCAATCAATTTAGCGGCAGCATCGGTAAGTTGCTTGTTAGTTGTGAGGAAAGGCCGGTCAAAACATTTAAAAAGGTTTTTTCGGATGATTTGCCAGTTTGGCCGCAAAATGCAGTGAATGATTTAAGTGTGGATCAACGCTATTTGTATCAGATGTGTCATTCAATTCGAACAGGTATCGTCGATTCATCTTTGGCTATGAAGAACCCTGGAACTATGATTCATTCGAGATTCCTAACTACGGCTAATCGAATTCTTCGATACTATGTATCTGTCAGTATTGCTTCGGTGAAGCTCAATACGTTAGTAAATTTCATAATTAAAGTTTATGCGCCGATGTGGTTTACTATCAAAGCAAATGAATCATTCAAAATGGGGCCAAAGCATATTTTTAAATTCATTGAACTAGTTCGTAACAATGTCGAGTCCAAACTGCGTGAGAAAATCTTCAATGTTGTCGCAAGAAATTGATATTTTGCACATGCCGAAAATATTCTCTTGTCGATGTTAACGGATGATGATTTAAATATTAGAAAAAATGCTGTTGAATCCATTTTACAAGCAAACTATTCCGCAAAAAACGCACATGAAATTCGTGAATTCACGAAACCAAAAATTGACTTCAAAGCAGCAGCATACTTTGAAATGGTTGATATACTGAATACAGTTCCACCCATCGCACAGTTTTTATCGACGGAACAGCTGAATAATTGCATTGAGAATGTAGATAATTGGTTAAATAATGCAGTAAAAGGCATTCCAAATCACACACAAGCCGTCGAGAGATCAATTAAATTAGTCAGCTTGATCTTCAACAAGTTGTTGGTGAAACTAACCGTAATCAAAAAATCTATTCAACAATAGCATCGAGAGCTCTTTTACCAAAAGCAAACAGCAAAAAAGATTACGATAAATACATGAAAGATTGATTGAAATCGAACAAACATCATTAAATTTTTCACTGAAAATCATCTTTTTTTACCACTTTTTTGTAAAGAATTTTTATGGCTTGTCGGCAGGTTTCGACTAAAATAAAGATTTATATTGTTTAAAATATGAATTTTATGTAGTTTTATACTTGTTTTGATATTGTATATCGCTTGCCCATTCAGAAAACGTCACATTAGAATCATCGAAATTTTTCCTATTTTTGGACATTTTTGAAAAACTTTGAGGCTCTGGCGAAAAGTGAAATTTCGCTAATATTACTGTTTCTATGGTTTTTTGGGCTCTATTATATGTCCTCCAGAGGTTATCAAGTACAATACAAAGTTGTTAACAAAGGTTCAATTGTAGACATTCATTCCATCACCGATTCAATGTTTCACGTCGAGGCAACGCTTGCAATAGTTCCAAGTATTACTTCAATCTTGCCTTTGTTTCCATTACATACAAGCACATGAGCATACATTCAACATTAACCCGGGACAAATTGATTTGTTATTAGCCGGTGACGTTTACGGAAAAAAAGTTCAAAGCGGTTTATGCAAAGGTCAACCAGGCGAACCTATAGCTCAAAATACCACACACGGTTGGATATTGAGCGGCGAAATAATTCAGCAAAATCATATCATCGCAACTGAAGTTAATTGTTTCCATGTCTCAACGGTAGAAATCGGTGAATGCATCAAGCGTTTCCAAGAATTGGAAGAAATTCCGACTACTCGCACAATTTCTAGCGAAGATCAATGGACAGTCGATCATTATAACAGTACATATAAACGCCAAGCAAACGGCAAGTTTCTCGTTCGCCTTCCATTCAAATTCTTATTCGATTCCTCTATTGAATTGGGCTCTTCTTTCTCTATGGTCTCAAAACGATTTCAATATTTACAACGACGTTTTCAAAGAGATCCCAAATACCATCAAGCATACGTCATTGCATTCAATGAATACAAAACACTTAAACAAGTCAAGTTAGTTAAAACCATAAATGACGATTCAATGCCACCAGCTTCGATCAAACACTTTTATTTACCGCATCATGCAGTGGTTAAAGAAAGCAGTCTGACTACACAGTTTCGGCAAGTTTTTGATGGGTCAACGAAAACATCAAACGGTCGCTCACTCAACGATATTCTTACAAAGGGTCCAGCACTTCAATCAGATATTGTTGCCATTGTTATGAATTGGCGAAGTCGTAAATACGTTTTTATTGCTGACGTCACAAAAATGTTTCGGTGCATCGAGGTACACCCAGACGATATGAAATGCTTCTCTGGGAAGACAATTCACAACTCGTAACCTATGCATTGCAAACTGTCACATTCGGAATTAAGATATCGCCTTTCCTTGCAATAATGACGCTTTTTACATTGGCTCGGCTCGAACGTTCCAAGTATCCATTAGCAGCAGAAGCAATAAAAAACCAAACTTATGTTGATGATGTTTCATCCGGAGGAGATACGATTGAACAAACAATCGAAGTAACAACACAACTAATTAAAATGCTACGCGGTGCCAGATTTGAGTTGAGAAAATGGGCAAGCAATTCACCGAAAATTCTCGCTCACATTCCAAACAAATATCACGATCAGAGTCCGACATGTTTACTTAATACAAATGACGACATAAAGGCTTTGGGTTTGTGTTGGTCAACTTCTCAAGATTGTTTTCAATTTAGTGTAAACTATTCAATCAGTAGGTCACAACATACGAAAAGAACAACACTCTCTGTTCTTGCTCTCCTTTTCGATCCAATCGGTTTTTGAATCCATTCGTCAAAGGCAAAGTTGTTTTTAAGCAAGTTATGGGAACAGAAATTGGGATGGGATGAAACAATGCCAGCTGATTTATACAACGAATGTCTAAAAATTGGCTAAGCACTACATCGACTAATCAACGAAGTGAACTTCATATTTTCTGTGACAACACACTCAAAGCGTATTCAGTGGCAGTGTATCTACGAACAATCGACATAAACAATTTCATTTTCGTGAATCTATTACTTGCAAAAAGCAAATTAACGCCGACTCGTAATCCATTAACAATTCCAAGGGCGGAATTGTCCGGCGTCGTTCTCGCGGTGAAGGTTTTAGAATCAGCGAGAAACAATTTTCGTTTGCCAATCGATCTAGTTTTCATGTGAACAGATCCAAATCGATGGGCACCGTTCGTTTTCAATCGAGTCCAACGAATCTTGTCTTCAACGAAAGTTGAACAGTGGAGACATGTAGTCTCAAAGGACAATCCAGCTGTTTGTAATTGTCGCGGTTTAAATATTTCGCAACTCGAAGACTCAAAACTGTGGTGGAACGGGCCAAATTGGCTCTCATTACCACAAGAACAATGGACTATCTCCCCTTTTGATTTAATCGCTGATAATCAAGGTGATTTTTTTTTTTTTATTCATTATTCAGTATTTATAGACCGAATTGTGTACCGTTAGGTGTGTTCAGTCTTTTTTCGTATTCCATAAATACCACCAGCATGAGAACTATTATTCGAATACATTGGTGAGGGGCTTGCAGGGCACAACGGCACCATATTCGAATGCTCGAGCCCATGAATGGCTACTACCTTTTTTGCGGTGGTGTATTGAATATTGAAATACCCAATAGCACAACCTTTCGCGTTAAGGTAGTCAATTTACGTGTATCTGTGCTAACTCAAAATCCTCTTTGTGCACACACACGGGACCGACGGCTTAAAGTGTCCTCCGAAACACTCCGTGAGTCGAACATCACTGTTTTATGTGTTAGTTTGTCTCCCATCAATATATCACTGCTATTAGCAATGATGAAATTGATAGAAAATCAAACGGCCACTAGGAGATTCGAACCCACGTCCCCATGCTTGCAAAGCCGGCACGCTCACCACTACTCTACAGCTGGGTCCATCAAGGTGAATTGCGTTCAAAATTCAAATCAATCAATGTAAATGTCAACGAAATACCGCGCATCGACTAAATTTTACCTCGATTTTCCAATTTCAACCGTCTTCGACGCAGCTTAGCATATTTTCTTCGTTATATGAGCATTCTACGATACCGAATTGAATCAAAACCATCGCAAAATTCCGAACTTTCCAAATTGTCAATCTCTTCTGTTTCAATCAAAGATAAAATTGCAGCTATTTCACCTTTACCTGTTTACAAAATTGATAACGCTGAAGTTGCAATCATTCGCTGGATTCAGCACGAGCATTTTGCCCTAGAATTCAAAGGCCTAGCTGCAAAACAATTCATTTCACAATCAAGCAAACTCAAACGCTTGAACCCTCTCATCGATGAAAAAGGACTTCTTCGCGTCAACGGGCGTCTATGTAATGCATTTATGTCATACAATGAAAAATATCCTATCATAATTCCAGCAAAACATTCAATCGTACCGCCCATTGTTAAATTTTATCACTTGCAAACGGAACACGGTGGTCCACAAATAACAGTCAATAGCATCAGACAAACATATCGCATCCTGAACATATGCACATTCGCTCGTCATTTCATACATAAATGTGTTCGTTGCTTTCGTTTAAAACCAAAACTTTCGACTCAATTCGTGGGCTCACTCCCACTTCCGCGTGTTAATGATAAATCATCTACATTTGCCGCAACTATGGTCGATTACGCCGGTCCATATGATGTTCGTGCATCAAGGGGCAGAGGACAAAAATCGTATAAGGGCTGCGTTTGTATTTTCACTTGCATGGCAACAAAAGCTGTGCACTAAGAAGTCGTTGGCAATTTGAGAACGCAATCCTTTCTGCACGCAATCGATCGATTCATAGGAAGACGTGGCGTTTGCCCTGATGTGTACAGTGATAACGGCTCTAACTTAGTTGGTGCATCGAATGAGATTAAACGTACGCAAGCGGAAGAAGAAGCATTCATTGCCAGGGAAATTATTCCATTTTTATCAACAAAGAAAATACAGTGGCATTTCAGCCCACCGGGTGCATCCTATTCCAATGGATTGGCTGAAGCAGCAGTGAAATCTATGAAGTTTCATTTTTCACGTATCATCGGTCAAACAAAACTCACCTTCGAAGAATTCACTACAGTGCTCGTTCGCATCGAATCAGTACTTAATTCAAGACCGATTTCGCGGATAAGTGACATTCCAAATGATTTCACCGCATTAACACCCGGTCACTTTTTGATCGGTCGACCATTGCTCGCTCGTACACAATCATCTGAAATCGACGAAAATCCAGTCAAATGACATCAATTCATGCAAACTATGGCTCAACATTTTTGGCAGCGTTTTCGACACGACATACTATCAAAAATGAAAATTCGTACAAAATGGCATAGCAAACAATCTTGTTTGAAGCTCAACGACTTGGTAATCATTAAAGATGAAAGATTCCCTATCAATCAGTGGCCATTGACCGGAATTATAGAACTTCATCCTGGACATGATGATTTGACTCGCGTTGTAACAGTGAAAACGTCACATGGTACACTCAAAAGACCGATCTCCATGTTGGCTTTGATTAAAAACCAACACGACGAATAGCCATGCAAATTGCGAATTTTGGTCGCTTCCTCGCTTCGGGTTCAAGCAGAACTAAAATTAGCAGCAGCCGTCATAAATTCATCCTAAATTAGAGATCATTCTATTTTTTAATTTACTATCAGATGAATTGAAATTCATCACATCCATCGTATTTCAAACTTGCTTGTTTGTATTTAACGTAGCATATTTTTTCTTCTTCATTAGAATAAGTTTTTTTTTTCTCTTCCTCTTTCACTTTTTCAATCATAATTCACAGCGAATCTTTAAATAACAATAAAATTGTCATTGCTGGGAGAATGTTCAAAGACTGTTCAAATGACACTGACAGGCTGTTAGATGATTGATGACGGATAGGTGACACATTGTCTTAGTTTTTAAGAACGTCTATAATAACGAAATTGAATCTTGTTCCAGCAGATAACCGCACGCATTTTCATTTCCGCACGCATTTTCATTTTCGCTTTGGGAAATGTGCAGAAAAGTTAGTTTTGCGTATGTAAGAATTATGTAATGATTAATGCCTCTTCGCAGAGTTTACAATTCCAATATTTGATTTAAAACACTCAAATGTAGTATGTGAAATTCTACTGAGCCGAAAAATACTGAGGCTACGGCGTATCACCATAAAAACTCAACATTTTCCATTCAAAATCCCAATCTTATTGAGTAGTAATATTCACATTTCTTTTAAACATTCAAAATCACATGAAAGCACAGAAATATTAATTTTTCACCTGTTCAAAACTGAAAATCATTGCCACAAACTCATAGACGTAAAACTGTAAAATACTGCTCAAATACAAGTTGAAAAAAATTGACATTTTATTGAATGAAGCTCGATTGAAAAACCACCAAAACTTATGAATCACGCCTTTGTTTATTTTTTGGCAAAAAAGCTATTTTCCCGCGATGCTGAAACTGCGCTCAGAAGGTGAACTTGATGAAGGTGTGCAACCTATTTTCAGAAAAAGTGTAAATAATACTGGGTGCAGATAATTATTTCTGAACCACCAATTCCGCAAGAACCACCAATACACAAGACATAATGTTGTCGTCATCTACCAGGTACTTGCATATGAAACCGCTGTATTTTTGCTAAAAAACACGTTTATTTTAGTATGATGGCAAAACATATTTTAATCAAAGTATTGTCCATTCGAATCCGCACATTTTTGCCATCTTTCGGACAATTCATGAATACCGCGCCAATAAAACTGTTCGTCTTTTGACGCAAACCAGTCATCGAGCCATTTTCTCACATTTTCGTAAGAAGTGAAGCGCTGCTCCGACAGTGCGTGACCCATCGAAGCGAACAAGTAGTAATCTGATGGTGCCAAGTCTGGTGAGTAAGCCGCATGCGGTAGCAATTCCCAACTAAGCGCCTCAATCGTTTCCTTGACCAGTCTTGCAGTGTGTGATGGAGCATTGTCGTGCAAGAGAATCACTTTGTGTTGCCTTTTTTGATATTCCGGCCGATTTTGAAGCAATGCGCGGTTCAAATCGATCATTTGCTGTCGGTAGCGATCAGTATTAACCGTTTCACCAGGTTTTAACAGCTCATTATAGATGACACCCTTCTGATCCCACCAAACACACAGCATTGTCTTCCGTCCGAGCCGATTTGGCCTTGCGGTCGATGTCGCTGGTTCGCCTGGTGTTACCCATGATCTCTTGCGCTTAGGATACTCGAAATATATCAATTTTTCATCGCCAGTCACAATCCGATGCAGAAACGACTTCCTTTTGTACCTTGCGAGCACTTGCCAGCAGCAATTCACAAGTGGTTTTTCGGTTTTCCTGCTGCTTTTCATTCAGTTCATGTGGCACCCATTTTCCGACCTTCTGGATCTTTCCCATTGCTTTCAAACGTCTGGAAATAGTTGTTGAGTCCACATTTAATTGTTCTGCGAGATGTGGTTGCGTCTGAGCATCGTCCTCATCCAGCAATGCCTGCAATGTAGTTTCTTCAAACTTCCTCGGCGGTCTACCACGTTCTTCATTTCTCAGGTCAAAATTGCCATTTTTGAATCGTCTGAACCACACTGCACACTAGTTTCACTTAAAGCATGCTCGTCGTAAGCTTCTAGAAGCATTCGATGAGATTCGGCAGCAGTTTTCTTTAAATGAAAGCAGAAAAGCAGTGCTGTCCGCATTTCACTATTTTCAGGCACAAAATCCGACATTTTTCAAGAGCGAAAAAAACACATTGTTGTATGAAACTTGAAATATTGTGTATAGAGTATTGTTGACAGATGTCATATTTACTAATAAGCATGAACAACATGGTTTGACAGATCACACAGTACCTAGACCGCTAGATGTCAACCGCGGTTTCATATGCAAGTACCTGCTAAGTTCATGTTATTAGGATCTTTTTGTATGTAAAAGCATTCATAATTAGGCATCGAGCGGTTTTTCGTTTGTAAAATTCTAAATCAATCGTTGTGTTTCGATGCTGCGTTTGTTTGAACCAAAATACTTAATGTCACACGTATTTGATTACTTCATTTTCTGCATTTACACCAGATTTTTTCTAATTGGGTGTGTTTTTACAAATTGAACAAATTATTTTATTGCACGCATTTTAAAAGTTTACTGCTCATCATGAGCTAACAAGACTGAATAGCAAAGTAGATTCTATTGTATTGAATCGGCGAAGATTGAACAACAACATCAACAAACATTTAAAGACCATTTTTGCCTTTCAGCGTCTGGTCTGTTTTACGAAACAAAATGCCTCATATAACCCTCACAATACCTCTGCACAAATCCCGATCGAGAGCCAAGTTTTGAGTTTCATCACATCATTCATATCCCTTCGCATTCAAATCAAATTTAACCGAATCTAAATAACGTCTACGTATTCTACCCCTACCTCTCGGCCCACCAGCTTCGGCGAACAGAATCCGTTACGATAATTGATCTTATCTTGCGTTTAACATGACCAAACCATCTCAGTCTGGATTTTCTTGCTTCCTCTCCTACCGAATCGACGTTTAAATCCCCCCGAATCGTCTCATTTCGGATTCTATTTTCCCACTGATCGGGGCGCGAGACTCCTGAAACAATTCTCAACACTTTCATATCAGACACTTCCAAATCATGAATCAAATTCTCAAAATCAACCCAGCTCCCGCTACCATATAGAATAGTTGGTCTGAAGATTGACCCATGAATCAACATCTTTGTTTCTATACTCAATTCACGTTTATTGAAAACGTGTGATCTAAGTTGGGCTACTACTTTATTTCCATTAACCCTACGTTGTTCAAACTCTTTATTAAACTTGAACTACTTCCGAAAAGATGCAACCCAAATATTTGAAGTGGGAAACTTGTTCCAACAGGTTGCCATTCAATGTGCCATGAATAGGCTTTCGAGTTTTGTCCACATGCATAACTTGAGTTTTTGTGCCGCTAATGGTCATTCCGAAGTTCGTACAAACCTCTTCCAAATCTTTGATACTATTTTGCAGCTCCCGTTCAAAATTGCCGAAAAGTAACAGATCATCCGCGTAAGCGAGTGCAGAGATAATATGGGCCCCAAAGCTACCCGTTAAATTGGCTGATTTGATCAGCTTGTCCATATAAATAATGAATAGTAGAGGTGAAATTGTACATCCCTGTCGCAGACCATTACGTACTTCAAACCATTCACTCAAATCTCCATCCACTCTTACTGCTGCTTTACTATTTGTGAACAAACTTTGGATCGCGTTGAGAAGATAACCATTCACACCATATTCGGCCAAGACTGACCACAACTTAGATCTGGGAATGCAGTCGTATGCTTTCTGCAAATCCACGAAACAGAAGTACAGTTCCCTATTTCTTTCAAGGAATTTCTCCATTAGTTGTCTCATGCAAAAAAATTTGATCTTGACAACCGCGCATTGGGTGGAAGCTCGATTGATTTTCATCCAAGAGCGATTCGACAATAGCTCTTGTTCTCTTTTCCAAAATTGCACTATATACTTTACCGACAACGCTCAGTAGAGAAATTCCTCGATAGTTGTTGCAGTCTCTATTACTGCCTTTCTTATGAAGTGGCGAAATGCCTGCGCCACCCCACTCTTCAGGGACAACAGAGGAACTCCAAGCTAAATTAAAGATACGTTGTAACTAGCGAACACCTACCAAACTACTACTTTCCAGATATTCATTCCGGATCTCATCCACACCCGCAGCCTTACCCCAACTCAACTTATTGATTGCAATCTGAATTTCATCCATGCTAATCTCTTCCAAATTCTCTTCACTCACATTGACATTCACATTTTCATTCACCAAATCGGCATTTTCCACATTCAGCAATTCATCAAAATATTCCTTCCATCGTTTCAACACATTCTTTCTACCCATCACTACATCACCAGACTTGTCCGAAACAGCTCCAGGAGCGTGTTTCGTGCCACCATTCCTTATGTTCTTAACCCTTGAATACCTTATTCCTCTGTTGTCCAGCAACTTCTAGATCCTGACTAAACTTCGCCCATTTTCTCTCTTTTGCTCCTTTTACCATCATTTTCACCACACGCTTTTGTTCCCTATTCGACTCCAGATTTTCGTCAGTTCGGTTCCTCAACCAGCGGATCCATCTCATTTTCTTTTCTTTTACAGCAATTCTTGTATCTTCATTCCACCATTCAGTCTTCTTTCTCCCATTCTTGACGACAAACATGCCACAACACTCTTTTGCTACTTCTACAATCACTTCCATAAACAAATTCCATTCTAATTCTGCTAAAAACTCTCTCGCTACATTCACATCTCGCAATATTTTCACTTTTACTCTTTTTGTTGACTTCTCATTGCTTCTTAAGCCGCTCTTGCTAATGCATAGTTTGCTGGCTACCAAGTAGTGATCAGAGTCTAGACCAAAACTTCTATACACTCTCGTATTTAAGACTGTTTTGCGCAAGCTTGTCTCAACGATAATGTAATCGAGAAGAGATTTTTGATTCTGACCAGGTTTTTCCCACGAATACATGTGAATTTTCTTATGTTTGAAAAATGAATTAGTTATAACTAAATCTGAACTCTGGCACAAATCGAGTAATCTATTCCCATTACCATTCGCGGCAGACTCTTCACCAAATTTTCCCAGTACTGCTGAAAAATTTGGATCGTTTCTTCCCACCCTCGCATTGAAATCGCCTAATAGAATCACTCTTTCACTGCCCTTTCTATCGACTACATCATTCAGATCGATGTAAAAATCGTTCAAACGGTCCGAGTCTGCCCCTTCACAAGGCGAATAAACACTCAAAAATCTATAAATTGTTCCCCCAATTTTATTCGAGATCCACATTAATCTTTCACTGACTAAGGAAGACTCTAAATTTTTGTAAATCAAAAAACCTACGCCCCAATTAGCTCTTCCTCTAGAAACACCCGATAAAAATACCCGTTAATTCCCTAGAGTATCCTCAAACTGTCTTTTGATACGAACATCACTCAAAGCTAAGACATCTAAACCGAAAACATTCGCTCTGTCAACTAATTCGATCTTCTTCGACTCAAAACCTCCTCTCAAATTCAAAGTTCCAATATTCAGAACAGTTTTCAATTGTGGAGCTCCGGTCAGGTCCCGGGGAGGGCGAGCTCCGTGGCCTCCCCTCGTTCGAGGCACAATGTTTCGATTTCGAGCTAAATGAATTTATGGTGAGGGGCGTGCTAAGCCACATTGCACCCGAGAAAAAACACATCGATTTTGCCGAAAGAGACATGTCCGCGGAATTACCATGCTACCGAAATCAGGAATAGTAAAATTTACGAAATCAAATTCGGCCAAATGTATGAAATTGGAACGAACTCACCAAAATACGTGTACACTCGTCACATAACATATGAAAGCATTATTAACCAAACATTTACCGTTATATTGACATAAATATGTAGTAGTAATAAAATAACTCGAAATTGGTAGCACTGTGGGTAAAATTTTCAGAAAAGGTCGGTGCGAGACCAATGGCATAGTGGGTGTGATCCGCCATGGTCTCCTGACTACGACGGTATGTTTGGTTTACTTTAGACAAGAAATAGTTTCCATACATTACTTTCATAGAACCGTTTTTCACCTAATCTGGAATTGGGTGTTTTGTAAAACAAAATATTGTCATTATTCATCATTGAAAATGTGTTGTAGGGGATTTTTCGGTACGAGGAATTCGAATCTGAGCTTATTTATTCAATTCGACCTCGATTTGAGACGCTAGAAGGAAAAAATATCAAAAAGTTGCGATTTTTCGTATTTTTTGTTAACTAATGGAAATATTAATTGAAATTATTTGTTTACACGTTGGAATCATTAAAAGAATACCAAAACCACGATTACATTTAATTTAAAGAAAGTCAAAGAAATTCAACGGAAAGTATATATTCAAAAAGATTGAAAATACATTCCAATAGATGTCTCTGTTTAAAATTCTTATTAAAAAGGAAAGTATCGAATGTTCTAATACATCTGTCAATGTTAGACACAAAAAAAATCGCCGGTAAAAGTTGCACAAAACATATGAACGATTTCAACATGGATTTTTGCGAAAAAAAAATATGTTATTGTTTCATTTGCGGTCAGTTTGTTTCTTACAAAATGAAACGAAATAAATCAGAAAAATTCACGCAATGTTTCAATTCGTTCAAATATTTGATTTCATTTAATTCCAATATCATTCTTGAACATAAACCAAATATGTTTTCATTCTATTTCCAATAAATTCTTTGTTAGAAAAATACCGAATATGTTTAGGTCACCATTTGATTGAAAAATCGAAAAATTTGTATGGGAGCTGCACTGATTTTTCTTTGATTATGATGAGACTCTCAGCTCCCATACAAAAATTGATCATTTTAGCTACTTTTTGTATTAGAAAGTGTATCAAATGAATCAGTTAGGCGGAAAGTTATCTTCCGAGAAGCTAAGTACAGAAACGAAACTATTCACACGTTTGTACCAAAGAGATTCAAAACAAATTTTCGTAACAAAGTGAATCAAGAATACTCGATTCTTGATGCACTTTGTAACTAAAATTTGTTTTGAATGATTTTATTATAACTCTATATAATAAAATAATAATAAAATCATTCAAAACAAATTTTAATTACATGTGGCCTAAAATTCAATTTAATTCAAAAAATGTGAGAACCGATTCGGCAGCAACAGAAATTAACGCCATCTTGCGTTTTTCGAAAATTGAACAAGTGGGGGAAAAAAATCGAAAAAATCAATTTAAATATTCAGTATTTGAAGATTTTTACGCTTATCTATCACAACATTCATCCCTTAGTTTTCACGGACCAGCCGGTCCTCTGATACACACTTTCTAGGATGTTCGTTCAAAAATTTGGATGGAAAACTGCCACCAGAATTGAATCATAGATCAATAAAAACTGAGAAATTTCCTCAAAATTAGCTCAAAATAGTAGATAGATAATCGATTTGTATTTCCATCCAGATGAGATGACAGATAAGTTGAAAAAATATACTTTTATCAAGATGAGATAAAATATAATTATCTCAAAACCAGACATCTCATAGATATCTGCAAGACGAATTACCTGTGTAAAACCCTGCTTAGAATTCATAACAATTGGCGAGTTTCACAAAGACATCGTTTAGCCATGATATTTCAGTTCGGTTTGCAAAAGGGTTTTTCTTGGTTTATCGTGAATAGCATAAAATCTATTCCAAATGTGTTATGCCAATGCAAATATTCTGGAGAATTCTTTGGCAATCCTAATGTCTTCTGAATGGATAATTGATCACAAATTATTTCGAGTGATTTTTTACGTCCCAGAACAATGGAATGCAGCGAATGTTCATCGAAGAACAATTAAGCCCTAATCTTTAATGAAACTTGGCCTAGATTAATACACTCATAAAAAATTGGTTTAGTATATTTAAACCGTGGTTTGAAATCAATAAATTCAAACATTTTTTGTCCGAATTTTACTGAAGAAGTTTTTTTAAAAATAAAATTGCTCAATTCTAATATTGCATCGACATTCAAATATTGAAGTGTCAAAATGATATATAAATTTGCATTTCTAGTGGAAATGTCAAGATTCAGTTGCGCACGAATTTGTCTTGTTGTCCAAACGTTTTGAAGATTTGAAAATATCAAATATGCGCGACAGTTTCAGCGTTGCACAAGTTTTTCGACCACAATATAAATACGCACACAACTGAATGGATGAGAATAAAAACTGACCTCAATTGTCTCATTTTTGTTTCGAAATTTCGACTGTAAGTGCACTCCAATATTTTGATTTCTATGCAATTTGAACATTGCATTGTGTTATTTTAATGTAAAAAAAAACTTTTTTTGTAAAATTCGGGAATAACGTTTGATCTCACTGATTTCAAACCACGGTTTAAAGATTCTGAAACAATTTTCAATTAGTTTTATTTTCAATTTACAATTGACAGTACACTTACAATGATTGCTTCTTCAACATTTCTTTACGTATCCCCGTTGTTTTACTATCTGCACATATTATTTTTTTTACTAAGGCATCAGTGGCAACAATATTGAACGATTTGAGTCCAGCACCATCAAAATTACCAAACCAAAAAAGCATTATTTCAACTAGCCATATGACCCTCAAGGGAATTCAAGAAAATTCGCCGGACGTGAAGGCAATGCGGTAAGTTTATGTGTTCACATAGTATATTGCTCAATACATATATTGTAATATCTCTTTATATTGAATGCCAATTGCTAAAAGATATATGACAGCCTCGAAATAAAAGCATTCTTTGTAGAAACAGATAAAGAAAATGCTTAATACAAAAATTCAATGCGAGAGAAAGCAATAATTAATTGTTGAGAATAAAAGCCTAATAAACAAAAACCAAGGGCGTAAGCCAAAAAAATCGACTAGTTTGGTTTTCGCTCTTGGTGTTTGAGTATTTCAGAAAATAGGACAATAATACTCGAATACCAAGAGTGAAAACCAAACGGCTCGTCTTGTTTGGCTTACGTCCTTGGTGTTTGTTTATTAGGTTTTAGTCTCAACAATTTATTATTGCTTTCTCTCGCATTGAATTTTTGTATGAGAACTTTCCTCGTCCATTTCATAGAGAACGTTTTTCAGCCGCACGCAAAACCAAACGTATACTTAAAATCTTTTTACAATATTACCTCAACAATGAAAAGTTTAAAAATTCTTGTTTCCAAATAAATTGTTGGCCTTCCATCAGTCACTCTCCGCATGACTTTCGGTTATTTGATTGCTATGCCATAAACCAAAGATATCAAAAACATGAAGACAAAAAACGCTCAGCGATGTTTATCCGATCACATCGAATCCAATTTCAGTTATGATAATTATCTTATGTATTATAATACACACTGCTAAGCCACACTGCCGGATCAGTAAAAATTAAAAGGCGACCTATTGTATGAAAATGGAACGAATTCACTAAAAATACGCTTTCCTTGGTACTCCGATATTTATTAAATTTTAATTAAATCAATAAAAACACATTTGGTGCTTTCTGCTCGAATGCACAAAATACCAAAACTAAAACAGAAATATTTACAAATCATTTGAATTCTCATTATCATTCGAATTCGTCCACAATTCTCTTTCAATATGCAGTGAAAATGCAAACACTAGGGGGAAATGCGTTTTTTTTCAGTTCATTTATTCCCATCAATGATATTTAAGCAGCTGTCAAAGCAGTCTCCTGTATACTTGAATCACATGGTTGTTCGGAACGGTGAAATATCGCGATATGGAGATAATCTTGTGAATACTCGAAGCAATGTGATGATATTCTCTCAACCAATTAGATTTAAGTTCTCATCACCATCATCATTATCATCATCATCATTCATCATAATCATCAATACACATGCTTTTGCCCAAAATTCCTTTCGCTTTCTCATAATAATGTTAACGTAAATTTCACTTCAAAAATCTATCGTATTTCCTCTGTCTCTCCAGAGATAGACCGGTGTTGCCATGGTTTTCCACTCGTTGAATTGTTGATTTATTAATTGAATTTATGTTACTTCCAAAACGATATTTTTTAAGGTCAAATCGAATTTATCAAGTGATCGCATAAACATGTATATCTAAATGTGAATCATGTTTTAGATAAGGCAGATGCCAAAATCAAATGAGTCGGTATTACAGAGCCAAAATATCAGCATTTATTTGAATATTTCACTGATATCTCCAATATTTTTAATATTTTATTAAAATTGTCAATCTTCAAAATTACTATATACTATATTACTGAATATATAGTTATTTTCATTTATTTGAATCTTAAAAACGATGTTATAACCCCCTAGTGCAAACATTTTTCTAATAAAGGGTGATTTTTTAAGAGCCTGGTTTTTGAAAATTCAAAACAACACAGAAAATTTACAAAAGTGAATGGAATTTTTATTTGGATCGATAAATCAATTCCTGCCATTTACTTTTTAAAGATAATTTCACTTAAATGTTGCCCGCGGCTACGCTTCAAGTGGTCCATTCAGAAGATCCAATTTTGGCACACTTTTTCACACATTTCGGCCGGAATCTCACTAATGACGCATTCAATGTTGGCTTCCAAAGCAGCAATCGTGGTTGGCTTGTCCCTATAGACAAGAGACTTAACGTAGCCCCACAAAAAATAGTCACGATCTTGGTGGCCAATTGACTGGACCAAAACGTGAGATTAACCAGACTTAACTCGCCTCTCAATTGATGCATGGTTTCGCGTGCAGTGTGGCATGTGGCACCGTCCTGTTGGAATCACATGTTGACCAAGTCCAATTCTTGCATTTTTGGCAAAAAAAGTTTGTCATCATCGAAAGGTACCTTTCTCCATTGACCATAACGTTGCGGCCTTCATCGTCTTTGAAGAAGTACGGGCCAATGATGCCGCCTGCCCATAACCCGCACCAAACAGTGCATTTTTCGGGATGCATTGATAGCTCCTGGCTGCTTTTCATTCCAAATACGGCAATTCTGCTTATTCACGTATCCATTGAGCCAAAAATGAGCCTCGTCGCTGAAGACAATTTTGCGAAAAGAGACATTTTTCACAGAGCACGAATTTTGATAATAAATTCCAATAATTTGCAAACGTTGTTCAGGCGTAAGTCTATCCATGATAAAATGGCAAACCAAACTCAGCATTTATTACTTTGACACATGTCAAGAATCACGCGTGAACTGTCACAAATATAAACTTCAAAAACCAAGTAGCAAAAAAATCACTCTTTATAAATGATCAGTTCTTCAGCATTTTTCAATGAAAATATCTGTAGCATCAAACTTCACTTTGTGAAACATAAACGAAAGTTTTTTTCTAAATACATCTATCTTCACTACAATCAAATGAGCAATGAACACAGATTTCTTTGCATCATATTGACATTTCGGCCAATGCGAACATTGGGCCAAGACAACAGAAACAACTGGAAGAGTACGAGTGAACAGAAAAACTTGACACAGTTTCTATCAATGGACCAAATTAATGGAAACATATTCCATCGAAAAATAGCGATGAACACAATCCGCTTTTCGTAATATTCGCTCAGATTCGATCTTGATAATATGCAACACTGAGCTTTTTATGCTTCTTTAATGTCAATGATAATAATTTGATGTGCAACATCTAGCGTTCGCACGCGCAGCTTTGTGAAACTATTGAAATTTGCGGACTTGCGTGCTTCCTGTAAAATATAAATAAATCGAATGAAACCTTTCTCTTCGTTTCAATGAGTTGCACAAGTTGAGAATTTATGAAAATCTCTAGAAACTTACTGCCAAGTTTTTTGCCCGGCTGTTTCATTAAAAAGTCGAAGAAAGAGGCATGCGTACGGTATACATGATAGATTATTTTATATTCAATTTTACACTCGGAAAATCGTTTGGATTGTGTTAGTGTCGGTAACTTAAATTGAAAATTGCCGTCATTTGATATTCAAGCTTTCATCAGAATACATACAGTACAGGCCAAAAATATGGATACAGCAACAGATATTCCGTTTTTCCAACTTTGTCATCATATTTTCATAATAAATTGATATTGTTTCGCTTTATTTTTGTTCTTTAATGTAAATCTGAGATTTTTTAATCATTCTGAACAAAATCTATGGCAATAAAATGAAATAATTACTTCTAATTGTCTTTTTCCATGCGCAATAAGATTATTGCGAATCTGTGGCAATTAAAAATATCATTTTTCTTGTTGATTCCAACGAATATTTCTGCTTGTTTTGAATTTGCCACGTTTTTCTTTGACAATTGATATGATTTTGAATGATTTGCAACGACATGGTCTGCATCACACCACCTGAATAACGGTAAATTCCATGAAATGTATTCAGATGAAAAAAGTATCAATCAAACGTCAATAACGATCAAAAAATCAGTGGTAAATTAGTTTCTGTGCTGCAAAATGGCAAGAAAAAATTGAAATAAGTCCAGAAAAACGCTCACAAATTGAAATATTAAAAAAAACTGGCAAATCATGCGCCGAAATCGCCAAAATATTAACAATTTCGAGGAGTGGTGTGCAGAAATGTTGGCAAAGATTCATTGAAACTGGCAGTAACATAAACAGAGCTGGACGCGGACGATCTAAAAGAGATGACAACAATATTTTATTGATTTTTGAGGCACACCGATTCAAATCAGCGTCAGATATTCGAGCTGAAATCAATCAAACATTGGCCGCTCCAATTTCCTTGAATACTGTCAACTGGGAGAAAATGGAATGGTTGGACGAATAGCTGCGAAAAAACCACTCTTGCGACCGATAAACAAACGGAAACGTTTAAAATTTGTCCAAGAACACAAAGATTGGTCGATTGCGCAATGGAATTCAGTGTTTTGGTCAGATGAGTCAAAATTTCAACTTTCAGTAATCGGCGTCAATTCGTCCGTAGAAAACCAGGTGAACGGCTCAATTCCGATTGTATTGCGCCAACTATAAAATACGGCGGCGGTTCTGTGATGGTTTGGGGCTGTTTTTCGTATGATGGAGTCGGCCAACTCAAGTAAATTGATGGAAAAATGACAAAAGAGTCATACCACAGCACTTTTCAATGCCATGCGATTCCATCTGGAAAGCAATTGATTGGGCGTGGATTTATTTTCCAGCAGGATAATGATCCAAAACACACTTCTGGATTGTGCTCCACTTATTTACAAAATAAACAAGACCTTGGTGTGCTTCAAGTCATGGAATGCTCACCACAATCACCAGATATCAACCCAATCGAACTTCTGTGGGACGAACTCGATCGCCGTGTGAAATATTTGCGACCAAAAAGCCTTGTATATCTCTGGGAATGTCTGAAAGATTCTTGGCAAAACATACAAGTGGAAACACTGCATAATCTTGTTGAAAGATTGCCCAAAATATGCGCTGTACTCATCAAAGCCAGAGGTGACCATTTCAAAGAAAATCGTCTTAAGTAGAATTTTCTCAATTTTGATTTGTAAAAGTCATTTAATTTATACGGAATGAATATAGAATAGTCACTAGAAGTGAATTCGTAAACATATGTGCCTTCAAAATGTAGATTAAGTCATCTGATTTCGTTATAAAGACAAAAAATTGAATTTTTCTTGCTGTATCCATATTTTTGGCCTGTACTGTATATAGGTATGTATTATAACTATATTATAAAATTCGTTCCATGTCATTCTCTTCGATCGAAAGTTTTTGTTGGAAGTGTGATGCATCATGCCTCGAAGCGATAAGCCAATGTCTTATGCCTATTTTTCATTTTGTTTGCGAATTTTCTCGCGATGTGATCCACTTCCTTTTTGCTTTAGCCCAAAGCTCTCCACTTCTCTTGAACAATCTTTAAATTTGTTAGTGACTACAGATTTTTCTCTAACTCATTCCACGTATCGTTCTCTTCCGCATTTACAGGTACTATAGGCTTTGGATTTATACATGCAACGCTGTGCTACTAATGGCAGTTATAATATTTTGTTGTGTTGCCGGCAAAGTCTTATTAGCTGATTACAGACGATTGTTAATAAATGGACTGAATTTGGGCCAACCGAGCTTGATGTATGCATATTTAGCATTACTGTTACAATCGGGTAAGCAGTTGTGTATGCGAGTAGTTTGTGCAGTTGACGCATTATCAAGCGTTTAATGTCTGATATAAAACCATACCTGTGCAGCGTAACGACAACGCATTACTAAACGTAGTGGTATGCGTTGTCGTCACGGTGAACCTTTTTGCATAAAAAGCATGTGGCACATACGTGGTCTTGTCACTACAGAATGAACACAAATTGCAGGAAAAAAATTCGACGCACTTTCACTCATGCCAAGGCATTCAATCATTAAATTCACAACACTATTCGTTAGTTATTCGGTGTGGAAATGAATAATGTCGATTTTTTGTCTTTGAAAGAGCATTTATTTCAATAACAAGATTAATGAACAGATTATCCAATATATTCGCCATCGTTAGCTATGACCTCCTCCCATCTTCTGGGAAGTTTGTTGATTCCTCGTTTGAAGAAGTCCTCATCTTTTGAGGCAATCCATTCATCGACCCATTTTCGCACTTCTTCAGCATTTCGAAAGCGTACATCTGCCAAGCTGGTCTGCATCGATCGGAACAAATGGTAATCGGAAGGAGCAAGGTCTGGAGAGTACGGGGGGTGATCAAGATGATCCCAACCGAGCCTCCCTATTTTTTCTTTAATGATGTTTGCGCGATGTGGTCTGGCATTGTCATCGTGAAATAACACTTTGTGGTGTTTTCGAGCTATCAATGGTCGTTTTTCGTTCAGTTTCTTTGCCAATTCGCCCAGTTGTCGTCGGTAGCGATCAGCTGTAACCGTTTCATTCGATTTTAACAGCTCATGATACACCACACCTTTCTGGTCCCACCAAATGCACAGCATAAGCTTATGGCAATGAATATCGCGTTTTGGTTGTGAAGTTGATGGTTGTCCGGGATCAACATACGATGCTTTACGTTTCGGATTGTCGTAATAAATCCATTTCTCATCGCCAGTCACAATTCGACTCAAAAAACTATGTTTTTTCTGCTCTGCAAGATGTTTTTTGCATGCATCGATTCGTGCTTTGAGTTGTTTTTCATTCAGCTGATGTGGGACCCATTTTCCAAGTTTTCTAATCTTCCCCATTGCATGTAAGCGATAACCAATGGTTCTTCGGTCAACTCCCAATTCCAAAGCAAGTTCTTGTTGCGTTTGACATGAATTTTCATCCAATAATGCTTGCAATTCTGCATCTTCAAATTTTTTTGGCCCACCTGATCGTTCTTTGTCTTCCAAGTCAAAATCACCATTTCGGAAGCGTGCAAACCATCGTTCACAAGTTTTTTGAGTTGGAGAATGTTCGCCGTAAGCTTCTAACAACAATCGATAACTTTCAGCCGCCGTTTTCTTTAAATGAAAGAAGGTTACTAAAAATCCCCGCAAAATAGATTTATCAGGCACAAAATTCGACATGTTTGATGCAATAAAAAACTTTGTTGTTTACACTTCAACAAAATGACACATACTGACATTTTTAGCCTAATGACGGACAAAAAAAAAGAAAATGGCCGCGGTGTGTTCCGGTGCACATAACACTAGTTACGCCATCTTTTATCTAAATCGACATTATTCATTTCCACACCCATTACATAACACTATAGCTCTTCAAATGCAAAATGCCAGTTTTTCAACGCAGTAAATACATTTTTTGAGATTTTTTACACATTTTTCCATCGATTTTATCTAATATGGCTACTATGTACGACGGAAATGTATACTCACATAAAGAAACGTCGTTTTCTTACTTTGCACGACAATGACATGGACACAATATATTTCTATCGGAGAGATTCAAGAGTGTTTATGTTTTTCAAAATAAAATAGGGGCATATATTTTTAAATATATAAAAAAAACTATGGGAATTTATTCATTATGGCTTGGAAACCATAGTACATTTTACATATTGAGAAGTGGTAGTGTGATATGAAAAAAAATAATTCTCATTAATTCCTTAATTTTAGAATTGGTTTTATGATGATACGATAAACAAAACCCGTAAACATGTAGAATTTCGGGAAATGTGCGGAAAAGTTAGTTTTTTTTATATTTCATTTCAGAATATGGATGGCAGAAAATTCATTTTAAATTTATCCAAGATAAAGATAAAAAATTTTGTTTTTTTGATCATTCATCCAGAAAAGATAGAAGATATTATTTCATTTTATTATCTAAATATAATATCCTGACCATACACTGCGCTATGCTTCGGAGGTTCGAGATGTTGGATCGTGATCCTGATTGTATATTTAATTGGCGTTATCAATGCATGTTTCCATTAAGTAGGGAACACGATGCTCGTGAGTGACATTAATAGTGCTATCTTATATATTCAACATCAATTTTGGCTCATCTTCACCATCACAACCTTTACGATGATTCTTATTAAATTCAAATGGAATTTTTAACAAAGACTGCTCTGAATCTCATCGGAAGATATAACGATGTCATAGCACGCTATTCAATGAATAGCGCGAATAACGCTTGAATATTCAAACCCATAATATGAAATCAAATTTGAGCACAATAAAGTATCAGTTTTCCACATGTTCAATATTTTCAATAAACACAAAAATATCGCACTATTGCATCATTTGATGAGATTGGTGTTTCCATCCATTTCAATGAGTTGCATTCACCGTCGAATTTGAAATTAATGCTGTTCTCTTCTTTGTACTCTTTTCAACGCGTCGATACATGAATACGATGATAGGATTCTTGCAATTAGTCGGATGCTTAGGTGCCTTACGTCTATCTGAAAAACTACTGAACGCTTACTGGTTGCTACTTCTCATTCTATTGATTGGTGATGCGGTATTGGGCATTTTCTGGATGTTCAAATTCGATCGAATCATGCACGAACTTCAGCCAATGCTAAGGTTTGTTAAATTGCAGAAATTATTTAACTTCATTTTATTATTACATGGGAATTTATGTGGGAACTCCAATTCGCTTAAATTAATGAACATTTTGTTTAAATTCAGCAAACTATATGTGAATTTTCCATGATTTCCATAGATATCGTCTAACCACCGAATATGGAACGTCAGTCGATTTTAGTGAGCTATGGGATCGTCTGCAGATTGAAGGCCGTTGCTGTGGTGTTTTTGGTCCCCAAGATTTTACTGCGACGGCAAATCGTTCATATCCAACATCGTGCTGCTCGCCAGATATCGGCGATCAAATATCAATATCAAGGCGACCAATGACGTCAGCCGTTGTATTCCGTGACGAGTCAGTTGCCAGTGCTTTTACATACCAGGCCAAAGCCAATTTAACTGAACTAACCGATTTAACATGGAGCCATTTAGTCAATGATAACAAAGACGATATCAAAACAGCAACAGTGTGCCGGGCAATTTATCAGCAAGGCTGCTTCGAAAAGCTGGCTTCGTGGTTGCGCAATACAGCTGACATTCTATTTGTACTCGGCTACTGTGTAATAGCATTTTTGAAATTATCATTTTTGGGCATACTACGATATGAAATTAAAGAAATGATTCAAAAAATCAAATTGCTGCAGCAAGAGTTGTCTTGTGAAGTGATCAGCGGAGATGGTGAAACGATGCAGCAACAGCAAACGGTGAGGAAGTCGCACAAACACAGAGAATTCCTTTGATTAAATTCCATCAATCTGGTGGTAAATAATAAAATTGTAATACATTTTGGTCAAATTGCCATATTGAGTTTTATAAATTTGGTTTTAACTTGAATTTACCGCAGATTGATGCAATTTATGTCAAACTCTATATGGCAATACAATCAAAATGTACCAGCATTTTATTATTTACCGACGAATGATTGAATGTACCAATTTCTCTGTGCACAGAAACTAAATTCATGTTAATATTTCACAACAATTAGTTGTTAAAGTTGATTTTTAAAATATTCACAAGTATATGCGATTGTAGTCGTTTTTGTGACATTTTTAGCGTTTTGTGCAATTACTTTGTCACATTTACACACATAGTAGTAATTTGCTTAAGTCCTCATTACACCACAGGGTTGGCATTTTTACAAGTCATTTCATATTCTAAGTGCACATTTGCAAAAAATGACCTAATTGCAAATTGTTTTGACTTAATTTAGAGCTGCGTCTTGCTACAAATTCCGAATACAACAGTGAATGGTGGCATACACACAGAGCGAAAAGTTGGGAATCGAGACCGAGAGCGGAATCGCATCGGTTCGGGTGAAGGTGAACACGAATCTCTATTAATTCATGAAAATACACCAAAATACACTCGAAATAATCAATTAAACTTGTGCGATGAACAAGGTATATTAAGCTAATTTATACATGGACTTAAGCCCTCGTGGCACTCATTTACTTTTGGCGTCAGCAATCAAGCGCTTGGGCCCGCTAAAAAAATTTGCGCAATGAATGGAAGAGTCAATGATCTTGTCTTTGAATTTAGATGAAAACGAAATGGGTGCCGGAGCAACTGCTACACACTCAGATCGTCAATCACATGGTAACAACTATGAGCTGTCTGAATTGGATGTGAGAGGACCAACATACAGGTACGCTGTGGTGTAATGCAACTGAAAATTTTAGAATTGATATACTTTTATTTTAACTCCACCTAACCAGTATGTTGAGTGGATATTGTTTGTTGTCACTCTAACTAAATATCTTAATATCAGGTTTTAATAAGACCAGAAGCATCTTTATTGCATTTTTTAAACATTAAATGTTGTAGTGTTTATCCCTCTGTCATTATTTTATTGCTTCTTTGTGAATCTTTCTAGAAAGTCTAAATGGCCATCCTTATGAGAAATACAGGCTTACATAGCTAGAGCACGCAGCGAGTCCGAGCATATCCTATGTACAGAAATTTGTTAAAAAATGAACATTGAGAATAATACAAATTGAAATAAGCCCTTCTGTCAAATTGAAATATGCACCAAACCGATTTTCCCCACAATCCACAACAGGACACGAAACAACCCATGCACCGGAAAACTAAATATGCATGCATAAACCACCAACGACTTCACATTGTTAAGATCACTTTCGCAAACAGCACATACACACACACACACACACACACACACACACACACACACACACACACACACACACACATATCTTTCTATATATATATATATATATATATACAGTACAGGCCAAAAATATGGATACAGCAACAGATATTCCGTTTTTCCAACTTTGTCATCATATTTACATAATAAATTGATATTGTTTCGCTTTATTTTTGTTCTTTAATGTAAATCTGAGATTTTTTTATCATTCTGAACCAAATCTATGGCAATAAAATGAAATAATTACTTTTAATTGTCATTTTCCATGCGCAATAGGATTATTAAATATTAACGATTTCGAGGAGTGGTGTGCAGAAATGTTGGCAAAGATTCATTGAACAGAGCTGGACGCGGACGATCTAAAAGAGATGACAACAATATTTTATTGATTTTTGAGGCACACCGATTCAAATCAGCGTCAGATATTCGAGCTGAAATCAATCAAACATTGGCCGCTCCAATTTCCTTGAATACTGTCAAACGGCGACTGCGAGAAAATGGAATGGTTGGACGAATAGCTGCGAAAAAACCACTCTTGCGACCGATAAACAAACGGAAACGTTTAAAATTTGTCCAAGAACACAAAGATTGGTCGATTGCGCAATGGAATTCAGTGTTTTGGTCAGATGAGTCAAAATTTCAACTTTTTGGTAGTAATCGGCGTCAATTCGTCCGTAGAAAACCAGGTGAACGGCTCAATTCCGATTGTATTGCGCCAACTATAAAACACGGCGGCGGTTCTGTGATGGTTTGGGGCTGTTTTTCGTATGATGGAGTCGGCCAACTCAAGTAAATTGATGGAAAAATGACAAAAGAGTCATACCACAGCATTCTTCAACGCCATGCGATTCCATCTGGAAAGCAATTGATTGGGCGTGGATTTATTTTCCAGCAGGATAATGATCCAAAACACACTTCTGGATTGTGCTCGACTTATTTACAAAATAAACAAGACCTTGGTGTGCTTCAAGTCATGGAATGCCCACCACAATCACCAGATATCAACCCAATCGAACTTCTGTGGGACGAACTCGATCGCCGTGTGAAATATTTGCGACCAAAAAGCCTTGTATATCTCTGGGAATGTCTGAAAGATTCTTGGCAAAACATACAAGTGGAAACACTGCATAATCTTGTTGAAAGATTGCCCAAAATATGCGCTGTACTCATCAAAGCCAGAGGTGGCCATTTTAAAGAAAATCGTCTTAAGTAGAATTTTCTCAATTTTGATTTGTAAAAGTCATTTAATTTATACGGAATGAATATAGAATAGTCACTAGAAGTGAATTCGTAAACATATATGCCTTCAAAATATAGATTAAGTCATCTGATTTCGTTATAAAGACAAAAAATTGAATTTTTCTTGCTGTATCCATATTTTTGGCCTGTACTGTATATATACAGGAAAAGAAAAAGATACACGAAATAGCATAGCACCCAAAGCATAGCATGTATCAAAACACTAATACCGGTATTAGAACGTTAATCGTTGCAGTGCGATGAACAC
The DNA here is from genome assembly GCA_028476595.1 of Obolodiplosis robiniae. Taxonomy (NCBI): domain Eukaryota; kingdom Metazoa; phylum Arthropoda; class Insecta; order Diptera; family Cecidomyiidae; genus Obolodiplosis; species Obolodiplosis robiniae. The sequence continues at coordinate 28,394,893 of CM052015.1, read as the reverse complement.
ACATACACATCTGATACTGACAGTGTTGCCTATGTTTAGGTGTGTGATGAGATACAAAGTATCGTGTCCTTGTATGAGTTTGGATATGCATACTGTGCACAGTATTCCCTTCTGTAACGTTACATACCGTTTCACGTTGTTTTGTTATTAGCAGCTTCACAGTGTAACAACACGGCTTTAACGTTAATAAATGGTATTCATGTAAAACCTCATAACGTTATTGGTCTCTGAATAAAACTATGCCACACTTTGGTAAATTCGTACGTAGCCCTTTCGTATCAATTTAACACTAACACCACTTGTGATTTACTATTGATTGTTTTGCTTCTGCTAATCAACAAATGAAGTGAATTCATTATATGATAATAGCAATATTACAGTTCTACAAAATCACAAGTGATGCTAAGCGTTACAAACGTGCCTTAGGCATTGCTTCTTTTGTGCTTCAGTCAGGGTTAATTCCATATCGTACATTACGTTCGACAAAATGCATTCAGCATCTGAAGTATTCTAAAAAAGTAATTGCATTATGCACTTGATGTTTTTGAGAGGATTCATTTCAGAGTGATGAGTTTTATAAGAGTGTGGCTGATGTTGCCAAATTACATTTGTCAAGTACAGCAGGAACTTTAGTGGGCAAAATCCAATGAAAAGTAAATACAAAACCATACACCTTCGAGATCAATCGGCTTACCTTCAATTCCAATGGTCGAATTTAATCGAATTTCATTTATATGCATTCTTGTTTATGACTCGTAAAAGTTAAAGAGCATTTGTACAGCGACCGATAGCAAATAAATCCATACTTTGTACATTCATTAAATTCAGTACTTTCATATAATAATGGTCCTTTTTCACTATTTTTCTGGAACAAAATACAAGTTCAGAATCATAGAAATTCAATTGTTAGTAAACACAAAAGTGAAATTGCTATGAAAAGATATAACTTGTTCGGTATTGTGGCATTGAGCAAATAATTAAGTTATTTGATAGGAAAAAAGCATCTTATCCGAATGTCACACGAACTTGAATCAAATATCCATTGATTGCGGAACGATTAATAAAATCGATTACAACATTAGTGATTCAAAAATTGAAGTCACATGCACAAATCATACATCAAATTCATCGCTTCGTCTGACGATAGTCACGGATAGATTTATACCAACACCGACACTAACTCACATCACCAACACACCGGCACTGAAAAAGCACAGAAACACCTAGCATTTTTCTTGGAATCTTTTTCATTTGATGTAATATGTCATAAAATAAGAAGCAAAACTAGCGATTAATTCTCATTTTCCTATTGGCCACTCCAACTTACATATATACCTATCTTACTATATTATATATGCCCTGTGCTTGTACTGTCTCGGTAATGAATTTCCTCTACACCCTCAAACATGAATTTCATTTGACTTGATGTTAGACGGTGTAATTTAAACACTAACATATTTTCCCATATCAATAACATTATTCACCTCTTTTTGTGTGTCGTATTCATATGTATAGTAAATACGATTTTTTTTTATTTTGCTGCTGTATTTTGTGAACGGAATGAAATGATCTGAAAAGAAACAATTTTGGTTCCATCTATCCGTTCATGAATGTTCCACAGCGCGACAAAAATCAATATGGAAATCACAAGCGAAACCGTAAATGTCGTAAATTTTGTCCAAATAATTCAAAATACATATTTTTTTTTGTATGCAAATTGCTGTTAGTATACTTGAGTCATAAAATGAGTATAAAAAGGCACTTGAGTACCTAATATGTAATTTGTTCTAACACAATTTATGGTATCTAATTGGAGTGACCAAAACTATAATTCCATTACTTTTCACTTGATGCTTTTTGGTTCATTATCAAATATCTTTTTGAAATTTATTTTTCTATTCGGATGAGTTTCCATTTTAATTGACATTATCTTTCTCTATCTCTCTCTCTCTCTTATCTCTTTGATTTTTCTCAAATATTTCAGATACATCAACACACAAACGGCAACCAAAATCTGACTACGGTATTACTTGGAGCAGTTATTTGGGGTGCGATGGCGTAAATATGGCCGACGTTATACTCGTCGGAGGAAGAAATATCCGCGCACCGAGTACAACGAGCCAAATGTGAAAATGAGTTTCTATAAGGCAACTCCCACAACGGACTACAATGAGTGCGACTGCACCGATATCTAATCGGAGTGATTTACAAGTGAGAGAGACTGAGGATATATTAGATGAGGCACGATGGTAATGTCAAACTCAAACCGAACTAACGCTAATATAAAGCCAAAATTTCTTTATGTCTTAAATAAACGTGTGCAATAAAATGGCTCACTGTATACATGGTCGGGTCATTCAAAGACGAAACAAATCCGACGCAACTCAAGAGCGCTTGAAATTCTATCGAAATAATAATGGAACGAAAAATATTAACTTCATATTCGAATATACTTTAACGTTCTCGTATATATTCATGTTTAAAGAACGAGTTATCATTGTTCAAAATTGATAGAGATTGTGAGGGCGTAACGCTTTGACAGTGAGTACAAAACGAGGAATTTGGAAGTAATCGGGTGCACATTATTCCAGCACAAATGTACATTTTAAATCATATACATTTATTATTCTTAAAAAATGTCAGAATTTTTGTATAATTTGCGTATTAAAATTATATAAATACATTATTCAAATGCTAAATTGTCGCAATCGTATAATCTATTGCATTTGTATGATTTTTGTATTAAAGTTACAACAATAAATTAACACGAATATGGACATGATTGAGTCAAATACTCATCATACTCATAATAATGTGCACTGAAAAAATTGGAAGGAAAAGAAGAAAGTGTTAGAAGTAGGTGAAGCATACAAAGAACCCCACACAAATACTAGCCCTTTATCAACTAAATTTCCGTAGATAATATCAAATGTGAGCAAATCCTTTTGCTATTCCTTTTAACCCACACTAAACGTTACAAAGATGATAATTTATTCAATTGCCTTAAATAGAGATAAAATTGCAAAATTCAGAGATTGGATGAATTGAAAAAATCGATATTCCGGAATGTGGAAAAAATGGAGATAAAAAAAGGAAACCGGAAGTAGAACAGAAGGAGAGAAGAAAAGAAAATATTGACATTTTCATTACGCTTATTGTAATAATTTATGGTAGATTTTTTTGCTAAAAAAGTTACAACTTGTTTTTTTCGTCAATAATAACCAATGAAAATCCGAAATTACGGTTGAATCTTATATATTTTAAAAATTGATGAATGTATTACTGAAATGATTTAGCCTTGAATGCGTTGGTTGCAATAAAATAATCAGCACTTTAGTTTATTCATTCATTTTATGACACTTTGCGATTAAAATAATGCCGAATCAATTTTGGTTGACAATTTGATATTGAGAATTTGGAATACTTATGACTTAAATTGGAGCGACAGAGAAAAGCAACACTTAAACTTTCTCACTTCCTCGCTTCCACTGCGTGTCATCATATTTCTCATGTTAGCTTAAATTTAAGACGCAAAATATTTACTTTTCTATTTAATAGAAATTTGGATTCTTTTAATTAAAATTAACCTGTTGTTAACTTGTTGAGTATATTTATAGTGAAATTAAATGTATTGTATATTAAATGTTTTCCTTCCCTTCCTTTGGTTCAAATCAGTTAGAACACTATTATACATATTTCGACTTTAAAAAATCGAAAACTCGAACATAACCGAATTTCGGACGGAATAATTTTGTTTGACTTTAAAAAAGACGAACTTATTGTGAAACTAAATAAATGCTAAATATTATGCACATGATTGAGCGCGTAAGCAGCAGAGCAGCAGCGACTTCGAGAATTATAATTCAATTATTGTGATTCTCACGAAATCAATGTCACTGTATCCCCTCGATGAAAGTATGCTCTCTCCCTCTCTCTCTCTCTCTCTCTCTCTCTCTCTCTCTCTCTCTCTCTCTCTCTCTCTCTCTCTCTCTCTCTCTCTATCTATCTTGAGAATTGGTTTGTCTTTTTCGATGTCTAAAAATAATCAGTTCGTCCCAAAAAATTTTAAGTTCGATTTTTCGAATTTTTAAAGACGAAAATGGTATAAATGTATTCCGGCATTTCCAACTGAGTAGGTAATTCTATTTCTTTAAAGAATGGAGTCGACCCACAATGCATAATTAAATAGAATTTTTCGATCTCATATCATTTAGTATACCGAGCATTTGTCACCTTTAATGCATATTTAAATAGTTTGTGAAAATGCCTTTATTGTTAAGAGAGATCGACATATAATCGAGATGGGATGAAGAAAAAGAAGAAGAAATCTTGAAGAAAAATGGCACAATAAATTTGGTGTAAACTGTTTATTTTGTGAACTGCAGGTGCCAGTAGCACTAATCGACAGGGGAAAGCAACCCCTGTGAAAATAAAAAGTCGAATATTTTTGGACATTTTGACTGTAATAGAGTTATGCGTAACTTATGATTGTCATATGGTTACTTATTCAACAGCGTTGAATCAACGCTCATACAAAGTATCTGTCATCAAGTTAGCCAAGATGTCCCAAATTAGTCAACTGTTCACTGCTTAGTCACAAAAGTGATATTCCAATCACTTTTCACTTTATTTTCGAAAGGGAATCACTTGCATCAACTTTTATGTTCCAAAATGAAAACTAAAGATTTAAGTACATAAGTTGTAATAATTTCCCGTAATGTTCAATCCATAAAATCAGTTATCCAAAGCCAATAGGAATGTGGAAGGAGTCAAGATTCAAACACCTCACTTCATTTAACGTTTCATTTTTTGTCTGGCTTTAGAATGAAATTATAATGGTAGATTTTTGTCATACGTACATATATGTTATACTATATGATAATATTGTTTACTTTTGATAATATATTCTTGTCTATTGAAATCTCAATCAACCCCAAACCAAAACCACAAGCAAAGCAAAGCAAACCAAAGTAACCCAATCCAACCCAACCCAACTCAACCTGTCACTCCATCCAAAATATCAAGAATCAATTATGTTTTAAGTTGTTTAAGATGTAGTCGTCTATGCGTTTGTTTATTCTTTAATTATTTATGCGCTTAAGTTGGATACAAAGGGGCGCAACGACCATACAAACGCAGTAGGGCGCGTAGTTGACTACGCCATGTATTCTGCATAGCCATTGCGTAGTCAGGGCGCGTAGTCTCATCATTGCACTCCCTTGGTTGGATATAAATATATGTCTTTGCTTTGAGTGCACACACATAAATCTTAGATTTTATATGTATCAACATGTGACATTTTAAAAATCCATACCAGTTTTGGTTTGGATTTGCTGAAATCTGTACTAGTACTGATGTATTCTGTCATGCTGTCATTAAGTAAAGGCGCGTAAACGATTTGAAGTCAACTTGCAAGAGAGCATGACAGAATACACCAATACTAGTACAGTTTTGAGCAATTCCAAACCAATACTGTTATTTTTTTTTTTAAATGTCACATTTTGTTTCAAATACAATACAATCTAAGATTTAGATGTGTATGCATTTTCCAAATATCATCGTGGCTTAATATAAAAAGCAACCGCGTTTATATATGGCAACACTGAAAAAAATAAGGATTATAGGAAAAAGCCATTAGTTCATCAGGTCATCGATTCTGTCATCGTTTTCACCCATATTAAGTATTTATAATGAAAAAACGGTTCAAGTGCTACGAAAGAATCACAAAACAGAACGTTGCTCTGGTCTTTTGACATTAACTTTATTCAGTTTGGTTGAATGGATGTCGTGTTTAGTTGTTTAGCTCCGTTTGTTCGGCAAATAAAGTTGACAAAAGAGCCTAATTTTAGCTTTATTGTAAATTTTCCCATTTTTAAAAAAAACCCTTTAGAAAATATTTCAGAAGCTTGTTCACAACGTATACCTACCAAAACACATTTTGTTTACAGTTCATTTTTATATTCGTCTGTCTCTCTCATTTGTATATAAAGAGCTTAAAGAAATAGTGCCTCAGAGAAATGTAAATGAAGGAACACTGCAGAAATCAAACCAGCCGATTCAACAACTCAACCACTCTCTCTTTCTTTATTCAACTACGAACAAAATCCGTTTTTCATAACGATAGTAACAGAAACTTTTGATTTGACGACGATCGTCCTCAAGCTAACGAAAATTGAAGGGCTCAAAAGTTCATTGAAAATAAACACTTGTAACGCTTTTGGTGACTTCATTCAAGATTAAAAAAAAAATATGAATCACGCTATGATATTTGCCCAGAATGGATTGATCTCGAATGAAATATTTACCCATTTCGACCATTGAATAAACACAGATTTCAAAAATTTCAAAAGCTTTTACAGTGCCGTAATATACATGAAACATAATAAAAATACATAATTCATTCATCTATACTTTCGGATTCTGCATTAGGATTTTCCCTTACATATAAACTATAGAACTTAAACCGATTTAAAGATGAAAAACAGCTTTAGAGATTCACAAAGTATCAACATGACCAGCCTTCAATGAAGGAATTTAAATGAAATTCAATCAAAACGAAAAACAAGTACATTCTATTTACAAATCTCCCAAACCAAAGAAAACTGGTGTTTTGATGTCAATTTATTCGATCATATTTGTCCTATTATCAATTTATGTATATGTTACTATAGCCAATATTTAATGTTAAATGTTGCAACTATTTGATAAATGTCAAAGGATGTTGAAATTCCACTATAGGAGAGGGATCGGATTGCTGCGAGACGGAAAGCCAGAATGTTGATTTATAACCCCCTTCACTATACATAGTTTATGTTAAACTAAGACTATATTATCTCAGTATCTTAGCAAACAAACCCTATGTAAAATTGCTGTAGACGTAAAGCGATAAAAAAATAAATACCATTTTCGGGAGCTTACGTATACAATATCGAGCTTGGAAAATAATTCAAAACATTATTACCAACGCTACAATATATTTAGAATGAAAGAAAAATGTTACTTCTACATATTTATTTGAGCGTTTGCTACCTGTTCAAATGGAATCGATTATTTAGACAATTTAAAAGAAAATGAAGAACCACATCAACAAGTAAACACAAGCGTTTTCCCCGTTAATTCATCAGTATACAAATAAATCAAATACCAACCAAATAACATTAATTCCACATATAACCATTAATGTTTGTGCATTATTTGTCCTAAATATATATTATTGAGTCAATAAAATTAAAACAGGCTACCATGAATATTACCTATTTAATTTCAGAATAAAGGAGCATTTAATAATAGCCGGTGATTTTAATTGAATTGTTTTGTTTTGCTCTATTGTCCAATTTTTCTTTATTCTATGAATTGAATTGAAAAAAAATTATATTGCATATACAAATCTTTCATGCGGAGCTTCATCAATTTTTGGTCTTTGAAGTTGTTGGCTCTTTTTTCATTACGGATTCCGACATTTGAAGAGAATCTCACAATGAGTGCAGCTCCATCTAATGGAGCATATCTGAATTTTGGCGAAATAGAAGTTGAATTGATTGCGTGACGTTTCACACAACTGTCACAGAATGTTATTTCAAAACTGTTTTGCCTCTGGCTTAGTTAGAACAGTCAATCTATCTCACAGTTGAATTATTCTTTGCTTTTTATATTTTGAGGTCATATTTATTCAAAATAAAAAAAAGGTTGATTCCAACTATGGAAGCTCTATATTTCGAAACGAATCGCCTCATTCAAGACACACAAAACTACTTTCAACAATTAAACAATGCAAACTTAGACACGTCAGAAGTCGAAAGCAATATTTTACGAAATATTGCAATGGTCAATGCGTAAGTGTATGAATTCAATTTGATTAAATCGAGTCGCCGGTCACCAAATTGTCATGTTTTTTTGAAATTTTATATTAACAGAAATTGCGATCGCTTAGATGTATTAGTATTCAAAGTGCCTGCTGTACAGAGGCCAAACGCAAAAATGCGAATTGATCAATTGAAATATGACATTCGTCATTTGCAGGTAATTAAGTGATTCAATTTGTTTGTATTCTTTTAACTTAATTACAGACTTATGGGTGTTTACGTAGGCTGCTTTGCAATCGTGGCAGCAGAAGAAAGAGCGCCGCGAACGCGAAAAAAGTGAAAGAGAACAGTTGTTGAACCGAAGATTTACTTCAAACTCAGAAACATCAATTGAAATTGACTATTCGCTACAACAACACAATTCTATGTTGAACGCACATCGTGGTGTCGACGATATGCTCATGACTGGTCATTATGCACTCGAAAGCCTGAAATCGCAACGCGATAAACTAAAAGGCGCACACCGACACATTTTGGACATAGGAAATACACTTGGCCTCTCAAATCATACAATGCGATTGATTGAAAAGCGTATATCCGAGGACAAATATGTTCTGTATATTGGAATGGTGGTCACTCTTCTGATTATATTCATATTTATGTACTATTTTGTGTTTTAGACATCCTCCTTCTGCAGACTTTCCACAAGAATTCCACAATTTATTTATTATTAAGCTATAAAATAACAACATGAAAATGTATTTGTAAATAAAAACAATTCATTTTAATAGATAATTAATGAAGAGTCCCTTTTGAGTAGTTTTTTTCACTATATTAGGAAATTGTAGGCCGGATATTTAATTTATCTATGCTACTTTTTCTCTGTTGATTGCGAAATTGCGCAGAAAATAAATATAGTTTTTTTTTTATTCGATCTTGTATGTTACGTTGACACACTCTATAATTATATGATTCCATTTAGATTGAGCTTTCTATAACATCACAGCATCTAGGTAGTTATTTGAAGATTTCCGTTTCTGCGTTGCGAATATGGAAATTAACTACGTAATCATTGTCGATCCGTTGAACGCTTATTGCAAATGGCTCGAATGGATGAAATGTGAAAGCAACTAATCGTCGGATTGGCTGAGAACGACGATCTTGTAGTCCAGGAAAAATACGAAATTTCAGCAAGCCTGAATCACGACCGAAAAATCGAATCGGATATTCACCACAAGCTGAAAATAGATATCAATATCCGTCGAAGGACATACTTTTGGAGCGGAATATGAAGTAGCGTTGCATACCTTTAGGACGTTCGAGCATCGAAACCCATTTATCGTCATAGCTGAATAGGCTCAGATCCAAGTATGGGGAGTTGCTGTAACTTTGACCACTTATTGGCAATTGAGAGAGAAGTCGTTTAGTTGCCTCTATTTTGCCCCCACCTCGTGCGCTCACAATCGTCTGTTTGAAGCGATTTTGTTGTAATTTTGCGTAAAGATTGTTGTTAGGCGAACAAGAAAATTGGGTTGGATGATGCATCCATGTATTACGAAAACTATCACTGAAATTCTCGAACAAATATCTGCCAAAAAATTATTTCAAAATGTATATAAATTGTTTATAATTAAGAAAAAAGCACCTACAATAAATCTTCTGATTGATTATCATAGACGGCTAATACTTGGCTGTCCCAAATACTGTAGAAAACAAAAAACGCTGGCTGGCTATTTGGTTCGTGTGCTTTGAGTGTGACAACCGCCTCACTGGCATATTTGATTAAAATCAAATTTTCGTCGAGCAATTGCATTTTCCATATGCGCAGTTGTCTATATTGATCAAAAAACTGGTAAAATTTCCGCAATGGATACAAATTTCCAATTTGATCTGACTCAGCGACGGCCAATCGATACAAATGCACTAAGAAACGATGTTTCAAGCTACCAATCGTTGCTTCGCGAATAGGAACCTGGGTTTCATTGACGCAATTATACAGGAATACATCTTCCTCACTGCAAAATCGTCCAATTTTCAAAATGTTGTAAAACACTCCATCGATCACTTCGTAAAGGAAAATTGTTTGATGCTGCACTGATAGCACGGCGAATAGATTATTGTACAAATAGATGCCCTGATTGTGTGACAAAAAAATCTTATCACATTTATAGTTGATGTGGCTGGTTACGCGACCGGTGTGTAAATCTACCATGTATAGAGAATAGTCTTCGAGCGGTGACCTATAAAATACGGAATTCATTGGAACATTTCAAACGTCGTCAAATATATGAAATTACCTTAATGTTGGAGTGATACCATCATTCGTGGTGTATAAATCATAAAATGGTGGTCTTTGATCATCAACAATATAGGAAGCTGCGCCAACAATCACATAGCGGCTATCATTTGTAAACAAACTACACTCGCGATTCAATTGTTTGCCAGCAGTCGCCACATTCACGGTTGCTTTCAATTTGAATAACTTATCAAATATCTGGCTTCGTATTCTATATGGAAGGTCGGTGTTTTCGTTGGGTACAAATTCAGTTCTCCATTCGTTAATTAAATGAGCTGCCGCCACAACGCCATGGAATTGATAGATCTCCAATGCAGTCTGGTCCAATGTAAAAGCGATCAGATACTTTCCGTCTGGTGAAAATTTGCGTAGGAATCCAACCGGTTTCTCCACATTGATCACCGTCAAATTCGGGAGAATGCATTTGTAAAAATCGCGTATGGCATGTCGGTGTGTGCCTGGCCGAAGAGTTATCCCATGCTCACGTCTACCTAAGTGGCAAACAATATTTTGTGATTTGATCTTACGTAGAACGATACGTTCACTACTATTCAGAGTATTTGCATCGGTCATGCTGTCGTGTAATATTTTAAGAATAAAGACCTATTTTCAATGGACTTCATTTAAAAAATGGATCACAATTCCTGATTTGCTGAGAAATATACAGAAATTATTTGAATAATTTCAAATCTTTATTGTGTTTTTGTATTGACAAACAAATTTATTGTTTATTTGAGGTTAGATGCGTTTGACATTTTCCAACTTGTTTGACGCATTCATGAGCTGTCATTGTCAGAAACAGCAAAACAGCTTACATTAAAACGTTTTCAAAAATTTCCTTTAGGCGCATAGCAAAAAGCATCTAATCCACGTATATTTATGCTTATTGCTTTCTTACTCCAATTGGCAAATTTATTTCCAGGCCTCCAGCATCAAAAGTGAAGTTTTCATTATGGCTGAAAAGAAGATTTCGTTTGGGTTTAAGCAAGTGAAAAAGCAACCAGTGCTATTTCCGAACAAATGTGCAGACGATGAAGTAAAAGAGAATGACATTGAATTGATTCAGTGTTTAGAAGGACAAACTATAAAACTTATTAAAGAAAAAGAGAAGGAAAAACCATTGGTCATCCCTTTATTGAATAGCCAAAAAACATCATCAGCTCTCGCATCGCTCCAAAAACATAAAAGTGTTCTCAATGGTGACGAGGAAAATGTTGAAACCAGCAATGCGCCAAAATCGGAGATTAATTCAACGAAATCCAATGAAAATAATGTTCCAATTTCCATCGAACAGCGAGTTGTCAATGAATTGTTGCGCGAAGCTAAAAATCTGGATGATGACAACGAAATAATGAATGGTGAGAAATTGACACTTCCAATGGCGGCCGATAAACTACCTTTGAATGGTGCCAAAGAATCATCATTAGATGACTACGATAAAATTCCGATTGCTCAATTCGGGTTGGCGATGCTACGTGGAATGGGTGTAAAAGATGAAGAGATAACATCGATGAAACAGAAAGAACCAGAGCTACGACCAAAAGGAATGGGCCTCGGTGCCGATAAATTAGTCAAAAAAGCAAAACTTCTCGTTGAGCCTGCGGCAAATGAAATTCTGGAAATCAAAAAGAACGCATGTGTACGAATTTTGGGTGGAAAGCACAAAGATTTATACGGCCAAATCGAAGGTCTGGATGACCATGCGTGTCGTGTGATAGTCCAATTCGCGATCGGCGGAGATAAAGAGGCAATGAATGAATTTATGGTACAACCAGTTTCCAGGCAAGAATATCAACAATATGGAAAAGTTATAAGTACGAAAATAAACTCAACAAAATTGAATAAATATTTTGCACGGTTTAATATAATTCTTACTGGTGATTGTTTTCAGATTCAGCAAAGTACGAAGAATACAAGAGAATACACGAAGAAAAGGAGTCAAAGAAGAAATTAATGGTAGAAAACATCAATTCCCAAGAGAAGTATGAACCATCTTTAGGGCCTCAGCGTGAGACCAGTCTGAGATACAACAAGGATAGAAATGAATCTAATAGTAGCTCACGACGACGAGAGCGCAGTAGAGATCGATATAGACACCGAAGCAGGGATCGAAAAAGGGACTCAAGTAGAGACCGGAATAAGGGAAAAGAGACTGATCTGAATTCAAAAAAAAGTGACCGGTATGGAGATCGCCATAGTCATTCAACCGATAGACATAGTGACTATCCTTCCACTTCTCGAGATAACCTTTCAAAAGACGACAGACAAAGAAATCGAAATGAAATATCAAATTCATCCAGCGGAAATTTATCATTCGACACCGACAGCGACAGCGATAAATCAAAAGATACACAACACAGCAAATGTTTACCCCATAAGAAACCAAGGAAAAAACATAAGAAAAAGTACGACAGGTCCGATTATAACGATACTCGTCATATTCAAAAGAAAACCAAGAAAAGCAAGCGTGAGCGATCCAAATCAGCAAGTCGTCGATAGAGACTGAGCTATTCATACATATAAACATAAATATATATTCAAATATCTATTTTCATAATCAATAAAATCGATTTTCTATCGAATTTTCTAGGTTTTATTCATTCATAGAAATATTTGTGTCTCCTTTTCGCATGGATGATATACGATTACGTCCAAATTTTTTTAGAGGACTGAATCATCCATTCCAAGGCACTTTTCATCTACTTCTTCGGGAATGGCATTTTTGTTCGGATGTGATTTCTTAGTCAACTTCCGAATATGATCATGGGCTCTTACGTATTTTCGTATGCATGGTGAAATTAACTTTAGATCAACGCGCGATGGCTCACTAACGCCAGTTATGAATGTTCCTAAAGCAGCAATGATTACAGTAGTGAGTGCACCAAATGCCGTATACCACATGTAAGAGATCCGATACAATGCAAACGTTTCACTTTGCAAAACAATATTTTAAAAAAAGTTAAACTTACACATATTAAATGCAAAAAACGAACATTAATTCACTCACGGTTTATCAACGAATGATTCAAACGAATTGCTTAGTTCGAAGTCATATGAGCAATTGCTGACAGACATTTCTTTGTGCTCGAACTGAATAGATCCTGATGCGATCGCCCACTGAGCATTTAAACTAACCCATGATATTGCAAAAACTCCACATACTCCACCAATTAAAGTATTCTGCAATTAAATGTGTATCTCAGTTTATAAGTTGAATAATTTATCAGAGCACAAATCATTCATATTGCAAAAGTGTAGTTACCGTCGAATTAATCCATGGTAAAAGAACGCCAATAGTAAAGATACCCAGCAATGGGCCATTTGTTATCGCCTCTAGGCTCATGGTCAGCTGTAGAACGGTTCCCATTTTTTGAACAACAACAACAAGCGCAACACAAATGACACCCATTACAACTACAACCAATCGCATAATCCAATTTATTGTGGTATTCGAAAGCGGCTTCTTTACGAAAGGCTTAACGAAATCTTCCAAAACAATAGCTGACATTGAATTTAGGCAGGTTGATAGGGAGCTTAATGCAGCACTAAATACGCCAGCTACAAACAAGCCAGTAAGGCCATGAATACCACCAAGAGTATCCATAACGAACAGTGGCAATAGCTGATCTCTAGCTGATGCTAATTTTGTAGTCAATGGATCGCAATCTTTGTAAGTCGCATAGATTAGCAATCCAATATAAGAACATAGCAGCATTAGCGTTATAACACCACCAATGAAAATGTAAAGTGCAATCCGGCCAGCTTTCAAGGTAGGCAACGCCAGGTATCTCTGTATCATATTTTGTGAAACGGCATTCGCTTGCAGCCAATAAACAATTCCACCAATTACTTGAGACCACAATGAATGCCGGATAGTTGGGTTGATATCCAGTCTGCAATAGAATATATTATAATATATAATTAATAATAAACGGTCTTTCGAAAATATTACATTGGCGCTTCTATGCGACCTGTATTCCAAGCTTCTCTAAAAACAATGTCTGAGCCTCCAACATTCAAAGTGCCTTTTACAGCGACGATTATTAAAGCTCCAAACATCGCAACCGTTTGAATAACATCAGTCCATACCTAAAAAATGTATTTTTTGTACTCTGAGAATTGTTATGCATAGACGAGAATTAGAAAACTTGGATTCATACCACGGCCTTTAAACCACCCTACAAAAGATACAAGTTGTCTTGAAATTAATCTGCAGCACAGCTTTTTTATTCATTCAATTGAAAGCATACTTACTACGCACGTGTAGAAGACACAAATGAGACAAACGATCGGGGTTATTGTGTGAATGTTTACTCCAGTTACTGTAAAATAATATGGTCAGAAATAACAGAAAAACAATGCTGCAGTGCAAGTACCTTGATTGAATGCCAGCGCTGGTACATACACGACGATCGGCAAATATGCGACCTAAAAATTAAATAATTTGATCGAGTTAAATGTACGAATATGTGATGTGAAGCTGTGAGTCATATGGAGACATACGTTCATAATTGTGAACATCACTGCACCAAACATTCTCAAACGACGATCAAAGCGCGCCTCCAAATACTGTAGATTATAAAAAATACTTGTATGTATGTACCATACCTATAATTGACTAATCTTGCATTCATTCTTACCTCATATGTCGATGTGATCTTTAATTCATGGAATACTGGCAAATATAGTGTACTCATTAAAACTCCCATCAATATAACACCTCCCGATACGTACAAATATTGAATCCCAAACGAATAGATTTCTATTGAATTTTACAATATTTTGCATTGAATAACCACCATTAATCAATTACAAATCATAATATTATTGTGTCACTTACCGGTGGGTAAACCGACGAACGTTATGCCACTAATGAAGCTATTTTCAAGGACCGATATAAAAACACACAAATATATTAAATGCTTTTAATTGACAAATATTATTGCTAATGCACAAATACCTCGCAACCAATGAAAATGCAACTGGTATAATTGGCATATTTCTGCCGCCCACCAAATACTCATCTTCCGTGCTCTCTTTTTTCTCAATAAATCCAAAATAAATGCCGATAACAATGCAGATCAGTAGCATCAATACAAACAATGTATAATCTGGCCAGGAGAAACGTTGCAGTTGCGAAGTCAATACATCACTTATATCAGGCATCTTAATTGATCGTTTCGCCTATTTAGTACGCAATTATATAATCTAGCGCCGAATGATCAACAACCGTTTTTTTAACTGAATTTTCGATCCGAAATCTCTACCCTTTTTCGCAATTCTTTGAAAATCTCTTCAGCGGGCTTTGCCGGAGTACTATGCAAATGACGAAGATTTCGAAAGAACTGATTTCATTTTAACAAATCGTATCAAGGTTCCAACAAACTCAATCAAAAGATGTTCACTTAAAATAACACCAATCAACCAGACAAATGAATGATTTGTATACTTCCTATTCAGAAATTGGTAGTTAGTAAATGGGATGAGTGGAAAAACATCATATGCGATCGTAGTTAACCTATTTAGTCTGGTCAAGTTAAGTATAAATCAACAAATTGATCTTTATACATACATGTAATGCCAGTTACTATATGCATACACAACATATATTTCGTTCATCTGGGACCGTTCAATTGTGTCATATAACTGAATTTTCTACTCATCTGGATGAAAAAATCGAAATGTGAGCAAGATTTGCGTACGATGATTATTTCATAAATAGAATTTGATATTATTGATTGTATTTATCTGATGAGATAAATCACAGTGGACGATTGTCCACACGAGTGACGCAAGCAACCCCAGTGAAAAAGTCAAGTTTGTAGTTTGATTTTAAAATGAATATTGAATATTCAAGGCGTGTTTTTTTGGACGAATAGTAAATATCAAATAATATTGTTTATTCAATTTTGAGTATAAAGTATAAATTTACATTAATTCAAAATATGGTTGATTTCGACAAACACTTTTTCCCGATATTTCTGCATCTTACTCCATATCATCCAATTCGGACCTTACTCCATAAAATTCGTTTTTCTAACATAGGTCTCTTTGACACAGGATCATCTAGCATATTTGCAGGCTGCAATATTTTCAATCTTTCCTATTGCACTTAATTTTTCCCGCATAATATCATTAATGTGATCGAGAGTTGAGCTATGTGTTCTTCTGGAATTTAGAATTATGTTCAAGATTGAGAACCCACGAGAACTGTTTGAACCAATTTGTTAGTACATTCAGTTCTTACGATACCATTTCCTTTAAGTAATTTAGCCCAAAAAGCCATACCACTTGCATTCATATTTCGCATATTACGAAAATTCGGAGAATCAATTTATCGTACCGAGTAATCTAGTCAAATATTTGAGTAGTTCATGAGTCATGACAATCATTATCAAATTTATTCCAGTGATAATATGTCCTAATTTTAGTAATTTTATTAACACCATACGAAATGATTTTGCTTTCTTCGTTTGGAATCTAAGTTGAAAGAAACACGTTGAATTCTCACTTTCCGGAAAATACGAATTGATTGAATCGATTAGTTCTTCCAAGAATTTATTTCTGTATTGCTTTCTGCAAATCTACGAAACAGAAGAACAGTTCCCTATTTCTTTCAAGGAATTTCTCCATTAGTTGTCTCATGCAAAAAATTTGATCTTGACAGCCGCGCATTGGGCGGAAACCCGATTGATTTTCATGCAAGAGCGATTCGACAATAGCTCTTGTTCTCTTTTCCAAAATTGCACTATATACTTAACCGACAACGCTCAGTAGAGAAATTCCTCGATAATTGTTGCAGTCTCTATTACTGAAGTGGCGAAATGACTGCGCCACCCCATTCTTCAGGGACAACAGAGGAACTCCAAGCTAAATTAAAGATGCGATATAACCAGCGAACACCTACCAAACCACTGCTAATCAAATATTCATTCCTAATCTCATCCACACCCGCAGCCTTACCCCAACTCAACTTATTAATTGCACTCTGAATTTCATCCATGCTAATCTCTTCCAAACTCTCTTCACTCACATTTACATTAACATTCTCATTCACCAAATCGGCATTTTCCACATTCAGCAATTCATCAAAATATTCCTTCCATCGTTTCAACACATTCTTTCTACCCATCACTACATCACCAGACTTGTCCGAAACAGCTCCAGGAGCGTGTTTCGTGCCACCATTCCTTATGTTCTTAACCCTTGAATACCTTATTCCTCTGTTGTCCAGCAACTTCTAGATCCTGACTAAACTTCGCCCATTTTCTCTCTTTTGCTCCTTTTACCATCATTTTCACCACACGCTTTTGTTCCCTATACGACTCCAGATTTTCGTCAGTTCGGTTCCTCAACCAGCGGATCCATCTCATTCTCTTTTCTTTTACAGCAATTCTTGTATCTTCATTCCACCATTCAGTCTTCTTTCTCCCATTCTTGACGACAAACATGCCACAACACTCTTTTGCTACTTCTACAATCACTTCCATAAACAAATTCCATTCTAATTCTGCTAAAAACTCTCTCGCTACATTCACATCTCGCAATCTTTTCACTTTTACTCTTTTTGTTGACTTCTCATTGCTTCTTAAGCCGCTCTTGCTAATGCATAGTTTGCTGGCTACCAAGTAGTGATCAGAGTCTAGACCAAAACTTCTATACACTCTCGTATTTAAGACTGTTTTGCGCAAGCTTGTCTCAACGATAATGTAATCGAGAAGAGATTTTTGATTCTGACCAGGTTTTTCCCACGAATACATGTGAATTTTCTTATGTTTGAAAAATGAATTAGTTATAACTAAATCTGAACTCTGTCACGAATCGAGAAGTCTCTTCCCGTTACCATTCGCGGCAGACTCTTCACCAAATTTTCCCAGTACTGCTGAAAAATTTGAATCCTTTCTTCCCACTCTCGCATTAAAATCGCCTAATAGAATCACTCTTTCACTGCCCTTTCTATCGACTACGTCATTCAGATCGATGTAGAAATCGTTCAAACGGTCCGATGGCATAGACCATAGACTTGACGTAGCCCCACAGGAAAAAGTCTAACGGTGTCAAATCGCACTACCGAGGCGGCCAATTGACTGGGCCATTTCGTGAGATAACACGTTCACCAAATTTGTTTTCAATAAATCGATTTTGACATTCGCTGTGTGGCTTGTGGCGCCGTCCTGTTGAAACCACATATTGTCCAAGTCCATATCATCCAATTCGGACCAAAAATATTCGGTTGTCATTGAGCGGCAGCGATTCCTATTCACAGTAACGTGCCGGTCTTGATCATCACGGAAGAAGTACGGCCCAATGACGCCGCCGGCCCATAAACCGCACCAAACCGTAATTTTTTCGGGGTGACTCATGGAGTACGTGTGGATTGCTGCCTGACCAATAACGCATATTTTGCTTATTGGCGAAGCTATTTAGCCAGAAATGAACCTAATCGCAAATTGGACGTAGCGCTCTTAAAGTTGAGGCCACTGACTCCGAATTTCGGTAGTAAATTTTAATAATTTCGACTCGTTGTTGGATCGTATGTCATAGATGTTAATTTTTCCACTAATTAGTAGATTTTTTATTATTTTAGAGTTTCACCAATTTTATTATTTTATTAGTTAGTAGGTCTTAGTAGCCACTAAGAAGTAATAATTATTATTTTATTAGCGACTAACATCTAACTAATTAGTAGGTCTTAGTAGATTTTTATTAGAATGTTAGTAGATTTATTAGTAGAATGTTAGTAGAATTATTAGTAGAATGTTAGTAGATTCATTAGTAGAATGTCAGTAGACTTATTAGTAGAATGTTAGTAGAATGTTAGTAGATTCTTCATTATTAGTGGCTGTTAGTAGCTTTTTCATTAGATTTATAGTAGAGTTTTTATTAGAATTTTCTTTGTTTCGCGCGTCATAAATATTGCGTTTTTTTTTTAATTTTTGCAAGAGCACTGGGCATGAGCATTGAGCATCATTAATTACAATTGGAATGAATATCGCCAATATTATATATATATTATTTATATATTATATATATGGCAATATTTATTCCAATTGTAATTAATGATGCTCAATGCTCATGCCCAGTGCTCTCGCTATAGCAAAAAGTAAAAAAAAACGCAACATTTATGACGCGTGAAACCAGGAAAATTCTAATAAAAACTCTACTTACAGCCACTAATAATGAAGAATCTACTAGCATTCTACTAACATTCTATTAACATTCTACTAATAAAACTACTAACATTCTACTAATAAATCTACTAACATTCAACTAATAAATCTACTAACATTCTACTAATAAAACTACTAACATTCTACTAATAAATCTACTAACATTCAACTAATAAATCTACTAACATTCTAATAAAAATCCTACTAATTAGTTAGATGTTAGTCGCTAATAAAATTCATCAGAGTGAACTAATTCGTAATTGTTATTACCAATTCAAAAATAGAGAACGTTGATGTAAAAATTAGAAACTGAGATGTTTATTCGTTTTTTTATTCAAATTTAAATTTAAATTTAAATAACATGATGTTTAATGACTTGAAATTCGATCTCATCGTACTGACTTGAAATTTTCTGTGATTTATTCTCAAATTTGCATGATGATTCGATGAGAAATCAACATGAATCCAATACAAATGCGTAGCAATCAATGAAAAACCCGTAAACCCGAACAATTTCGGGAAATGTGTGGAAAAGTTTGTTTTACGTGCGTAAGACCATTTATTTTAGGTGCAAAACGCATAGAAAACTCATTCCAGGCGTTTTGAATTTTTTTGGGCCGATCGCAAAACGTTGTAGCGATCAAAATGAAATTTTTGTTGCGGTCAAAATTCATTTGTTAAAACGTATTGTATTTCGATCGCGACCAAAATACATTTTCCATCGCGATCAGAATGCACGCGGCCAGAATTCACTGAGCCAACTTAATTTGAAAAGATTCACATAGATTCGAAAAGATTTGAACGATTCGAATTGATTTGAATCGATTAGAGTTTTTTTCGGATTTGAAAATCGTGGGGATTCCAAAGGATTCAAAATGATTTAAAATGTGTCGTAATTTAAAATTCAAAAAATTTCATTTCTTCGCTGTAACAGGTTTTGCCCATTTGTGTTAATATAATAACACAGTGCTCAATTAGACAGTAGATGTCTCAGACAAATTACCTTTAAAAATAGTATAGAAAAACAAAATGCATTTTGTACCCATGGGTACCTGATTTCGGAAAATTAATGTTCTTGATAATGATAAAAGTTAATGATAAAAGTTAGCTTTAATTATTATCTGATTTAAGAATCAATTTTTGAATCCATACGCATACCTATTTTATTCACAAATTTACATTATACATATCGATTAAATATCATATAAAATTATTTTAGAGGCCCATTCAGCAATAGCGACTATTGCTGTTTGTGGAGTACCGCTCACGGGTGCTGCGATAGAATTTAAAAAAGAAATAAAATTATTAAACAAATAATTTTAATTTGGAAAATTACAAAATCTGAATCTACGCATACATGGAATAACACTGGCATCAACAACGCGCAGCTTTTGTACACCTCGTACCCTCATTCGATTATCTAATGGACTATTTGGTGATTTTCCGATAGCACATGAGCCCCCTGGGAAGTTGTGACAAAGAAATAATGATTTGCCAGCTAAAACAGAGAACCCAAATCAAAAACCTGGATGGTGGGCAGTGACTGCTGCAACTTTGATGATACATTCCAAATATCGATCAGTCACAATTATCTCTTCTTCAGACGGAATCAAGTTTTTGCATTGGTCAAATCGTGGCCAGTGAATTTTTGCATTAACTTCTTTGAATGAATTCGTTGACATTAAATCTATAGATAATCGTATAGCTCGAACTATGCAATCAATATCAGCTTGAATCGCCAAATAGTTTGGATCAATTGCCGGCCAATCTTCAATCCGATTACTCAAAAGACGAACCGTCCCACGACTCAATGGCTGATTACAAGTATTCAGTAGCACAAAGCCTTCTTGATTACTATCATTGTAGAATGGGAAGTTATTCCGAAAGACCTAATTTGAGATGGAGTCGTGATAATATCATAGATGAAGGAGCATGTAGAAAACTGGCCATGTCTATATGCAGATCCAAATTCTGCATATAGCCGCTATTGTTTCGTCTTAGAAACGTATCAAAATATATGTCAGCCTCAGTATGAACTAATTTTTACTTATGTTTTCTTATTTGACTATATTTAATATATTAAACTCGTAGTTTTCAAGGTCATAAAACACAATTTTAAAAGCACGCTAGGAAATGAAATTCGGTAACGTTGAACCAGAAAGTAGTGATATTGAAAACGATATTTTGGAAGGAACGAATTTTGGAACTGACCATTTCACAAGTCAAAAGCCATGATAATTGGTTCGGAATAAAATACGTGTTGTGCAAATTATAAAATCATTGATTATGTTGCCGTAGATGGAGAGCGGCTGGAATTCTATAAATCCAACAAAAATCTAAGAATGATTTCTGATGATAATACGCACATATACAATGACAATGGTAGAACAATGGCCCTCTAGTGGTGAAATCTCAAATTACCATTGCGTTTTCTATTGTCACTGGTAAATCAGTATTAGCTGTCAAATGTAGTACGAATAACAATATTCCAATAATAAACAGCAAATTTGACCGGCGGATTTTTAACACATATTTTTTTTATTTATAAAACCTTCGATAGCACATTCAATGAATTCTTTTTTATTTAAGGATAAATCTTCTTGCGTTAGTTCAATCGCTCGAAAAATGTTACTAAGTTTTGTTCGCAAAAACATTGCGCAAGTGAAACATGTTACTTCAAAGTCAATATTTGTATTTATACATCAAATGTCATACAATACTGATTTACCAGTGACATTAGAAAAAGCAATGGTAATTTCAGATTTCACTACTAGAGGGCTATTGTTCTATCATTGTCATTGTATATGTGTGCCTTTTGAAGAGCACGATAAAGTTAAACTGCAGAAGGTGCACGATGCGTTGAATCGCATATATCAATTGAAGCGGATTATAACGAATTATGTTAAGCGTAAGCCTGACAGATTATTGATACTTTTGTGGACAAAAGGCTGGTCGGTTCGGCTGCCAGTATTTTGCGAAAAAAACTCCGGATTTAGCCCGGATTTGAACCGATTTTAGCTCAGTTTTTGCCACGTTTAGTATCATCTTATATTTTCCATTTTTAATATATTTCCATTACAAATTCGAAAATTTCAGTCTTTTAAGGTAGACACAGAATATTGATATATTCAATCGAATCCTTTTGTTTTTAACATTCAAATTTCTTGCATTGAGAGAGAACGAGGGAAAGATTTTTACTATTTAATGTTTAGAAAACAAATTTGTTTTGATGCGCCACAAGAGCAGATATGTTTGGATTTCAAAAGTATTTCAAGAAAATGTATATTATTCATCCAGTTCTTATCGTTGTGTTCAGTAGTTTTTAAAAAAAAAATCAATCAATTTGAGATCTCAAGAAAAGAAATTAATTAAAATGAGTAGTTTCTGAATACGAATAAACATCTCAGTTTCTAATTTTTACTTTAAAAAATGTTCGCTGCTTTTGAATAGGTACAACGATGCTTTGTATCTTCTCCTTTGTAAAGGGGTAGTGAATTTCATTGGACCGCGCCATCTCTACCTAAACGATTGTACTAAACGCTTCAACATTTCACACCTTCCCCGCGTACAAAATTTTTGCGTACAACGGACAACGGACAACGTACCACACACGGACAAAAAATTGCTCCGGGAATGGTTGCAATCTTTTTTTCTAAGTTCAAAACGCATAGAAAACCTTCTCCGGGCGTTTTGAATTTATTGGTCCGATCGCAATACTTTTACCACACACAGTGGTGTGTGCGGAGAAGTCAAAATACTTTGGGAAAAACTGATGACCTTATTTTTGACGACGCGCGTTCATCAATATATTGTTGCTCATTCGGGGATTTCGTAACAGTTCTCTCAGACAAGTCACCATTGTCATCTTCATCATTGCTGCATCGTTTTTAATTTCTTTTTCATGTTCTAGATATTCGGCATAAATAATTTTCAGGATTCTGATTCTCCTGATTCAGGTCGGTTTGGCCATGGTTTTTTTGACCCAATACTGGTATTTTTATTCACTCGTAGATATCACCCGACACTGTTATATGAGTTTCCTTACAAAGCGACGCACCATGGGTCGTTTACCGAATTGGACTCTTCTACCAGCATGTATTCAGTACTTGTAATGGATACACAAAGCGGTATAAACTAAATTAGGGCTTTCAGAAAATGAATAAATGAAATAAATTTTGCACAGAGTCAGTCTATGCTGTCTATGTTCCTGATTAATGAAATCTTTTGTGTATGTTGTTATCACTCATCGCGAAACATTGGCGTGCTCGTGTAAGTTTTTTAGAAGCAATTTGGATTCATAATATTTGAGCTGTGAAAGAAAATTTTGGGCTATACTGAGGCTGGAACACAGGCTAAAATCAGTGTCTGCATATAACAACACCGGCTATATACATAATTTGAATCTGCATATAGACGCGGCCCAAAAAAAACTTGAGCTTTAAAAATTTCGATACAAACATCTCGGTCATAATTGACTATCTTTTGTACTAATCGTTCATCTATGCTACCGACACCAAAGATTCCAGTTCCATGATGATTTTCTGGATCATTTAAATATCCAATCACGCCAAAATTACTGTAAATGCCGTTGCCGTGCAATATGTAATTCAAGATCTCCCACACATTCAACACTTTGCTACGAGTCACGCTCATTTGTTCTTCAACACTCACATAAATTGGCATGCTCATATGGTCATACAAGTTTTTACCAATCATAGGTGAATGATGTACAACGTTAATATTGAAGCGCTTGAGCTCTTTTGTGGGCCCAACTCCTGATAATTTGAGAATTTGGGGCGTTTGAAAGGCTCCGGCCGACAAAATCACCTCTTTAACTGCATGAATTGTTTGAGAAGCTCGCCTAAAGTCATCTTCCGAGGCAGACACACCAATGGCGACTTTCTCCCTGAACAAAACCTTACACACAAATTAATGTAAGTGTACATATGTTGTGTATGTTAGTGTTTAGAACGTCGAAACCAATATACATAATTCTATTACTCTCTCTTTATGGTCTAATGCGTGGTTACTCCGTTTCACATTTACAAAAAATTAAAAATATTTGTACTGTTCAAGTAGCTTACAGACAAATGTCTTATCGATAAATACTTCTAGCTTTTACGGCACCAGCTCTTGACAGAATTTGGAATACAGACATCATTCTTATAAAAATATGCAAAAATCCGAGTAGCCGCACATTTCACCCTAAGGAAATAATAACAGTACCATATATTGATAGCTCTGAAACACGGACCATATGTAATTCTAATTATTATGTACCAAGCAAGATATGTACACTATACTCAACTTCATTTGTTATTGAATATTTAATGAAAATTTCAATTTTGCACATATTGCTCCAACAGTGTCTTTCAAAGTGTGCAATTTTAGCGAGAGCGAAATATCATAAAAATGATTCTGACTCACCTTATGAACCCTTGTGTTCAGGACAATTTTAAGATTTTCTCGGCCAAGAACTGGTTTCAAGTATGCATGATATGAAGAGTAACGCAATCCTTTATGTGTATTATACTTTACCAAATTATAATCCAAACTTGATGCATTTTGACTTAGCTCTAACGAAGCATCTATAAATTTCGCTGACAATTTTGAATAATCGTAACTTATTGGAGTTGTACGTAATTGCGTTGAAAAAAGACTATCTTTTATCGCTTCGGTTAGTCTTTCGCTGGTGATTGAACATAATTCTTCGTTGCATCCTCTTTTGGAGTCTGCATTCATGAGAAGTTCATTAGTATCACCGAAGTCCCAGAGATCAGCACCGTATTCATTCCATCGGTTCAAATCCTCTCTATTTCCATCAAAGTGCAGTAAATAATTCAATTGACCAGATCCTCCTAATCCCTTTCCACGCGGCAGAAATTGCACCTGTGATGGAGGTATACTATACTCTATTGAATTTTGAAAAGTGCGAAGACCTTTATATAAGAGAATACTTGCGATTACCTGATCGAAAAATCCAAATGAAGAATATTTTTGTCTGGTTGTTTGTAATTTCCAATCGTTCTGCGTCTTTTGCTGCTGCGAAGTTAGAAATGGAACCATAGCCAGTGGACTAAAAGTGCTTCCAGCTTCAATGAGCAATACACTAATGGCACTGTTTTCACTCAGTTTGCTTGCCAAAATGCAGCCAGCCGTACCGCCACCCACCACTATGAAATCGTACGTGTACCTTTGTGCCTCATCAATACTTATTACATTTGGAATATTTTCGGTCGACAAATAAATCCAAAATACCATAAACACTATAAATGTAGTCAATGAAACATGTATAATTGACTTTAGGAGAAGTTTTCCGGCCAATATTTTTGGAAACTTGACAAAAATCGTGAGAAAACCCATGTTTGATGAACTCAAATAAATTGACTAATTCAGTGTCAGCTAGAATGAAAAGCTTCTATACTGCATTCGAGCTGACAAATCAAATTAGGGCCAATGAAATTTAATCCGTAATCAATATCGATTAGTGGATATGAGCATACACTGCATATTCATTGTGTACTTGCGTTTTTATTGAGAAAATTAGTTTGAAATACAATGATGATAAACAGTTGAATTATGCCTTACATTTTAACCGCTCCAATAAAATTCAACTAATATTAATTAAATATCTAATTCTCCTCGACCAACATATCTTCGTTAGAGTATATCGCCACATTTTGAGCCAATTGTCGTTCGAGGTGTCTTGCGTCGACATATTGAATGTTCTCATCGTCGTCTTCTTCCATCATAGCGGCTTGTTGTGTGGCTTCTTTAGCTTGACGTTCCTTCAAACCAGCGGCTGGCGATCGAATCAATGACATATTCTTCTGAACATCCTTAACATCCATTTCGATTTCCTTTTCACGGCCCTTGCGTAATCTCTGCATTACATATAAACCAGTACGTTTGTTTTTAATTTCATTGACACGCTGGATGGCGTCAATTGTTTTCGTCCACAATTCTCGGTTGTATTTGATTGGAACGTTACGACGTTTTTCAAATTCGAAACTGGGGTCAACAGTGAGCTCTTTGTCAGCTGTTTTGCGATAAGCTTTGGTCCATTTGGTCTTGCGTGGGTTCTTGCGTTTTTTGAATGCCTTGTGACATTTTGATCGGCAAAATTTGAAAATCTATAAATGAACAGTCCAATAGTAGATCCGTAAATAACAATATTTTTAGTTATATCTTAATGGTATTTATTATATAATAATCTGAAATGAATAGCTCCATCAATGCTGATAACGCTTTTTTTATAGTGTCACATGGATAAGTCACTAGCTTGATTATAAGTTTTGAATAGTGAGCTTGCAATCCATTCAGAAATAGTAGAATGAGGTATGTCCTTTATTACGCTCCGTGCTGTTTTTCCTAATTAATTTACCTTGCAATCATTTCGGACGAACTGAATGCCGTGCCCTGGATAAATCTTACTGGAGCAAAAGTAGCACACCTCAATACGCATTTTTACTGTTTAATTAATTCTTTTTTGTTCAACAAAAATGTATATTATTCAATTGGAAATGCTCTCACGTGGAGCAGCGTATTGAAAAGGTTGATTCTTTATTTGTCAGCACTGCATGTGTGTTTTGATGTGCTTGACAGTAACAGTAGTGTCGGATAGCACCTGTTGATGGCGCCACTTTAAACGTTTATTGCAATTACTTTTGAAATGAAATAAGTTGTTCAATACTTCCTATTAAACCTAAATTATTTGTTTTAAATTTTCTTGTGACTGAAATTCTGCTTTTCAAATTCGTGAATAAGGTATTTTTGGACTTCAAATTGATGATCGATTAAAACATTCCGTATATTCCTGTTACATTGAAGGGAATTACTTACGATTTTCTGGGCAAATTGTTAATATATCCTATTTTGAAATTGAAAGTGGATCTTGTCTCTATTTGCTATAAACTAGAACTGAGTAGACGATCATGAATGACGAAGCGAGAGAAATAATTGATTGTTTGCACTCCTTCCTCGTATTAAAAAAAATCTGTCACAAAAAAATGTGAATGGGTTATTACTTGTTAGTAGTTTCAAGGTATATTGAATGAGACTATGCTAAACAGAAGAGAAATATGGTCTTGATTATAGAGAAAACTCCTATGTGTTTTATATCCTGTTTTTTCTGTTCACCTTACTCTTCAAAAAAGAAAGTCTTGATATGTTTTGAATGTATTTATAATTGATTAAAAAAACTCTTTCCGAGGTAAACACTCGTTCCGCCAGCAAAGACAAAACACAGCATTTACGATTTAGAATTCTGTGACGCAAAATATATGAACAGATTTGTATTTTCTAAACAAATACATGAAGTACAAATAATTGAGGAGCAAAAAACACCACAAAAATGCGCTTGTGAGACAGATCAATATTCAAACACAACACAATTGCGATTTCGTAACATTGTTTAATCCCAAAGTTTTCTGTACTTCATGATTTTGATACAGAGGTCCGATCTATGTTAAAAGTTATGAAAGTTTGCATTTTTCTCTTATAAGCTCCCATGATGATTCGGTATCTTTGTTTGTAACTTTGCCGGGAGGGTACCTTCAAACTTTCCAGCTGAAACGTTCAGGGCTTAAATATATTAAAAAAATAGGAATTTTTTTGTTGCTACACTTTCTGATCTGATGGCCATTTTGGACTGGGTCCAAAATTTGGTCATTGTGGCCGAGCCATTCAACTCACAGATATCATGGACATATCCTTGGAAAACTTTTTATGCAGCAACAACAACAAAAAGTATTTACGCCAGCTACCTAGGAAAAAAACGGTCAATTTGGAGGGTTATATGGAAAAAAAAACAAACTAGTTGGCTTTGGCCAGGCGCATTTGGTCAAATATCTCGCGAAAACTTGCCTTACGATTTGATATTTTTTTATTATAAAAGCCCTAAAACAGACAAACAAATTTCGGCATATGTAGAAGACCTCCTATTTATTTATTTATTGCAAAGCTTCCATTTATGTAAATACTTGTTTACAGCGAGCTGTGAACATGCTGATCTGAGACCTAATACGGCATAAATTCTGCGCATGGTACGTCTTTTGCAAACCCCAATACCAGAATTGGGCCCGGAAAATCATGGCAAAACCGGCCTGGCTCTGGATATACCGGGGAAATAAAATAATAATACGTTGGTTCAGAGCAAGTGATGCAAAGATACATATTTCTCAGTACTCTGCGTTTTTCTTTCGGTTGAGAATTTATTGTCATGGTATGAGAATATTGTTATGAAAGTATTGTTTGTGTTAGCCATACTGAAAGTTAGCTCAACTACGATATTTCCCAATAAAAATAGTCCGAGACAATGTACTATAGACGAGTGCAAACAAACCGAATAACGGGAATTCCAATAAGTTATTGAGGTCATCTGATTTAAAAAGTAGAACTCAATATTTATTATACAGTAGAACCTCAGAAATTAGAGGCTTCACAAATTACAAGTCCTCTGAAATTAGTTGAGGCATTTTCGAAGCATTAATGCTTCTGAATTCAGAAGATTTCTTCTAATTTTAGAGGCATTTTGTCTGTAAACATTTTATGAATTTAACTCATCACAAAGTCGAAAGAAAAATTGTTGAAATGTGCGATGCAATATTTGGCAGTGGTTCGTCAGCAGTGTATCGATCATTTACGCGTCGATTATATTTTTTCGTTTCACAAAAAATTCGCAAACGATTGCAATCAAATAACTATGTTATCGAACACCCAAAACGTAAGAAGACCACATTATCAATCGAACAAAAGAAGCAAATACTGCAAAAACTAAACGATGGTGTTCGCGCAAATCGGTTGGCCCTTGATTATGATGCATCCGAATCTGCAATCAGTTATATCAAAGCACATAAGGATGATATTTTGATGTTTTTGTTAGTGCATGTGAAAAAACTGCTCCCGGAACAAAAACACAGAAGAAACGTGTGTCGATTTTGATTGGTTGTAATGCGGATGGTACATATAATCTTGAACCACTGGTGATTGGAAATGCTAAGAAACCACGATGCTTCAAAAATTAAAGTATTCCGCTTCATTACGACAATTCGAAGAATGCATTGATGACATCAAGAATTTTTCACGATTGGTTTCACAAGGTGCTCGTTAAAGAAGCAAGCAATTCTTTTTTTTCAAACGTTTTTTCATATCTCTAGCAATCATTTAATTGAATTCAATTGAAATATTTTGGCCTTTTTTCTACCACTAAATGTGACAGCTGCTATTCAGCCAATGGACCAAAATCCGATTCGATTGACAAAATTGGCATACCGCATTTGCTCTCCAAATTGGTTGCTGAGGAAGATGTGGCAATCAGTGACTTTTTGAACCGGCACGATGTACGAGAAGTATCAATGCTTAAACCAGCATGCGATGATTTGCCACAAAATGTGTTATACAATGAAGATGATTTGCCAGTGTCGGAACTTGTTCAACGTGATTTAATTAAGATGGCATAATCAATGAAATAACACTACTTTTGTCAATGATTGCACCGAATGCTGGCTTGGATTTGGAACAGATCGAACAATGGAATGAGGATTTGGCTGAGGACGATTCTGACGACATCGAACTAGAATCTGAGGTTTCAGGTTGTGACGAGCCCAAAGACGACGATGAGCGACCAAAAATTCCTAACTCGATTGCTATTCAGAGCGTAAATAATTTAATTAAGTGGTGTGAACAAGATCATGTTTTTTCAATCAAACATATTTCAAAATTGTTAGCTCTTCGTACAGACATTGTTGTTGCAAATACAAAAACTCCAAAAAAGATTCGGATCACTGACTTTTTACAGAAAAGATCTAAAATCTATTTACATTTGTCAGTACCGCATAACGTTTCATGTACAAACAAATATGCCATTAAACAAAATTTGAGACATCTTACATTAATATTCAAATGTTTATGTAAATCGTTATTTCCATGAAAGAATATAGTTTTAGCCTTATTTATATTTCCTTCAACTGAACATTATATAAATTCAATAGAAATATTTTGCCTCTGAAATTAGAAGATTTCAGAAATTAGAAGTTCCCAAAATACAAATGCCTTCTAATTTCTGAGGTTCTACCTCATCCTGAGGTGGTACTGTATCCAGTAAATGTGAATGAACAAAATATCAACCACCATGCACCGGCATTGAGCCATGCGGAACCACTATACAATGGATATGGTGGTTATTTTTGTGGTCATCCCAAGCCACAGTATTCATGGTCAAACGTATTTGGTAGCACACAGATGAATATTGTGAAGCAAACACCTTGTGACGTGAACCCGCCCATAAGGAGAATATTCATGACATCGAACTAAATGTGGCAAGATGATTATTCAATTTGGATGGTTAAATGGAATTTGGAATATAGGCAAACCGTTTGGTGGAATGCATAACGTAGCCGATGGATACCAACAAGATCTTCCGAACCTTAGGCCTGTCCGATTTCTCTAACGGAAGTAATTCAAATGAATAGAAAATTTAATTTAGTTGTAACTTTCATTAAGTGTTTATTATTTGTTCAGTTTCGAGAGATTTTCTCGATCAATGTTAATAAAGGAATAATTCAAGGTTTCGGAAATGAATGAAACAAAATGCATAAGTGTATAGTTTTAGTGTTTATGCTGAAAATGGTGGAGATTTTGTGAAGATAAGCTGAAAAGATTAATTGGTGTTATTTGATATTTGAGGTTCGTTGTGGCATTCTATTCAGCGCCAGCTGCAGCTGCTTGGCTTGGTGTTTGAATGCCACTATCATTGTTTTTCTTCTTTGAACCAGACACAATGTCGTCAATACGAAGAAGGAGGATTGCGGTTTCAATAGCGGTTTTGTATACTTGCAATTTTACGGCCAATGGTTCCCATATGCCGCGTTCGGCCATATCTACCAATTGACCGCTTTCTCCGTCGATACCCCATGTGCACAGGCCTGATTGCTGCGATGCATGTTTAGCGCGCAATGCTGTTAATGTACGAATGGTGTTGGCGCCACAGTTTTGTGCCAATGTTCGTGGAATAATTTCTAATGCTTGAGCGATTGCACGGAATTGATTGTTTTTGCGAATCAATGCCAAGGACAAGGCCATTTCAATGGCTCCACCACCTGGTACAATACGTGGCTCTAGAATTAAGTTACGAGCAACATGCAAAGCATCTTGTAAATTACGTTCAGTTTCACTGAGCATATCTTTTGAGGCACCACGCAATAGAATTGTACATGCTTTTGGATCGTTGCATTCGGTGATAAAGGTGAAATATTCATCGCCAATTTTCTTCACTTCGAACAAACCACAACCAGTTCCGACATCTTTTTCTGACAACTCTTCCGTACGATTCACAATGGTAGCTCCACAAGCGCGGGCAATTCGCAAGTTGTCGGTCTTTCGCACTCGACGGATAGCTGAGATACCGGCTTTGACTAGATAGTGTTGTGCCAAATCCGATACACCTTTTTCTGTGAACACCAAATCTGGTTTAACAGCAATAATATCGGCGCAAACGCGTTGAACGTGCTCTTCTTCAATTTGAAGCATACGAGTGAAATCTTGATCGCCAACAATTTCCACACTCGTTTGGCTTTCACCCTTTTTGTATTCCAATGGGCAGTCGAGCAACACAATTCGTGGATTTTTGATTTCTCGTCGCATTTTCGGGTGTGTCACATCTTTGTTGACCATAACACCTTTCAACACGCACGATTCATCAATAGAGCCACCTGGAATTTTCTCAACTTTAGCGTATCTCTTGATATCGACCTCAGTTCGGCCATTCTCAGTGATGGCAACTGTTTCCACGGCATCCAGTGCGATTTGAACAGCCAAATCCGACCAGCGACCGATGAATTTTGTACCAACACATGATTGAATCTGGAGAAATTCATGATCGAATTGACATTTTTCATTGAATAATTCACATTTGAATGAAATTTTTGGCAAAATAGATTTCTCTTGCTGAATACTCACGACTTTCTGCAGTGTCTTCTTGTCGGTACGTTCAACTGGCATACTAAGACTGTTGAATTTTGAACCATCCAGCAATTCGATGATGTATTCCAATGCTTCGCGGAATTGACGGATAATAACCGTTGGATGAATTTGTTGAGTTAAAAATGGCTCAGCAACGGTTAAAATTTCACCAGCCAATACAATGACAGATGTTGTTCCATCACCTACTTCTTCATCTTGTGTTCTCGCAATTTCAATCATACTTTTTGCAGCTGGATGTTGGACGGTGATTTCACGCAAAATTGCGTTTCCATCGTTCGTCATGACAATGCCGCCCATTGGATCCATCAACATTTTCAACATTGCCTGTGGCCCTAAGCATGTTCGAATGACATCAGCGATCGCCTAAAATATTTTAAATTACGTCGAAAATTAAAAAGAAAACAGCATGAATTCATCAAAAATCTAAGACAATGTGTAAATATTCGAGACATTGGGAGATTGAAATATTAAGAGAATGTTTCTGACTCACCTTTCCGGCATTTATGTTCTCCAGCTGCACCTTTCGACCAGATTCTCTTTTCGTGTTTTGGCCTAAAATTTTTGAAACCCATCATTTTAATAAAAATCTATATGAAAAAACCCAAATACACTCACTCAAAACCAATATCGGCTGTTGTCCACCAAACATTTTGTAAAAATATTCTGTATCCAATGAAATACTACTGTATCGAAAAGACAATGGTAGAGTCGCGTGCTAGTGCCGTAAAATATAATGAATCAGAGGTTAAGTTTTTGGCCACTGAACTAAATTTCAGTGGAAACTGGATGGAGAAGCAATGAAATGAAGTCATTCTATGTGTCAGAGAGAGAGAGAGAGACAGCCGCATTCAAACACAGCTATTTCTCTTAAATTGAAATTTCTAATTTAGACGAATTCTATTTTCATACGAAATTTATTTTTCGTTTATTATATAAATACCGAGAAAAAACAGTCCAACAAGAAATACGGACACAACTTACAACTAATCATGAATATGTAAAGGAAAATAAAATAAGTTGTGTATGGAGTGAAGTTTACTTCCAGTATGTTCTTTCAAAATGTGGTGCCATAGTGAAAATATAAGAAGTTCGAACTGAATGTACATCCAACTTCATGCATTACCTGCATTTTATTAAGCGTCTTCAAGCTGCAATCATCAATAAATCGTGAGCAATTCATTTTTATTTTTTTATTGCGAAATTTTTATTGTTTTTTAAGTATTAAGGATATATAACGTATCATATGTGCAATCATAAAAAATTTCATAAAAATTCCATTGAAATAAGCGTGAAATCTTCCAAATATTCTAATATTGTTTTTACATCCTGATAGCTGCGATTGGCATTTGGCGGTAGGATACGACACAGACAATCATAAATAATAAGGTTATATACCAACAGAAGCTTACTTTTCTTTGGTCGGACTATTTTTTCTACAAGTTTGCAAAACATGACGGACCGCTCTGATGGAGGTAAATATTTTTTCTACACATTTTATGACTAAACTCGAAAACTTTTTTTTGCTCAACAATAACGCATGTCTTTTTATTCTATTCAAAATAAATAGCATTTGACGATGGAGTTGAAGAGCGTGTTATCAATGAAGAATACAAAATATGGAAGAAAAATACTCCATTTTTGTACGATTTGGTGATGACACATGCACTTGAATGGCCATCGCTTACGGCACAATGGTTACCTGATGTCACGAAACCGGAGGGAAAAGACTATTCGGTACACCGCCTGATTTTGGGTACTCATACATCGGACGAACAAAATCATCTGTTGATTGCTAGTGTCCAGTTACCAAATGAAGATGCACAATTCGATGCCAGCCATTACGATAACGACAAAGGTGAATTCGGTGGTTTTGGATCGGTGTCGGGTAAAATCGAAATTGAAATCAAGATAAATCACGAAGGCGAAGTTAACAGAGCCAGATACATGCCGCAGAACCCATGCGTTATTGCAACAAAAACACCCTCAAGTGATGTACTTGTTTTTGATTACACAAAGCACCCGAGTAAGCCCGAACCAAGCGGAGAATGTCGTCCCGACTTGCGTCTACGCGGTCATCAGAAAGAAGGCTACGGTTTGTCGTGGAATCCGAACTTGAACGGATATCTGCTATCAGCAAGCGATGACCACACAATTTGCTTGTGGGATATCAATGCTACACCAAAAGAGCATCGAGTTATCGACGCCAAGAACATATTCACTGGACACACCGCGGTAGTGGAAGACGTTGCATGGCATCTGTTGCATGAATCTCTATTTGGATCCGTGGCCGATGATCAGAGACTCATGATCTGGGATACCCGATGTAATAATACATCGAAACCATCGCATACTGTCGATGCACACATTGCTGAGGTGAATTGCTTGAGCTTTAACCCTTATTCAGAGTTCATTTTGGCCACCGGATCGGCTGACAAGACCGTCGCATTGTGGGATTTGCGCAATCTGAAACTCAAATTACACTCATTTGAATCACACAAAGATGAAATCTTCCAAGTTCAGTGGTCACCACATAACGAAACCATCTTAGCTTCTAGTGGCACCGACCGCCGTTTACACGTATGGGACTTGTCGAAAATTGGCGAAGAACAAAGTCCAGAAGATGCCGAGGATGGTCCACCTGAATTGCTCTTCATTCACGGCGGCCACACAGCAAAGATATCCGATTTCTCATGGAATCCAAATGAGCCGTGGGTTATTTGCTCTGTATCAGAAGACAATATCATGCAAGTATGGCAAATGGCCGAAAACATCTACAACGACGAAGAACCAGAGATACCGGCCAACGAACTGGAATCATCGAATGCTTAATCATCGAATTTCATCCCATATACTTTTTTTCCGTACAATATCTACAAATCAATAATTTTTCATTATTTAATTATGACTATAAATCAATGCCTGGGAATGCAAGTGAAGATACAGAACCAGTCGAGTATGAGAGCACCATGATCGTTGATTTGGCAAAATCGCATCATGAAAATATGATTTCGCAAATACACACATGGCTTAGAAAATATCCTGTTGTTCGCATTTTTATTCCCAGGCTTTCAATTTTTAATGTAGTTTGTTTTTGAACATGTCAATAAATCAAACACAATCAAACCAATTATGTGTTTCTTCCTATTCTTGCATGGTCTCTTTTCTTTCATTGAATTGTCAACGGTTTCAAAATAAATAGTGAGTAACTGTTCATACAATGGCCTGGAGGTTAACGTACTGCACTGATTATTGTCATTGTTTATGGGTAGGCGGATTCGATTTCTTGGTGGTGCGAAATGTTTTTATTTAAAATATTTTGGGCTACTTTGATTTCGAAGCTGCGGCGTGCATCGGAGAACATGTTAAGCAGTCGGTCTCGTACGTGTACTCATGAGTGTGGTGATATTTAGTAATATTCAAATGTTGACCTCTCACCAATAAAAACACTCTATTCATACTGCATTGGGCTCATCGCCATTCGCCAGCACGCATCTAGTTTCATGAAACCAATAGTCAGGGGACAATTTTGAGGTTATACATATGAATTTTAAAATTATGTATGAGCTCGTAAGAATGCAACATATTTCACTTTCAAGGATACAGAAAACGGTTTCTTTGCTTTGAGTGGCGATTCAACTAACATTCTATTTGTTAGACGAAGTAATAACTTCGAATGTGTAATAATAGGTGTTATTTGTGATCTGTTCTGAAGTGTAGGAAGTAGAACAAAGCTTCTCATTGAAGGAAATATTTTTAAAAAGCCAAACGATTGCATAAAAACTACATTTTTTCGAAGATTTATTTTTGATGTTGATATGGGTTGTAATTGAAAATGAATTCATAATCGAATCAGATCTGTTTTGTTTCCGTTTTTTTTCGAAATTAAACGTTGAAGCACAATTAAAATAAATAGTCTTACGTACGTAAAACTTACTTTTCCGCACATTTCCCGAAACTTTTCGGGCTTACGCATTTTTCATTGATTGCACTCATTTGTATTGGATTTATGTTTATTTCTTATCGAATCATCATGCAACTTTGAGAATAAATCACAGGAAATTTCAAGTCATTACGATGAGATCGAATTTCAAGTCATTACACATCATGTAATTTAAATTTTAATTTTAATAATAAAAAAAACAAATAAACATCTCAGTTTCTAATTTTCACTTCAATAAACGCTTCTTCGCTGGTTTTGAATTGGTAATAACAATTACGAAT
Organism: Obolodiplosis robiniae; assembly: GCA_028476595.1. Taxonomy (NCBI): domain Eukaryota; kingdom Metazoa; phylum Arthropoda; class Insecta; order Diptera; family Cecidomyiidae; genus Obolodiplosis; species Obolodiplosis robiniae. The sequence continues at coordinate 28,358,423 of CM052015.1, read as the reverse complement.
TAGTTTACTGTGATCTGAACTTTTGATTCATGCCAACGATAGATATTCCACATTTATGTCATGTATAACTTTCGTTAAAAAGTTAATGAGCATTCAAATTAATGAAAAAAAAGCAGATTAGAAAAACACAAATACTTCATACAATTTAATGACAAAATTTCATAAAAAAATAATATCCTGAAAGTTTCAATAGGATACAAGGTGAACCTAACATATTTGCCATACACATTTTCAGTTTTGACCTCGAAAAGACCCAGAAAATCGAAAATTTTGCAGAGGAGGTAGTCCTAAATCTCATCGGAATGACTTGAAATTTTACAAGACTCATTTTTTTCATAAAAAAAAATATTGTCAAAGTTTCATAATGATACAATGCGAAATAGTCATAGTCCCCATACAAATTGTTCGTAATTATATTGAAAAACAGCCCATTTTTTGATTCCACTCCACTAGAGCTACCCGAAAAAATTATCTGATTAGGCTGAAAATTAATAGGTTTCTATTCCTAATGAATACAAATGTGTGTGTACAACGTACAACGTATAACGTACCACACGGACAAAAAATTGCTTCGGCGATATCAGAAAAATAAAATTTAGTTTTTTTGTCTCGTTTTTATAAAATACTTACATTTTAGAACCGGCGAATAATGCTCAGCATTATAACGCACATAATTGTAAGACGCTGATGGTGGACAAAAATTATTGGTTTGTGAGGTAAACACGTGTTTTGAACTTGCGCAATCTGAAACTCAAATTACATTCATTTGAATCGCACAAAGAAGAAATCTTCAAATTTCAGTTGCTTCTAGTGGCACCGATCGCCGTTTACACGTATGGGACTTGTCGAAAATTGGCGAAGAGCTAAGTTCAGAAGATGCCGAGGATGGTCCACCTGAATTGCTCTTCATTCACGGCGGCCACACAGCAAAGATATCCGATTTCTCATGGAAATCAAATGAGCCGTTGGTTATTTTTGTGTCTAGCCGTGCCCTGTGTCAGAAGACAATATCATGCAAGTATGGCAAATGGCCGAAAACATCTACAACGACGTAGAACCAGAGATACCGGCTGAAGAACCGGAATCATAAAATGCCTAATTTCATTTGAAATGCAACTGTTGGCTCTGAACCATTGACATCCATATGTACAGGACAAGCACTCAGTTACATTTCACTTCTTCATTTACTTTAGGTGATATTTTCCATTCGTAACTTAGAGAATATCCATAAATTGTATTTTCTTTCAGGTCAAAGTTTTACATTTTATTCGTAATGAATATTTAAATAAAACAAGTAAATAGCTATTTTTTGTAAGTTTTGCCTCTTTTTACAGCTTTTCCCGTTTCCTTTGAAAATTTAGCGGAATTCTTTTTATGCTTTTCCCGCTTATTTTGCATTTTAATAAGTTTATCCTTTTCCACTCGGGCCTTTTTCCTGTTTCTGTTGCGGTCCAATTTATTTTTCATTTTATAAGCCTTCGAGTGTTTCAAAGAATTTGTCGCTTGTTTGGCGAAAAATTGTCCAATTGCTCTCTTTGACTTGATGTCTTCCGGAATTTTCTTGAATTTCTTATTGCCAGTACTTTCATCTTCAAGTTTTTGGGCATCATCTTCATTACCTGCACCATTTTGTGTGGTGGGTTTTTTCGATGATTTAGTTGAAGTGACTATGAAGCCAGGAATTTGTTCAACTTCCCCATCTCCGTTGCTTTCCTCCTTCTCACATTGGTTCTCTTCGTATACCGGTTTATTTGCACCAATCCAATTATTTGATTTTGCCATTTCGTCGGTTGATAGCTCTACAATTTGTACTGTAACATTTTCAGTGTCATATTCTTCTTCTTTCAGCTCTCCCTCTAGCTGAATGGGTGCAAACGATTTTTTAAATTGTTCCTGAAAACCATCTTTAATCTACAACACATTGAGAGGCCACAAACTATTAGATTCACTTCGAAAATATGAGAAAGACTTTTTTCAAATACCTCCTGTTTAATACGCTTTCGTTCTTCCTTAACTTGTTTTTCTATCTCATCTCTGGCCTTTTGCCGTCGCTCTTGTTTTCGTTTACGAAAACCAGTCAAAAAATCCCTAGAGAAATACGACCAAAACAGTTGATATTTGGAGGTTATATTTATTGTTAGTACATAAAATTAGAAATAGATTATTCTCCAATAGATTTTATACCGTCTTTTCTTTGGATCAAAAACCAATTCGGTTTTCTTCTTTTTACCAGATTTCGGTTTTGCCATTTAAACAAATATCTCAAAAGCTTGCAGAAAGAAACTTTGACGGTTTGCAGCAAACAAAACACATTGATTTTTATCGTTACAATAAGTATAAACATGAGTATTGAGCTGTCACCCTTCTTGATTATTTGACAATTGAAAATCGAGGTAGCAGTTAAATATCATATTTTTTTTTTCTTTTTCTCTTGCGTATATTCTTTGATTTTTCTTTTTATTTTACGCATTATTTCAATAAAATCAATTACGGTGAATATCATTTGGAAATCTCCATACGTTTGCATGTTTGTGTTATTTTTTTTAGATCGGGTAACACTGTAAACTATAGGCAGCAGCAACAACACTTGAAAAATGACATTTGTGTCGTGAAATATATATTACAAGCCGGAGTTTCGTATGAGAATTAAACTATCATTGCGCATTTTTGCCAGAATATTCAAGTTTCTGCATTGAATAAACGAGTGAAATTTATAAAAACCAATCGTGTATACCGAGCAAAAGATTCGAGTTCAATAATTTCTAACAAAACAAACCAAAAATATAACAGATAATGGCCGATCACGATGTTTCGAAAATGAAGGTAATATAAAACCATTTCTGGTAACTTTGTAATAACAATAGGAAATAACTGTGTTTTTCAGGTTGCAGACCTAAAACGCGAGCTAAAAATTCGAGGCCTTAATGTAACGGGCAACAAAAATGAGCTAGTGGAGCGTCTTCAATCGGCGTTGATCGGTAGATTTCATTTATATTCAATATTGCTATGTATGATTTTTTCAATTTGAAACTCGTTTTTTCTCTCACATTTGCAGAGGGCGATGTTTTCGATGATTCCGCTATTTCCGAAGAATTATTGGACGATAATGATGATGTATTGAATGTAAGTTTCTAGGTATCTTTTGTGTTTTATAAAAAACATTTTTTTTATGTGTCTAGAATTTAGTGTACAAATATTTTTCCAAATCCTAAAGGATGATGAGCTGGATGAAGAAACTAAATCGTATTTGAATTCAACGTCTGCACAAGACGAAGATGCAATTCTATCATCGCCAAAAGGAAGCACATCTTCAAAATCTCCAGACAATCCATCAGAAAGAAATACAGGGGCTTCATCGGTCCCAACACAACAGAAAAAGGTTGTGTTGAAACGTAAATTGCTAACATCAGTATCACTAACCGAAACCGAGTCACCCAAAACTCTTACTGAAAGCAAAGTCATGAAAATTAGCGATGGAACCAGCGATGCAGATGCAAACAAACCTCGATCATACAATGGGAACGCCGATGGTAACGTTGTGAAATTGTCGCAGTTGACAATGAAAGAACGATTGGAAATGCGGGCCAAGAAATTCGGTGTCTCAGCTACTGGCGAAGCAGCCAAACTTGTACGTGCAGAAAGATTCGGACCATCAAATGATGCATCAGACCATTCAATAAGCAGTGCACCAACCAATGCAGCAGTCAAAAGTGCACCGAACGTTGATTTGCTAAAAAAACGAGCTGAAAGATTTGGTGGCTCCGTTTCAAATGCGATGGTGACGATTGAACAGAAAGAAAAGTTGTTGAAACGCCAAGAACGATTTGGAAGTGCTTCAACCGTTGTATCGGGCACAGTGAAAACTACTATAACGCCGACTGATACACAGGCCAGCAACAATTATGCTGAAAAGGCCAAGCTACGATTGCAACGATTCAAAACCTCCGCTAAGTAAGCAATCTCGAAACTACTCTTTTTCACTTTTTTTCTTCTTAAATTCACCTTTTTTTGAAGCATAAGAATGGTATTGATAGGCCATTTAATTTGACATTAAGCGATTAACTAACATTTCAAACGACTTTCGTTCTTTTATACTTTCATGCATAATATTAATTATATGAAATATGTTTGCAAATTAATTATTAATAGTTGATAGAAATACTATTGAAATTGTAATTGAAATTTGAATGAAATACATTGCGATTCGAAGAAAGATAGAACCGTATTTGCCACACTCTAGGATGTTTCTGGTGAGAAGAAAGAAAAAAATTGTAGCTTTAAAAATGAAGAGCAAAAAATTCTGAATCAATTGATGGTACTCACACAACGTAGCGATTAGTATTCAAACTTCCCGAAACAAAAAACACTCAAAGAAAAACTTGATTTTTACCCAATTCATTTTTATAGCATGTTTTCAATAAACTGTTTTGTTTTTTGCATTCATGATTCGAGAAGCTGTTATAAACTCTGAATATCAAACGCTTAGAATATGGCGTGTATATCAAGCGGACGATGCAAAATTGAATTTTGACACTAAGCTTGACAGCAGCGCCCTCTGTACCATTCGTCTATGAATGGTAAACACTTTTTCCCCTTCTTCAAACAATGGCAGCAAAGATGCGGAGCCTGTCAAAATCGCTGTTTGAAGAAGGGGAAGGCGGGGAATGTGTGAAATGTTGAAGCGTTTAGTACAATCGTTTAGGTAGAGATGGCGGGGTCCAACGACATTCAATACCCCTTTACATAGGAGAAGATACAAAGCATCGTCCGCTTGGTGTATATATCAAAAAGTACCTCATTTGGATACTTACAAAAAAACACTCCAAATTAGTACTCCTGGCAAAAAGCCTCTACCACACAAATTCAGAAGTAGCTGAAGTAACAAACTGTTACAATATTAATTTTCGAATTAATTATAATGCTCGATGCTTAGTGCTGATTTTCGACTGGTCTCGGTCCTTGAAAACACAAATTTAGTAGTGAAAAGAAGCATTGCCTCACTTGTCATTTAATTAATATATACCTTTTATGAGAATGCACACAATTCTCAGTTTTATGTACACTTGGATGTTCAGCGGCAACATCGTCTACTTCCATCTCCTCTTGGAATTCGTTTGGTTGCTCAGCGGCATCATCGTCTACTTCCATCTCATCCGGAAATACAATTGGTGGTCCATCGAACACATTTTCCATTTCACCAATCACAGGGATTACTGGTCAGTTTTTGCGGTATATTTACTGCCAAAGGTGATAAGTAAAGGTCTCGCGTTGCGTTGATTTGGTTTGTGATTTCCGAGGTTCGCTCTCAAAAATTCCATCAATCTTTTGCCTTTATGAGCTACGATAATCGATGGCAGCAACGACAGATGGTTTGGATGGCAATCTGAACACAATTTGAACATCTCCGTGTTCTTCGGTCAAAACGTCAAAAACATTTCGCACAGGTTTGCGAGGTGTAATATCATCCATCGGTTGGAATAACAATACAATTGCCACGCATTTTCAGTGCATTGATGGTTTTAATAGATCCAGGGCATCTTACGTGCTTCTTGATGCGAATTGGTGAATCTGGTGATGTCTCAGAAGCTCCAAAATAAACAATTGATGGCTCATAATTTACCATCTTGCCTACACTGTCAAAAATCTAGCAGAGCAAACTATTACCATGTGTCAATTACAGGGCGATCAATTAACATAAGTTAATGAATGTATCGTTTTGCACATAATTTAAATGTCATTTATGATTCGCTTGCTGGTCCTCAATTTTGAGGTTAGAATACTCAACACATAAATGACATTTAAATTATGTGCAAAACGATACATTCATTAACTTATGTTAATTGATCGCCCAGTAATTGACACATGGTAATAATTTGCTCTGCTAGATTTTTGACAGTGTACTGCCTTATCAACGGTTCTCATTGTTTCGATGTACTTGTCGAGTTGAAGTCGTTGCATACACCTCCATTCCTCGTTTCAGCATTTTCAACCTATGCTGAATGTAACACCACCAATGTCTCCCGAGCGGCGATGGCATCACTGGATACAAGTGGCGGTCGTTGCGATCATTGTTTTCTTCGATATTTTAATGTTTCGTCTATCGTTTCGATTTGCAGTTTCGCACTTTTTCCTTAGCATTCCAATGGAAGCGTTTGTTGCTTATATTCAAGTTGACTTATGAAATGAAACAAAACAAATGGAATATTAGTATTAATAAAATTATTTCGAAAATTTACCCACCTCTTTACCGGTGGCGATGTTTCAGCGCACATCCGCTTGCCACTTTTTTAATCCCGGGCCCACGCCGACTTCATTGACGATCTCACCAGCATTAATTTTGCGAATGATCTCCTGCATATCGACTGGCTTGAACTCCGACTTTTTCACGTCGAACAATATCGACACCGCCAAGCCATCAGATAAAATGCGAAAGTGGAACTGCTTCTTTCGTTTGCCAAATTCGTGGTTGATTTTACGCAAATAGAAATTTGATTCCAATACCATGCTTTATCAGTGATAAACTGGTTGAATGTAATTTGATTTCCGTTTGCATTTCTTGCGATGATCTTCTGTCCACAAAGTAGTTTATGAAGCGAGAATTTGTCAATTGGAAAGTGCGTTCGCCTTAGATTGCGAATTGGTATGACGGCCAAATTTTTGATTTTCGGTGGACTGTTTGCGCTATCATTTTGTTCTGACTGTTCATGTTCTTCTCGTTGTCGCTGATTGATGTTGAATTCGTCGATATTACGTTGCATTGCAATTCACATTGTCAGCGATTTGAACCAATGCATCTTCGTGAATGTCGAAAATGTATCCATTTCCTACCAACTAATATCACGTAACATTTGAAGAAGAATATATTACGACTTGCTCTTCTTAATGCACCGTTAATAGCTCGAGGAATGTCGTCCATTTACTGCTAAATTGACAGCATTTCTGATATCGACCTTATCCAATTGTTGGACCTCATCAAAAACAGCATTCAAGTTGTGTTCGTACACTTTTGATTCCAGATATTTGTGGACGCGTTTCTTCCGATGCATATTCAAGTTCGTCGTGACATTCGTTCTGTAGGTGTCAATCAAATCATTGAAAGCATTCCCAAAATAATCGTTATTTGGCCATTCAAAACGATGTTCGTCATCGAGATTTGTCACAAAATCACGGAATTCGGGAATCATAGGGTTTTTGATGATGTTTTTCTTAAGAACAGCAAAAAAACAATCTCGTATGACTTTTTCACCATCTTGATTGAAGAATTTCGTGTTATTTTCGTCAAATGCTCGCTCAACTTTATGGAAGAGCAGAAGCGATGCTAATGAACATTTCTTCGTTGCTTGCTGACTTTTGCGGTGATATCATCGATGACTATTCTTCGATATTTAGGTCTAAGAATCGAAGGAAGTGCACATTTGATTGTAACGACTCCATTTTCCTCAACATCATTATCGTTGTTTTCATTGTTGGCATTATTTTTCGATGGCTTCTTCCTTTGCCACATAGTTCGCACTTTCGAATACACCTATTAAAAACACAAATGAAATGAATAAATTTGTGAAAAATGCACCGTCAACACAAATTCATCGTAGCTCCATTCACCAAATGATGCGAATGATCCTTACACAAAATGTAATAAATGCACCGTTAACATAGAGTTATCAATATAAATCGAAGCACATCTTACTTGTTCAAAATTCACATCCTTCTGAATTCTCACTCGTTTGAATTCGGCAATGCAATAGAAAATCTCCGGGTGATGATATTCACTTGATCTTGAATCAGCAATATGTAATCCCGTTCATCGAATGATGCGAATAATCCTAACACACAAAACACAAATTGAATGAATAACTCCGTTAAAATGCACCGTTATCGGTGAAGCACACTTACTTGTTCAAACAATTTTCGTTTGTTTGAATTCGGCAATACCATTCAAAACTGCCGAATGATAAAATTCACCGCATCATTTGACGGTCTGTATCGATATCCAAATTGTGTATCTAAATTCAAAACAAAATCCATCTCTTTAGTTGATTTTTGCCATTGTGTCGGTTAAATCGCTGATGTCCTAGCAACAATTGAATCCTTTGACAAAATACAAACAGAATAAAAGGTTCATTTCCCTTGACATTTCAATAAAATTTGCTTACGAATGACACAACAAATCTCGATCGCTCAAAATCAAGCTGAAACAATAATCGTGTTTTTTGCTTCGGGAAGTCTGAAAACTAATCGCTACGTTGTGTAGAAGCCATCAATTGATACAGCATTTTTTGCTCTATATTTTGAAAGCTACCATTTTTTCAATTTAAAATATGAAAAACACTTTAGCGTACACAAATAAAATAACAAACATTTTTGATGAGATTGTAATACAATTAAACTGGATTTAATATTTTATTGATTGGTAAGTAATAATAATGATTTACATTTAATTTTCGATCAAAGATGTACAAATTCTCGATTTGTTTTAACACACAGATAATCAGGAGCTGTTCGGCAGCCAAATGAAGATAAGCTGTCCTCAAATTCACATGCAGTTTATACAAATATACGGATCATGTGACATATATACATATTACAATTACAATATCATGAAAGAAGATAAAAAGTTTCGTTACTTTCCAAAAAAAAATACAATCTTTACAATTTATTGGATCTTTTTTGTCTCATTTACATGAAATGTATGCAAACTGAAACTCTAAATATAATTAAAAAATGCAAATACCTACAATAAATAAATTGTTATGCAGGACCGAGATATACAAAATATCCAATGACTCAACCTCACCGGAGGTTCTTTCAGATAATTTCAAAAAAGTGAAAACAACATTTCCAAATTTTCCATAAATATTAATACAAAAATATCGTTGCAAATAGTTTTCGTTAATGTCACACATACATGACAGGTTTTACACAGTTTCTGATTTCATGTTAAAAATGCAAATGAAATCCACTAGAAACTGGATTATTTGTTAGGCAAATTCATGTCAATTTACAATTATAGTCTAAAATACTGATGAAATTGATTTCAACACTCTGTCAAGTCTGGCAAATTTTGAATTTTGCATAGAAAAATTTAGTGTTGAGGATAAATATTGGGAATTCCTGCATAAAAATGCCCTATCATTGGTGATTACCGCACATTCCGAGCTTTCAATTAAGATATTTACGGCATTTTCGAGATCCACATGAGCATGGAATTTTGGTTTCTTCAAATGGGAACTTGTAGTCGTAGGTTAGCTCTTCGCCTTGAACGATGCGACGCAATGCAAATATGATGATATGTTTATGGCCGAGAATGTCAACAACTTTCGAATAGCAATTTGGCTGCAAATGGGGAAACTCATTGAAGTTATTGAAAGCTGTTAGAATCTTCTTAACTATATTACTCACCTCGCAAGAATGATTGATGAAACGAGCCGCGTTTCCACGCATTGTTGCATCAACTACTAAATTATCATCGATTTTGAACATATAGCAACCGATTCCTCGACTGTCATAGTATCGTTCACGTTTATCAGTCAATGTCGAACGAATCAATTCGCCGGCATACTCAATCACCATTTCACCTGGAGAACAAGAGATTTGATATTTAAATAGATTCAGAGACTAAATCAAATGAATTTACCTGCTTCAATATCTCTGTTACAGAACAAACCACGGCCGTGAATATGCGAACGATAAACGCCAACCGAATCCTTGTATGTATCTTTTAATGTTCGATAGCGCATTGCCATCGGCAGATTACTTCCACTTCCGCGACGAACTAAAGTTTCCGTTTCCAGCCCATTTTGCGGAATACTAATTTGAATCGGTTGCTTTCGATGTCTTGATGCTAACCAACTGAACATATCATACTCCGATCTGCCTTTGTATTTTTCGCAACGAGCCGTTCCATTTATATTTTCCTTAATCTCCTCGCAATCGGACCAATATCCGGATGACGATGCATGTGATAAGGTGCTCTCTGCTCTTTTATGGTATGTTGGTTGGTAATTTGAACAACGTTCAACGCCAGGCAATTGTTCTAACAAATACTTCAAAGCATTTGTTTTCAATCCCATCATTTGGTAGCCACACATATCGGCTAGTGGTCCTACTGGCAGCGGTGACAGACCATGCGCTTTGCGTGCAATTTGAACTGCTTCAAAAAGTTTCTCCCAAATCTCCGTTATTGATGTGGATTTGTAGGTGAATCCATCTTGAGATTGAATTTCGTACAGAAGTCGTGGACCAGTTATTTTCGGAGCACTTGAATCTTTAATGGTTTTTTGTGTCTTTATCGACGGCATACTTTGCGCTGCTGGATTTGTGATAGGGTTAACGTTCTCCTTTTGATCTTGAGCCTCTTCAATTCGCACATCTTCAGCTTCATTCCTGATGGTATTTACAGAGACTGCATTTGTTATGTTAAGCGGCACATCTGGTAAATTGAATATATCCGCTTCCCGAACCTCTTTCGTGATGATTGATTTATCATTATTTTCGAATTCTTCAATTATTTTCGAAATTTTTTCTTTGGCAGCATTTTTACTTTGCTTTTCTTGCTCTTCCTTTTTAAGTTTATCGAATGCCTCTTCGGCGGAGCTACCTCTCAAAAATGTATCTGCATCCAAATCTGACGAATTATCGCTGTCATCCTCATCCATTTTTTCCAACTTAAAATCTCTCACTTGATCTTCGTCGATTTCAAGCGCTCCGGTTTCGATCGAATCCACCTCCATTTCATCGTCCATTCGGATTGAATCATCTTTAAGTTTGATTTCTGGTGTAGTATTTCCACTTGAAGTTGGTGCAAAGTTTTCCTTCGGAATTTTTGGCTCATCACCTGCATTGCTCTTCAGTAGATTGGATTTGATGTCAATCGATTTCGATTCCATGGATTCAGTTGATGAACACTTTGAAAGGATCGTTTGCATTGGCAATACGCGATTCGTTGGACGTGTATTGGTTTGATTATATTGTTGGATGGGATTCACCACATTCGTTGGAATACCTGATTATATAAGAATAAAATCAAAATGATAAGTTTTTCAATGAAACAAGTGGAATTGATTAAAAAATGTACCGTTTGCATATGGAGCGGTTGGCAATTGAATACTGTTTGATATCGGCAAGGTGATGGGGGTTTGGTTGCTTAAATGGGATGTGTATTGTGATGTAATTGACTTTGAGCTATCGTTCATAGGCGAGGAATTCAGCTGCGATGATGATAGGACATTTGATAATTTTTGTGTGAATTGGTTTGTCGTGCTTGAAATAACTAAATTTTGTTGGATCGAAGATGGAACCGAGTCGTTGGCTTTCAAACTCAAATTTGTGCTTACGAACTTCTGCGTATTCGCATCAGAAATTGATAATTGATTAGCATCATTCACTGGAGATGAAATTCCACTGCTTAGAATTTGCAATGGCTTATTCGGAATTGCGATTGGGTTCTGTGCATCCACATCGGTTTTCGCGCTGGTCTTTATAGTGGGCCTAGCCGTCGTTATTGTAATTGATTGAAGTGGTGGTGTGGTTGACAATGCTGTGCTTGTTGTTGCAGCCATTGCTATAAGTTTTTGTGGGGGCTGAGCGATTGTTTGTTTCAAACTTTTGCCGATAATTTTCGGCTTCATTGTTGCAGTTGTCACTTTGGCTGCGTTGCTAAGGATTGGTTTGGCTGTACTCAATTTGCGCTGTGTCATGATCGGAGGTTCAGCTTTTGAACAAATTTTCAATTCATTACCAGATGATGTCGTAATCAGTGATGTTTTGGGATTGCCAATTTCTATCCTAACTGTTGGTTCCACGGGCTTTGTACTGATGACGATTGGTTTAGCATCGCTCTTTACCACCGGCTGAATTTCGTTTACACCAATTGATGATGATTTAACTATTGGTTTTGCTGCTGATTTCACGCCAACTGTTTGCTTGGGCTGACGCTGTTTGGTAACTTGTTTTTGTGGAGCGACCTTTTGCAACTGTATCATTGGCTGAGAGATAACTGTTGAAACTGGTTGAGTTGGTATATGTGTGTGCTGTTGTATTTGCGTTGCCGGATTGTTTTGGGTTAGTTGGGCACTGGCTTGTGATTGTAAAATAGCCGAATTTTGATTGGTAGAAAACATATTCAATTTATCATCAATTATTCTCCAGCCGGCATTAGTGGATGGCTGAATTTGTGATGATTGATTCGACATTTGTGGCATAGCCTGCTGCAGTAGATTTGCCGTGGTTAAAATTGGCTGTTGCGTTTGTGGTGTTATTATGGTTCCGTCATTATTCAACACAACATAGCTCTGCTGCATATCCATGATCGGTTCAATTTTGCTGGCTTGAAACACCTGTGTTGTTGTTGCTGAGAAACTGGAATTTTGGCTAAGTACTCCTTGCATTGCTGTCGAAACAAATTGCTGTGACTGCATCACAGTATTTTGTACGATTGTTTCTAATCCATAGTAAACTGGTTGGCTGTTCAGAAGCATGCATCCAGGCAACGGATTTGTGACCATTTCAAATGAAGGTGTTGTGCCAAGCATCATTTGTTCACTCGACATCATGCCACATTGAATAGTTGTTGCTTGTGGCTGTATAAGAGTTCCGATCACGTGCGGCTGCTGAGACTGCGTTAGCTGAAACGTTCCATTCGGCAATACCTGCAAACCCGACCCCGTATTGGCTAGCAACAAATTGCTGTTTTCACTTTGCAACTGAAAAGTGCCGGGAATCAATGGATTTGGTGTCAAGTACTGGGTAGTCTGTAGGGGTTTCACGTCATTGGTTGGCATTGCAAAGTACTGTAGACCGTTATTCGAATCAGACGTGGCTACGTATTGCAGCAAGTTTCCCTGATTCGCCTGTGCCACTTGTTGAACAATAATCGGTTGAGATTGTGAAGGATTTGCAGCTGACTGAATCAAAATATTATTGCTATCTATTTGAGTTGTACTCGTTGGCCGAATGTTCGTAACACTCGTGTTGGTAATTTGAGCAACTGTTTTACTATTTTCCGTTTTGATCACATTAGATTTTTTTATTTGAATCGTTTTCTGGGCACTGGTGGTCGTTGCAATCCGTCCTTTCGTTCGATTTGGTGACATTTGCAATTTAGCTATTGCCTGTTTCTTTGTCGGTGATTTTTTGTCTCCCTGCGGCAAGATAATGGCATTTCGATTAACTTGTGGCTGAGTTTGAATCGTTTTAATTGAAGCATAATTGGAAGTAGTTATATTTTGGTGCTGCGATGGAGTCATCGTTAATACTTGTGAAGTATTTGCCGTTGAACAGGCAATTATTTGAGGTTGATATTGCATACTCTGTGATGTTGCGTTTTGAGCGATATTTTGAATGGGAAAGACAGGCTGTTGCAGTGCTCCGAGGGTAAGGGACTGGCCAAATATCTGCGATTGCTGCGGTTGAATAGCAGCTGTGTTCGGATTTATGAACATACCCTGCATTTGAACTGGCAACGTACCATTCTGAATGTTGGCTATTGGAAGCGACTGTCCATTAACATGCAATGAGTTCTGCATTGCCAATTGATTAATGTTAGTGCCACTAATTCCGAATATCTGTTGACTTTGATTGTTCTGCTGGATTATAGGAATATTGCAGAAGTCCTGTCCATTCACCGATGTCAGAATCATATTCGATTGAATGGATTGCTGCTGTTGCTGAATTTCCGGCGACTTGGAATTTGCGTCCGAATCACTTTCACTTGTCGATGAAAACGGTTCACACGTTGCTAGATGCCTTTGAAAAGACTCTTGAGTACGATACGTGCAATGGCAGCGATCGCATTTGACGGGCGCATTTTGTGATCGTATATCAACCACTATATCGTCCATACCGTCCAATTGAGAGATTTTGAATGGGTTTTTTGTGGGGAGATTATTTTTTTGATGTTGCTGCATTTCGTTGTTTAGTTGAACGATTCGTTTTGCCGCAGTCCATGAGAAGGACTTATTTTTTATCTCTTCAGATTGCAAACATTGCCGAGCTATTTCATTGATGTCATTTGAATTTTCCTCTTTATTTCGGCCCAGCGATAAGAATACACCTTCCGGAATCCGTAACTCAAACCGTTTTCTACGCTTCGCCGAAATGGCCGAATCCAATTTATTGTTCCATGAACGTTGGCTACGATTTCCAAACGCGTTGCGTACCAGTAATTCAGATTTGCTGCGTTTTAGATGAACTTGACCGGCTGCTGAGCGAGCCGAAAGCATCGCGTCTTCAGCGTGCATATTTATACTGGTCCAACTTTCAACATCGAATCCTTTTTGACTGTTTTGGCTGACATCATCGTCGGTTGTGTTGTCACGCAGCAAATCACCACTCATGATAGCTTCGTTTTTTGTGTCGGTTGATGCTGACATCACTTCGGGAAATATATCGAGCATAGAAAATCCATCGAGTATATCATGAGGTATGTCTTGAAATATGGCATCCTGAATTTCTGGTGGCAAAACATCTGCGTTCGTTTGTGGCTCCTCTTCGTTTGTTTCTTCGCTGTGTCCATTTACTAATTTTAGAGACCGTTCAAGACGTAGCACACTTTCATTCTCATCGCCGCTCATTAAACTCGAATGCCATTTGGCAATTTTGGCCAAACCAATTTGAACTTTACACGAACTACTGGAATGATCGACCGTAAAATTTTGTCCAGTGTCTGTTGCAATATTCAAATTACTTTGAATAGATGTTCGAATCGTGTACTCTACTATTTTCCAGGGTTCTTTGGATGACCAATACCAACGTGAACACAGAAAATCAGCGGGTACAATAGCATCAACCCGATCGGAAAGTGTGTTGATGAACCTTCCAAGCTGCTTCACATGCAATGAACCAATTAAAAACTGTACTTTCCTTGGGCTCACTGGGCGTTTTCGCTTTCTATCGAGCTCCACATAAACTGGACGCAACACTTCAAAGTTGGTTTCTTTCGATACTTTTCCATCGCAAGCAATATTTTTAGAATGCTGGGGACAAAGCACCGTTTTGTCCGTCATAAAAGCACAATCCACTTTTCGTGCGCATGGGAAATGATAATGTTCACCACAATTTCGAATGTTACAACCAACTGTCGCTCCTTTATTCCCACATTCACTGCATTTGATCATGCGTCCGCGCGAAATCGCACTATGGACATTTTGTAATGAGCCGTCGATTTCTTCAAACACTTCAGCCGACCACATGGCACAGTTTGCGTGAACCCACGAATTTTGTCCACAGTATAACAAACGGCATTCATTTGTTGAGGAACCATCACCGCATCCCTTACAAAACATACAAATTCTGGTATCGTTTGATGGCACTGGCTGATAGAAATACTCATCAATATCGTCTGGAACATCGATCATAGGAACTTGTTGATCAATTTCGTCATTTTCAATTGACGAATGGTCGAATGTGCAGGAATCGTACATGTCTTCGACCAGTGCATCTGTACAAGCTTTCGTCTCATTTTGGAACCAGGGAAATGCTTCGCTCAGGATTTCTTTGTAGGCTGTCATCAACTCGTCACAAGCAGCTGCATTTATAACTACGTTCATATCATAATTGAAATCAGCAAGTGAGAAATATTTGTTTGCGAGAATTTTTTGTTTGATATCGATTAAACTTTGTGATGTATTTGGTTTTTGCGTGAGCGACGTACTGCAATAGCATTTGGCTGGTAACGAACTTGTTTCATTTGTTTGTGAAGCTGCAAAATCAAATGGATCCTCCAGTTTCTCCTCAAAATCAGTTTCATCCGTTTCACTTCGATGAATGTTCTGAATGCAAGTACGACACATCGACGGTTTTTTGCGTGGGCTCAATTTTAACAGTGCACAAGCCTGTCGGCTTTTACTCAAGAGCTTAACAACACTCAGCAAGCCAGCTTTGAATTCGGCTGACACAGCATCTCTCCATGTGGTGGCAGTTGTATTCGTTTTCGCACATTTCCTGCAGATAAATTCGATATTCTCTGGCAAAACACTCAACATGTTGTACTGTTCGTCAGTTAAACCTTCACATTTTGAATGCACCCATCGTTTGCAGTCGCCACATTCCATCATTTTGATATTGAAATCATTATCTTCATAGCATTTTTGACACAGCGGACAGTAGTTGCCTTTTTGTCGAAGCTTAAAGCATTGCGAGCACATCGGGAGATTACCAACAAATTTTGAAACAGTAGTCGTCCCACAACTTTTGCATTTCAAACAATTTGCGCATATTAAAGGTCGGTCTGCGCCAAGTAGGCGCTTACTTGTGCCCAAACAGGTCGAATGATAGTTCTTATGGCATTTTTGACATTTAACTTTCGAACCAGAGGCCATGTTACATGAATAGCAAATGGTGCAGCGCGGACATAACCAATTCAAACGGTTAGCTGGTGAATTTAGTGCATTGGAGCAACTGACCAAGCTGGTGTCCATCATACTGGCATTAGTGTCGTCCAGCGATATATGTTGCTTCAAATTGTATTCATCCTCAACACAGTACTGATGATATGGTTCACAGCAACAGACACAAAATATCAATGGTTCCTGACCGCAACTACCGCACAAAAAGCATAATGCTTTGATCTGAACTTCTTCAGAAAATATCAAACCGAATCCAGATTGGCTGACTTCGGCTGGATCATAATTTTCCCAGAAATCAACGGAAATCATTGGCGGTGCATTGTTCTTGGCTGGTTTCTGCATTGGCTTACGAATAAATGAGTTCAATTTTTTGCAATTAATCGGTGGAAGAATGCTCGAAGTTGCATTATTGGGTCGCGTCAATTTTCTGGTTATCGGTTTTGTTTCCTCAATTCGTTTCAAAATCTCAACCGATGTAACGCCGGCCCCATCCGATTTGCTATTCGCGCTGAGCGATTTATCTCCTAATTGTTCTTTCGATGTGGTTTCGCTGTCATAGTCATTGATAATTGGGGTTGCAGGTGGACTCAAGCGCGTGCTATCTGCACACTCGTTCTGCTCATTTTGCGTCTCATTTTGAGTGGCGTTAATTGAAGTGTGCGGTTCGTGGAAATCAACAATACCGTTCGGTGATTCTGGCCGTGGAGGTGTATCAAGTGTATCAAGGATTTGATTTTCGTCTCCAAATGTCGCGATCTGTTGTCCCAATACAATAGATGCGCTACGGCAAACATGCTTGACTCTAGGTCCTTTCAGGTCGATTCGTTGTCGCTTCCCAGGCTCAGTGCCGACTGTAGTAACTGTCGTTGTTAGAGTACTTGTGATAGTTGCTGCAGTCGTTGTTGCGGGCTCATTACGATTTTTCCTCAAACGAAATCGAGAATTTTCCTCTTGCTCTACTCCCACCACTGCTGTTGTTTGCAACTGTGTAATTTTCTTTGAAACATTTGATACTGGTTCGTTGTGCATTGATGGAGATTTCTCCTCTCTGGGATCTCCTTCTTTTTTGTTAGATGCACTGTTGGGAGAGATTGCTGAGTTCAAACCAGCCACCATTATCGAAGGTTTTTCCAATATATTTGGAACTATTTGCGGTGAGCTCCCGAATTTCGAGTTGTTCTCGGCTAGTGGGTTGCTCAATGATGTGAACGACCGGAAATCATTGTTTTCGGTACCCTCTTTGGAGGCCGTCCATGCAGGCACGAGTCGACGGCACGATGACAAGGAATTTCCGAAAAGATTATTTAGACCCGTTTTTGAATTGGGTGATAGCGTATCGGTTCTGTTTGTTTCCGGCTTTATTTGGAAAGTTGATGCAAATGGCTTAGTTTCTCCATTTCTCATGCTCAATGGCAAAGAAGATTGTATGCGAGATCGAATTTCAGATGGCAACCGATAGGATTGAAGACATTTCATCAGCCAACACGCTGGGCAACGTTTTTTCATGGATGCTTTAAAACTTCGAATGCTTGGCAAAATCTGCGCTATAGCACAATTTCCATCGCCTTTTTTGCACTGCAACACAGTAACCGGTGACTTTTCATCTGAAATGGTTAGTCTTTTGACCGTCTTCGAAATAAATTTACGGCAAAGTTCACAGGAACTTATTCCATATTTGCGTGATTGATGGGAGAATGCAGTTGGTGTTACGGTCGCACAAACACCACAAACCAAATTTGATGCTGAAATAATAACAAAAAATATTAAAAATCATTGATCGAAAATCAGAAGCACAAAACTTACATTGAATGGAATTTCGATTCAAATTGTTGTTCGACGAACTGGGTGCAAACAGATTATCCTTGCTTACTGAAACTGTTGATGTGCTCGTTACTGTTTGTGGTGCTTTTAATACCGAAGCGAATTGCAAGCGGGACTGCCTCAGAATCGATTTTGATGAGGAACCAAAAAGAGAATCATCGTTGATCTTGGCAAATGGATTGTTTTTTATGTGATCAGAGAGATTCAAAGTGTTGTCTTCGTCTGCATAATGGTGGAACCAACAAAAGAACAGATTAAATCTGAGGAAATAACATTTTTAATGATTTTGTCACTCACCTTCTTTTTTGATTGCATCTCCTAGCTCAGTTTCATTTTCCTGTTTAGAGCCTTTTTTCTTTTCCAGACCATTTTTGTTGGTCGTTGTTCTTATGTCATCAGTAAATCGTTTGTTCGGTTTTATGACGCGACTTGAATGTGCACTGCGCTTCGGTAATTGAAAAGCAACTAGTTTTGATCTGTCTTTTTCTACCGTTTCACTCTCCTCATTGTCGTTGCATTGAACAGATCCATCATCACTCTCTGTATTATCTTCTTCTGTGTCTTTTTTTCGATCCCCATCGGCTTCAGCGTCGCTCTGATCCTCTTCATTACTCATAACATTCTCTTCACTAGTGTCTTTTGATTTGGCATTCTGCGACTTGAACGTCAGAGAATTCAATTTGTCGATATTGTTTGCATTGTTATTTCGAAATTTCTGCGTAAGTCCAGTTAATCGCGATGGCATTATTATAGATTCTCCCCCACGGGCAATCCGGATGGCACGTGTTAGGCATTCTTTTTTAATTATCGATACGGGTGGGTCGAACGTGGTGTTCGGCTCCTTTTTTACAATATGCGTATCATCACTTGTCTCAAGGTTAAATTTGAATGAAACTTTTTTCTTTTTCGTTGGCTTTTCACTCGATTCATCCTCCGGCAGGCCATTCTCGCTGGCATCATTTAACTGAGATTCTTTCGACTTATTTGCCTGAAAGTGTAGGAAAAAAAATTATTTTTTTTGCTCGGAAAACATTTTTTTTTCGTTCGTGTATTCCTTATACCTAACTAAATAAATATTTGCAAAACTGTAAATGAATTATAGCACATAATGAAAGGCTCTGGGTGCTTTTTTGTTGTTCTGTTGTACACATGGAAAGAATCAAGCATAACAGCATAGGAAGTCACAAACATAAATTGCGACCAATTTTTCTTTGAAGATACCACAAAAATTGATGGAAAATGCATCCAACTTGAGCATAGTACACTCTCCGATGGTTTGAAAAGTGTACCCTTGGATTCGCATGAAGTATAATGAAATGCACGACAAAATGATCCTGTGGCCGCACAGACGAAAACAAATTGGTAACTTAAATGTGTAAAAGGTAAATTTAATATTGATTTTACCATTTACCGTATGATTTTTACCATTTGACATTTATACGGCATATTTTGGGAGTGAGTAACGTTTTGAGAGTGAAGCGGCAATTGGTAAATTTAATGTGTGCTGCGGGAACTTTAACTCATTAATGAATATCTTTTGAAAAATGTGCCGCATTAATGTTCAATAGCAAAAATCATACGGTAAATGGTAAAATTAATATTAAATTTACCTCTTACACATTAAAGCTACCAATTTTTTTTTGTCTGTGTGTCAAGAGTTTCATACATAAAATAAAATCGAGATAGCCCGAATCGAATGACAAACGATGGTTGAATGTATGTGTGTTTGAGAACGAAAATGCGAGAGTGCCAAACATGACAAACCAAACAAAACGAAAGGAAGAAAAATTGCTGGAAGGTTATACAATGCAGTGCATAATATTATGCACCAAATATGCAGAAATTATGCATAATGAAAGAGAGAAAGAGCTTGTCCAAGACGCGATAATTCGAATGGTACGTAAAGTATGACTACGATTACGATGCATAACAATCGAATGAAAATCTATACTCGCATTGTGTATTTTCACTTTGTACGCATTTTATAGTTAGTTCATTTGGAAGTTTTACAAAATAACATCGAGTGGATTCTGTCCAAATGATGCTCGTATTTTTTATATTTACACTGTCAACTTATTCGCTGGATTTTTCGATTATTTATTTTCAAATAATTTAATTTGAATATAGATATGCATATTGTAATTGCATCTTTCCAAAATTTTGAAAGTAGAGCGAATGAATCAACCGTTCGTTCCAAAAGGATTCTGCATTTAAAGCACGGAAATCTGGCTGACTGAACGAATGTTTTCAAGTGAAATGCTGTTTGTAATGACAGCGTAAGCGGATAATTTTTCGATGATTCTGTCCAAAACATTTTTTCATTGCAGCAGTCACTGGCAGCAGAGTGCTAAAAACAAAAACAATGGCGGATAAGCAAAAAAGAAACGAAAACGGAAAATGTGCGGACGAGGAGAAGGAGGAAAAAATTTATGTGCAATAAAGGACACATACGTAATTGGCATATGTGCGGTAAATAATATAAACGCGGTGTGTAAAATTGAACATTGAATATTGTGTAGTACATTCAGAGAGCTCCGTACATTCGGCATTTGAAGCTCTTTAAGGAATTTAAGAGAGGTAAGCATCGTTCGTTCGTTCGTTCGTTGCATACGAAATTGAATTGAAAATGCAGTTTCAACGCGCCAAATGCGGACTGTATAAGGAGATATAAAAATCGAGTATTGAGAGTGGTATGTCAATGGAAAGCCAAACAAGTATTCAAAAGATAGGCACTGAAAAAAGTGCACTCTTGACAGCAAGTAATGTATGCATGCGGCAAACTAGCGACCAGGGAAGAATGTACATTTTACATATAAAAGAGAAATACGTTGCAGTAGCAACAACAATGGCACCACCACCATTTCAAATGGCAACATTCAAGAGTTAATACTGACTCGGCGTGTAATCGACATGGACATACAGGTCTGGAGAGCTAAGAAGGGGAAAATATTACAACAAAAATAAATTGTAGCGACAGCACCTAGAAGGGGGACAGGAGCCATCACGCAACAAAAGCGTATTATTTGTATAGGGATATAAAAGTGTTTAATTCGTATTTAAAAAATGATTTTACACTGTTTGTATTTCTTTTTATGCTGAACGAATGCTTCCCGTTGCTTTTGATTTCGTTCACTTTTGTTTTTCTTGTTCTAATTCTTGTTCTTATTCTAATTCTCATTCTCATTCTCATTCTTCATATCGTCAATGACTTCACGAAGCAATTATAGAATCTTTAAAACTGGTACACACGTTCACTCAAAAACAAAACATACAGAGAAAAAATCAAATCAAGAAGTGAAGAAAAAGTGTACAGGAGAAAAGAACTCATTTTTCTACCCGCTATCAAACAACAGTCGCACAAGCGTGAAGGATTCCCTCACATTTTTACTCGAATGGAATTCGCTCGCTCGTAATTCAATACGCGAAAATAATTGATATCCATCAACGAAAACAACAAATCAATTTCTGGATATACTGAAAACTGCCAACGTGTGTTTCTTATTTATTTATATATGCTTTGAATATGCTTATATATGCCGGTGGTGTTCCGCAAAATGTGCGAAACGTATATTTAGGTAATTAGAAATATTTCGCGTGACTTTGTTTCATCTGTCATTTCTCTTTGTATATCTAAATAAATGGTCTTACGTACGTAAAACTAACTTTTCCGCACATTTCTCGAAATTGTTCGGGCTTACGCATATTTCATTGATTGCTACTCATTTGTATTGGATTTATGTTTATTTCTTATCGAATCATCATGCAACTTTGAAAATAAATCACAGAAAATTTCAAGTCATTACGATGAGATCGAATTTCAAGTCATTACACATCATGTAATTTAAATTTTAATTTTAATAATAAAAAAAATGAATAAACATCTCAGTTTCTAATTTTTACTTCAACAAACGCTTCTTCGCTGGTTTTGAATTGGTAATAACAATTACGAATTAGTTTACTGTGATCTGAACTTTTGATTCATGCCAACGATTGATATGGTTCCACATTTAGGTCATGTATAACTTTCGTTAAAAATTTAATGAGCATTCAAATTAATGAAAAAAAAAAAAAAACAGATTAGAAAAACACAAATACTTCATACAATTTAATGACAAAATTTGAATTTTGACCACGAAAATTGGAAATTTTGTAGGGGAGGGCGTCTTAAACCTCATCAGAATGACTTGCAATTTCGTATGACTTATTTATTTCATAAAAAAATAGTATCATGAAAGTTTCAATTCGATACAATGTGAACTTGAGACAGTCGCCATACAAATTTTTCGTTTTGACCTCGAAAAGACACCGAAAATCGAAAATTTTACAGGGGAGGTGGTCCTAAATCTCATCGGAATGACTTGAAATTTTGCATGACTTATTTTTTTCATAAAAAAATAATATCCTGAAAGGTTCATAATGATACAATGCGAAATAGTCATAGTCCCCATACAAGTTTTTCGTAATTATATTGAAAAACAGCCCATTTTTTGATTCGACTCCACTAGAGCTACCCGAAAAAATCATCCGATTAAGCTGAAAATTAACAGATTTCTATTCCAAATGAAGACCAATGTGTGTGTAAATTTTTGATCAATTCTAAAATCATTTTTTTGAGTTATCGTGTTAACAAATTTTTGCGTACAACGGACAACGTACCACACACGGACAAAAAATTTCTCCGGGAATGGTTGCAATCGTTTTTTGTAGGTTCAAAACGCATAGAAAACTTATTCCGAGCGTTTTGAATTTTTTGAACCGATCGCAATAAAAAGTAAAAAATGAATAATTTATAATGCGTATGTTTTAGTGTTTTTGATTAGGCGCATAGTCAAATCAAAATGAAGCCAAAAACTGATTGACAAGACACAAAAACGTACGAATGAGAATGAACGAAACCCTTCTCACTGAATTGAATTGAGTGGCAATATAATTACGTCATTATAATTTATTATCATATCATTAATTGTGTATCCTTTTTTTATTTTGACTGTCGAAGTTCACGCATTTTTTTTTTGTATATTTCACGATTAAGATTAAGATCGACGAAAATGAGCGAATAAATGAATTTCTGTTAGGATAAAAATAGAATCATTCTCACAAGTGTGACTATAAGTGGATGATTCTTAAAGGTACACATACAATATGAATATTATGATATGTGTTGATCTTATTAGGATTTGAATTTGTTTTATTCAAAGCAATAAATACAGACAATATCTGTAATAAATTATTTTCGCGTCGAGCACAAGCAGCGTAGCGAACGATGTTCGTTAAAGATGGTTTTCTTCGTAAAGATGAGATAGTATCCTTAAAGTATCTAATATCTTCTTCAAGATCCTTGTTTGTCGATACAAATTTGGTCAAAATCTTCTCGAAAAAATGAATTAATTTATTTCTAAAGACCAAGAAATCCAAGAAAGTTTACAGAATTTGTCCGAATTTTTCGTCGCCAACATTTTCTTGAAAATTATCCAAGATACCACTCAAAGATACTCAAAAAATATTCGATATCTATTGTAGATGAGATAAGATATTTTTGATTTAAATATAGATAAGTTGCAGATATTATCTTATCTGGTATCTCAGCTAGTATCTATATTGTTACGATGGTCATACATACACAGTCATGGCAATTTTTAAAGAGAGAAAAAGAGGAAAATCATATTTTAACGGATAAAACAAACCAGCAGCGAGGAAAGGCGAATTATTATTTTGTTGTTGTCGAAAAAAAGCAAATTATTTATTTTTTTGTTGCTGTTTACCGACAGCATCGGTGATGCTGAAATTTCATAGCTAAAGTGCGACGGTGGCTGAACTGATTTGCTATTGATTCAATCGTTGTCAGTATTGCTGCTTTATGTATTTTTATTCTATCTTTTCTTTCGCTGTTCATTCGCATTTTATAATCAACTTGAATAAAATAAAATATATATTTTACATATGTATCTCAAAGTGATTCGAATCCCCAACAACGACCAATGATCAAGCAAATGAATATAACATGCCATAATGTATATGCTCAAGTCGAAAGAGAAACGAGGAAAACAAAAAGAACAAGAGAAAAAACTCAGAGCATACACCTAAACTATGGACCAAGTGAATGATTGAACACATCAGATAAATGTTATATATTGATATTGATTTTGATAATATGTGTATACAAGCGATGTATATACTTATACATACAAGGCCGATTATCATCGTACACGTTTGAAATAGGTAAGGCAAAAGATATTACTTTCAGGGATTTCAGCATTGATGAGTAACGTGAAGGTGCGCATATACACAGCATCACAACAGTTTCTATTTTCTTTATAGGCAAGCATGAAAATATAACAAATAGTGAATATTTGTTTTCTATGAATTTTAATCGAAAAATGGATGCATGTGTCAATTAAACATTAGTGAGTTGCTAGAGCTTCTCTTCAGAAATCTGATTTATATTTATGTTAGTATGAACTCAACCGACAATTTTTACATAGCTCACAACATTCTTTGCCATTTCAAATTCAGTTGCGATCACATACACGCGCGCAGTCACGCATCGACTAAATTGATTTACCTGAACAACATCACATTTAGCGGCTGTTGATCTTAAAGCTATATCACTATCCGATTGAATATTATTGTTCGATTGTTGTTCGACAGCAATGTTATGTGTTTCAATATCGGCGTCGACATCATTGTTTCCATCGTTGATGACGCAGCTTGCTGCACTAAATGCATTCGATGCCGTAGCTTCATTCTGACTATTGATATTATTTCCATTCAAAACACTGACACGTTTCTTAGTCACTAATTTTGACGGTTTTCCTGGGAATTTCGAACGTCCCATTTTATTTTTTTCACTTAATTAGCTTCAATTCAACCATTTAGTGGCTTGCACGCGAAATTCTTGATTATTCCAATAAACAGTGTCACACGGGTACATAATTGCATAAGTGGCGCGTTGAATAGATTTAGTCACGGTTATTTGAAACATTAAAACTGAATAGAGTATGCACAGATATATGGAATCAAACGGACGTTTTTCGTATGAATTATATTCGGCTCTTTTTTCCCACAAATATTTACATCAATACACACGCTTTATGCGCATTTAATCGTTCAAGAACAAAACATACTCAAAGGGCAAACAATGGAATTAGAACAAACAATTTGAACTTTTTTCGTCGTTGAGATTTTAATGCTTTTGTATCCTAGCTGCAGCTATAGAAAATACTCTTCACTTTGTGTAGAAATTGTCGCACTTCATGAAAATTTATCAGATTGGTAAAGACAGACTATTCTCATTACTGTTCTATTGTTGCACAATATTTCGTGTATGATTGAAATAGTTCATCCTTTTCCTTTTTAGTTTGATCTGAATGTGAATCAAGCCCAACAAAACACATACTGAATCAAAAACACACAGAAAAAATCGAAACACTCTATTGACATAATATTAGTGGACAGCAATAAATAGACACAAAACTTGATTTTTTCATCTCTTTCAGATTTTTAAGTGGCGTTTGCAACCGAACTGATATATTTTGGGCATCTCAATCTATTTCATGCACTGCATTAACCTTATTTTATCACAATTCTACTGTTTTGTATCTGAATGAAGTAAACGCGTTCCGTTTTTTATTGTTGTTTGGTTTACAAAATTCACATAATAATAAATAGTAATAATCAATGTTTGCGTTTCGTTTAGTTATTCGGCCATTTTGAATTAATAAAAATGGTGGTCAGGTTTTGTACTATATTGTACTGGATTGGATTTTTCCAATTTGTGTGTGCTACTGCTGCTGCTTGTTTTTCGTAGTGTTTTTAACACACTTCTCTCCTCTTTGCTTCTAGTACTTGCTTCAAATAATAATTCCGTGTACTTATGACAGTAACGCATCTTCTGTTGGCAACAGTGGCGCGGTTTTCTGTTCAAATTGTACCAACATTTATTTCGCGTGAGAAACATTCTCAGAATGGAGTAAACAAGCTTCATTCGATTTTCAATATTCATCATACAATTTATATTATTCGTCCATCAACTTCAATTTAGAATGGAAATAAGCGATGCAGCAAGAATATTATTTGAAGGTTAAACATCAAATCTTCTGGAAAATTATAGAGAAACAAAATTCTATGGAAAAAACGAAATATTTTTGAACCATTTTTAAAAGTCAAATAATACATGACATTAAAGACTTCATTTGAAAAAGGATGTATTTCTGAACGATTTTAACATTTTGAATCATTTAAACGTTTTTTTGCGAAATATCAGTGAAAATATGACCTATTGGAATCTATCACATGAAATACTGAACGCACTCATAGAATAAATACGAAGGTGATATTACAAAAATCATGCGAATTAAACAGCAACTTCAGGTTGATTCGGAATTGCGAACAGAAACAAAATAGTCATCATGGCGTCAACGGCAAATGTTGCTAAGTTTTTATCCGATGAAAAGAAGACAACCAACAAAGAATTGGCTGAAGAATGGGGCCGCTTAGAGGAATTGTACAACGAAAAGTTGTGGAACGAGCTGACCATCAAGTTGATTTCGTTAGTTAAGCATCCTGCCCTTCAGTCCGAAGAGAGTTTGTTGCCACTGTATCACAATTTCATATCATCGTTTGAAACGAAGATCAATCCTTATGGTTTGGTTGAAATTTCGTCAGTAATTGTGAATTTTATCAACGACAAAACTGAAGCTGTACACTTTTTGGAAAAACTGGCGGAAAAAGTGAAGGTCAGCGATGAATCGGTATGGTTTTGTCGGGTATTGCAAGGACAAATCTACTTAGAACACCTACAAGATTTGGATGCAACGAAGAAAATTATCGAAGAATTGAAGGAAGTGCTCGAGGTATCGGGCAATGTAACGGCTGTGCACGGAAAATATTTCCTATTGGCATCGAACTATTATCGACGCGTCGGCAACTATACTGACTACTATCGATGTGGCTTGCAATTTTTGGGCTGTTCATTGGGTGATTATCCGAAGGAAGAATGGCCACAGCAAGCATTCTTTCTTGGCTTGGCCGCTCTCTTAGGCGAAGGTATTTACAATATTGGTGAGCTGCTTCAACATCCCATAATTGAATCATTGAAGAACACCGAGAACGAATGGCTCATCATTTTATTGCACGCATTCAACAACGGTGACATCAATAAATTCGAACAAATGAAACCACAATGGAGCCAAATCCCCGATTTGTTGGCCCAGGAAGCGAAACTACGGAAAAAAGTTGCACTGCTCTGTTTGATGGAAATGACTTTCGTTCGATCAGCTGATAAACGTTCAATTCCGTTTGAAGATATTGCCGAACATACCAAATTGCCCATCAACGAAGTTGAAATTCTGATCATGACTGCATTGGCTCAAGGTCTTGTGCGCGGCCATATCGACCAAGTTGCTGGAGTAGTCAACATGACCTGGGTCCAACCTCGTGTATTGAATCGGCCACAAGTGGCGAGCATGGTTCAAACCATCGATGTATGGACGCAATCAATTTCAGCCATGGAAAAACTCATCGAATCCAAAGCCCATGAAATTCTTACCAATTAATATCCAAAAGCCGATTTGTATTTAAACAATTTCATTTTTTCATAAAAATTATCTACTAACATTGTTTCAAAATGGAAAAAATAATTAAAACCATCGTTTAAAAAAACATGAAATGCTCTGCTTGATTTGGTATTATAATTTTGTTTGACTTCAATAGAATTGGATTTTCCTTTTTTTACGATGTTGCTTAGAAAAGTATAATGAGTTGAAATTGATCTAGTCGCTGTCATCTTTGTCTTTCTTGTGGGATTTCTTTTTGTCGCGTGGCTTTCGTTCACTTCTTTCACGACTTCTTGACTTTGAGCGCCGTCGAGAGCGTTCCCTGCTACGAGATCGATCCCTAAAATTGAGAGAATTTCTTAAATTTCAACTATTTTTGAACTATATTTATGTAAAAAAAAACCTTCTTGATGAACCCCGATCCCGATCCGACCGATATCTTTCTCTCTCACGCCTCCTTTCACGGTCAGAGGGTGATTCTTCATCTATTGGAGATATGGAATCGAATTAATTTTTGAATTCGAATAGAACATAGCATTTGCGTAATTACCGCGGTCTCTGTCACGGTAATCACGTTCTTTGTCTCTTGTGTCTCGCGTCCGCCACCCAGGAGGTGCTGTTGAATCATTTCTTTTATCCATTGACTGATTGCGATGATCTTCGTTGCTGCCGCGATTTGGTGGAATGGAGGGATTGATCACTGGAGGTGGCATCATTGGTGGCAAACCAGGTGGACCAATCATGCCAGGTGGTCCGATATTGTGCTGTGGCGGTGGGACCATTTGAGGTGGCACATTCAACATATTAGGTGGCATCATAGCATCTGGAAAAACATGAATACATCAATTAAACTTAGAATGCTATTGATCTAAATGAAAACTTTGTTCTTACTTGGTGGAGGCATACTCATGTTCATATGTGGTGGCGCCATCATCTGTGGACCAGGAGTCAGTTCTTTTATCCCTGAAATTCGACATAATTTTAGTCTGAATGTTAAAAAATACTGAAGGAAAAAAAATACCCGATGGCATCCATCCAACGCCAACATTTTCATTATTCCATTGCTGTTCTTGTGTCGGTTCATAGCCATAGCTGTAATTGTCTTCGGGATAGAATGGTTCATTTGCCATGTTAAATGGGGGTGGAGGCATAGACATTGTTACATCAAATTTCCCCTTTGGTCGGCTGTATTCACGACGTTCGGCTGTCATCACCTGAATTACGTTTTCCTTTGCGGGAGCTTCTGGGAGAAATCACCATTGGTAAAACAAAATTCAATAAGATGTCTTACGAAAGGTTATTCAGAAAATGACAGAAAAATTTACGGAAAGATAAATCAAATCACTACAGAACCAATAAATCACAGTGTCATAGACAAGAAATAATGGAGCGATAGAAGAAGACGATAAAAATATATGAATATTTGAACCTGACGGCGAATTGAATCCTCGATTCGAAAAGTTTGGTGGTCCGCTATGTGAGTTAGTTGACCCTGGTGCCGAATATTTACCACTTTCAGATGTCGTTAATGAGGTCAGAGTGCGGTTTGCTGAAATTCAGTTTCAAATGTATGAATACAAATTAATTTCAATTTGAACGGAGAAAAACATACAATTATTATTGGCAGGTGCTGTTTGAGGTGGATTTGGACCCAACCCAGATAGGCCGGCACCACTTTCGTGCCTCATTCTCTTTTGTCGTTCACAATACGCTCGCCATGTTTCTTCGCTAAACCCATAATTAAAGTAATCCGTGATGTCAGCTCCAGGCTTTCGCCATGGTTTATCTTCGATTGCCTCAATGTTATATTCAATTGCAGATTGTCCGCTAATAGTTCCAACACTTTCGAATTCTTCAATACTAAATTTGCCCAAATTAGCTTTTGGCTTGTCTTGACCGGCTGCTGCCGCTGGTGCCAATAAATTGCCGCTACGTTGTTTTATATTGAAACTAGATGCTGGCTGTATATCTCCAATTGTAACAACAATATCGTCTTCATCATCGTCACTGTCGTCATCATCATTCTCATTTTTCTCCGAAGCCGAACCATTAACTTCTGTGCTACCATTCAATTCTGTGTCGGCGGTCGTATTTATGCTGCCGTCGCCATCCATAACATCCTGATTGAATTCCTAAGCATTTTATGGTAAAATTTAATATTTGAATATGTCGGATCGCAAATGTACACTTACATTTCGATCGGCTGGGTTATCATCGTCTCTGCTTTCGTCTTGATCAGGCCCATTTTCAGAGTCATCTGTTTTGGTTTTCTCGTCGATCTGTGGTTGTTCGCCTTGAGCTTCTTGAGTTTCGTTCGAACTACCGTACAACCATGAATCGTCTTCATTATTTTCTTCAGCCATTTCAATCGTAACCCCTTTCCCAATTAATTCAAACTACCAGTCAATTCGAAGAGTAAATCAAATGGTACAAAGTTTCAATGAATTGTAAATATATTTGCTGTGTCAAACGCGGCTTTTGATTTACATTTAGATCAATGTTGAGCAGAAAAAACACAATTTATAAATGGCGACAAATGTCAAATCACTTCTGCTGAAGACAGTTTAAAGCTTATCCCATTTCATTAACAAACATTAACACAAATTTTCATCACTTGCATTGTCTCCGTTCCTCAATTTATTTTATTTGAATTTACAAATATAAACAACTTCTTTCTTTAGAAAAAAATATTTGGATTGAAAATATATTTTCTGTACGTCAACAGTTTTCCCGTACTATGTGAACGCACCCAATGTCAGGCGACTGAACGTAAGCAACTGTCATTGAACGTATTGCACATGCACACATTATCGGCAAACATCGTGTATTAAGCGAATTGACAAGTGGCAAGCTTCCTTTGAGTTCTTTCTCTCATCGTACCTCAAAATGGGTAAGTGCTTGTGAATTCCTATTCCGCAATTTTATCGTCGATCATCAACGAAATTTGTGAATATCGATCGGAAAAACTGGTGAAAATCGAAATTATTAAATCTGTTACATCAATACTACAAAATATTTTTTTTTAAATTCAATAAATTCGTTGAAAATCGAAAAGTAGGATTTCATATAAGTTCAGTACAAAAGACCGATTCGAGGTTAGCTCCACAGTGCCACACGGGTGTTACAAAATATTGTTTATGGAAATAATTATGTTGCGAAGGAATCAAATTTTTTTGAGCACATACGGCTAGTTTTTAATTAGAAAAACACTTCGGAATGTATTAAATGTGTATAATGAAGAAATTAAGCGTTTCGAATATTCATTGACAACATAAAGTGTGCACCTCGGTTCGATTCGTCTTGCAAATGTGGACAACACAATATGAGAATTAATATTTTTAGTTTTCGATACTTCAATATTTTATATGAAATTTTAGGTATTAGCCGCGACAGCTTCCACAAAAGACGCGCCACTGGTGGCAAACGCAAGCAACTTCGCAAGAAGCGTAAGTTCGAATTGGGCCGCCCAGCAGCCAACACAAAGGTATATGTTCAACCATATTTTTTTCTTTAAAAAATCATTTTGATGATGATATTAGCGTGTCAACGGACGTTTCTCTGACGATAATTACCCTTTACTTGAATTTCTTCAACTGATTGCTCACATGAAATTCAAAAAATAAACAGTAAACACGAGGTGCAATGTGACTGAACGTGCTTTTAATTTGTGTGCATTTCAGATTGGTCAAAATCGTGTTCATGATGTTCGTACTCGCGGTGGAAATACGAAGCTCCGTGCTCTTCGTTTAGACCACGGAAACTTTGCCTGGGCATCGGAAGGTTCAACCCGTAAGACTCGTATCATCGATGTCGTATACAATGCATCAAACAACGAATTAGTGCGTACCAAGACCTTGGTAAAGAATGCTATCATTGTTATCGATGCAACTCCATTCCGTCAATGGTATGAAGCTCATTATATTTTGCCATTGGGTCGCAAGCGTGAAACCAAACAACAGTTGGCCGAAGATCCAGTATTGAACAAGAAACGATGCCGTTCAGTTATGGCTAAATATGTTGCTCGTCAACGGTTTGCCAAAGTTGAACCAGCCCTCGAAGAACAATTTGCTTCTGGACGTCTCTTGGGTAAGTTCCAATCAAAACAAAACTCAATGTTGAGTGAATTTGAACAGGGGATGAAAAAAACTTTAGCGATCCATAAAATTTCGGTTTGCATTCTCGTTCTGAGAAACAAATCTGTTGGAAAATGATAATGCTGTCATAGTTACTCTGATAAATGTTAAAAACCACGTTTATTTTCTTTCAAACAACTTTATGGTAATTTAACAAACGATTCCTTCCTATTTTTAGCTGCCATCTCTTCAAGACCAGGACAAAGCGGTCGTGCCGATGGATACATTCTAGAAGGCAAAGAATTGGAGTTCTATATGAAGAAGATTAAATCGAAGAAAGGCAAATAAACCACACAATCCGATTTCAGTGTACTGCTAAGAAAAAATAAATTTCCATAATTTATGGAGATTTGAAACAAATTAAAAAAAGTGTTTTTCTTTTGTTTCCCCCTTCTCTCCTTCAACTGTTTATTAATAATACAGAATTTAGATTTGTTCCTTCGATTCTTCCATTGCTTCAAAATAGGTCGGATTACGGATTATTTGCGAATGACATTTGAATGGCTTCAATTCAGTATGACCTCAATTTTTGGTGCAAAAGAGCAACATGAAGATTTATTCATCTGGATTTGTTACGACTAGCTTTTCGTATCGTTTATTTCTTTTCGTATCATCATGTAGCTATGAGAATTATACACAAAAATTTCAGGTCATTACGATAAAATTTGGTATTATTTATTACTACGAATCAGCCGTGTCATGTTTTCGAATGTATTCAAATTCACAAATAGCGAGACGGGAACTATTAGCCATTATTTATGTTCACCTTGAATTATAATTTTATTTATTGAGAAAAACACTACAAAAACTCGTGAAAGTATAGAACCTTATAGTATTGCTAAAAGACAGCAATTTTTCATCTCAAATGCCTACAAACGTTTTCTCAGAGTATCGAGTCGAGAGAGAGAGAATTTGAAGATTTTGCGTGAGAATGGTGTTATTTCTCAAAAATGTACATTATTAGATGGAACAATAAGATTCAAATTCACATGATATTCACGTTGAGCCTAATCTCGTTAGAAGAACATAGTTGCCGTATAAAAATTTCCCAAATATATTTGATCCGAAATTGCATGCAACTAATTTTTTCTGTGAAAATATGAGATTACGGAATATTCTTATATGTCTCCAAACCAATTTTTCGTTTCGACTCCGAAAATTGAAAATTGTGTACGGGAGGTAGTCGTAAATCTCATTAAAATAACTTCAAATTTTATATGACTATTTTTTTCCATAGAAAAAAAAGACTCTGAAAGTAACAGTGTGAACTCAAGATAGTCCCCATACAAATGTTTCATTTTGACCCCAAGAAACGACTTTGTTTTATACGGAATATATTGTATATATTTCACGTCATATAATTATGAAACTTACAGTTTTTTTAATAAAAATAAATGGTCTTACGTACGTAAAACTAACTTTTCCGCACATTTCCCGAAATTGTTCGGGTTAACGGATTTTTCATTGATTGCTACTCATTTTTCTTGGATTTATGTTTATTTCTTATCGAATCATCATGCAACTTTGAGAATAAATCACAGACAATTTCAAGTCATTACGATGAGATCGATTTTCAAGTCATTAGACATCATGTAATTTAAATTTAAATTAAAAAAAAAAAAACGAATAAACATCTCGGTTTCTAACTTTTACTTCAATAAACGTTCGCTGCTTTCGAATTGGCAATAACAATTATGAATAAGTTCACTCTGATGTGAACTTTTAATTCATGCCAACGATAGATACGGTTCCACATTTATGTTATACATTTATGTTAAGTTTCAATTCGATGCAATGTGAACTTAAGATAGTCGCCATAAAAATGTTTAGTTTTGAGCTCGAAAAGACACTGAAAATCGAATATTTTGCAGGTAGTCCTACATCTCATCGGAATGACTTGAAATTTTGTATGACATGTTTTTTTCATAAAAAAAAAATATTCTGGAAGTTTCATTATGATACAATGCGAAATAGTCATAGTCCCCATACACATTTTTCGTAATTATATTGAAAAATAGCTCATTTATTGATTTGACTCCACTAGAGCTACCCGAAAATCCGATTAGGGTGAAAATTAATAGGTCTCTATTCTTAATGAAGATGTGTGTTTAATTTTTTGATCAATTCTAATCAATTTTTTGAGCTATCGTGTTAACAAATTTTTGCGTACAACAGACAACGTACAATGGAAAACGTACCACACGGACAAAAATTGCTCCGGGAATGGTTGCAATCGTTTCTTTTATGTTCAAAACGCATAGAAAACTTATTCCGGGCGTTTTGAATTTTTTGGACCAATCGCAATACCTTTACCACACACAGTGGTGTGTGCGGAAATGTAAAAATCGGGTTGTACAAGTCATTCGGATAAAAAATAGGATCACCTCCAGCACAAAATACTATTCATTCGGACCCCGAGAATCGACAAGTTTGTGGGGGTGGTAGTCTAAAATCTCATGATGACTATCCAAGGTCAGTTACAATTTTCTTGTAGAAAATCGAAAATTTGAAATAAAACACCACTGAAAGTATTTGCATTGAACTCTTTTAAACGTTTCCTTTATGCTTGTCGTATATTAATTTCAATAAATGTTAGCAATAACCAATTATTAAACACAATTTGTAGGAAATGTTCGCTTATATCCGTCGATTGTTCCTTCGTTGATTATTTCTCGCATTGTCATTATTATCAAAGCGGCTTGGTCTTTCCCTGTCAAAGCGACTTATTCTATTGCCGTCACTGTCTCTGTTCCTCCGTTTGATGCCGTCCGGTTTGGTAGCTCGATTATTAAAATCGGGTCGACCTTGTTGCCAATTATTTGTTGAATCTTCGAATGGCGGTGCAATAGATAGGTTGAGGAGGCTTGGTGGCGGATTTACGTTAAACATGGGTGGTACATTCCAGTTTTCAGTGGGCGGGGGATGGGTCCAAGGCGATTCATTATCGCCAACATTTGGTACATTTATCGTCATCAATGATGGTATCATCGTATTTGCATCTTGACTCTTATAAATTACTTGAGCATTATGATTCTTGATAACTTTCGCTCTCTTTTCGTTCGGTTCATCTGAACTGTTTTCATCATCATCAGATGCATCGCTTCTCGTTTGTGGTATTAAATCTGCCAGCTCTTGGATTTGACCAGAATCAATATGCGCATTCAATGCTTCTGCACCTTCACTTATCACTTGTTCCAATTTGGATTCAGCTGTAAATATTTCCAATATTGACATAAATATAAGTAACAATTGTTAAAAAAATTATAGATGTTTCCGGGCACATATATTGGGTTTAATTAAGGCGCGGATTTGACCTAGTTTCATTCATTCCTACCGTCAGAAAAGGATGAAATTTGGGTGTCATCCAACCATACGCCAAACCCAAATTTCCGCCCAATTTTGACGGTCAAAATGGGTGAAAGAAAATTGGCTAGGAATCAAAAATATATTTTACAATATGAGGATGAATCAATCTCAACGAGAATAAAACATACCTACAGTTAAATAACTGTACGACACCGTGTGCATACACAGTGTGTATACACAAACCTACGTGTACAAGGCCACAAAATCAGGCGCTTGGTTATAACTATTTCGTTAACATATTTGTTTTCTTTTCTCTTAATAGTATGCTGCATGAATATGTAGCGTTTAATTGTTCGCATTCGGAGCAACGTTTGCGTTTGCGTACTTGTGCTCATGCACTGGTGGTATTCTTTATGCTGGTGGTCTCACAAACGAGATATGCAATGGCAATCCAAATACATAAAATCGACCTGAAACAAAAAATTGGATGAGAAATTTGAAAAAAAAAAAATTAATATTGTAGTTAAGTTGTTGCTTACCCTTGTACAAGATGCACTTCGCAGCGACAATGTCGCGATGCCAAACAATCGAAAATACTCGTTGTTGTTGTTGAGCAGCAGCGAGTACCATTTGATCATTCACATGGTTTAGTTGCCAGTTTTTGTGAAATCTAATATAATTTGACACGATAACCAGTGGAAGGTTAACATCCGGATGAGGACTGCATCCTCTGCAAACTCTAAATCGATCCCGTTTTGTGGCAATGGGGAATTTCTTAAAGTAATTTGCGCACGTTTGCGATGTATGGTCTTCGTTTATTTTCACAACAGTTGAATGGCCTAGTTTTTTATGTTGGTCTTGCTCCTAGGCATCTTGTACCGTTTATAATCCCAATTGGCGAATTGGGCGCCATTTCGGCAGCTTCGATGTACAGAATTAATGGACTGCCTTTTGTATTGCGCGATTGGACTCGATGTATTTATCCGTGCATACTTTGGTATGGCATATGCGACAGATACTTTACGGAACATAGTCATTCGATGCTGGACATATGATCTCCATTGTTCCCCTCGGTGATGGTATGAATGGATAACTTTTCCGATCATGTCGTTCTTCTCTAGTGAAACGTCTAATTATTCGGTTTTACTGTTTGCGTCTGATGTCTGATTTAGCCTCCCAATGATATTGTCTGCTGGATATCTTGAAGTTTACCCTGAAAACGTTATTGGAACTGCTGCCCATATCAAATAGGAGGAGGCTCCAAGCTTTGCTCTTGTGAGTTTTGTAATATACACGGCTCGCCATTGTATGCTTCCCATTTGCACAACCGACATTTGGTAGGACAACTTGTAATTGGCCAACAAGGTTGACCAAATCTTGATAATCGAATCGGATGTGCTTCAATTGATTGTTAAATAGTGGAACAACGGTGAAATTATTTATTTTTAGTGGCATAGGCAGTAGTATTGATGTGATATTTCAATTGTTTCAATGACTCATTTGTTTTTATTATTTGTGTCAATAAAAATTTTGAGTTCACCCATGTAAAATAAGATGGCGCGGTCAATTGGCATACTCTCGAATAGCTCTCCAATCCCATACAAGCACGGTCCACTTGTTGCCATCCGTCCAATCTTGATTGAACGTAACATTTTTCATAGTATTTCTTATGCCATCAATGTTTTCAATCGTCACAGATCTAAAACTGCTACTAATGAGCTGCTCTCCATTATTGTTGACGAAAAATTCCAAATCGTTGGCATCTACAGCATCGTTGACTTTATAGAGCATCAATAACGAAGCGAGAGCCGATATTAGAGTGGCTTCAAAGCATCTGTTGAAGAAAACTCTCGTGAGCAATTCTTCAAATCCAGGTTTGGAGATTGAATTTGCCGATCACTTGATGGATTTTATATCAAGATCTTGTTCTTTGGCCTCCTTTTCTTTGTTTTGTTCGGTTGCTTTTGTCGTACTTTTCTGGTGCACACCAGAATTCATGTTACGATATTTCTCGTTCGCCATGATGAAATTTAATAGAGCGAAAACTATGCAAGTAATTGATCTCTTCTAAAAATCATAAAAATATTCACATTTCCACAAAAACTGACATTCAATAATTGCAATCTGCTTTTTTTGTCTGATTGGCAACGCTAATATATCGAGGAAATCTGAAATAATTGAAATTCGAAACAAATTTATACACTAGAATACACAAAATAAGCCAATAGAGCAACATACTTCTTTGAAATCACAGCTACTTCTGATGCGTTCGATATCAAAATGTCATGTCACAATCTCAAAAATCATCCGTCGAAGTCAGCTTTTTTGAGCGGAAGAGCACCAATAGCAACAATACTAACTTCATGATAAAAATTTTCAGTTTTATGCCAATCTAGATAGACAAAGGAGATGAGAACGCGACCCATTTAAGAATGCATATGTCAGACTTAAAATCCTTTGGATTGATTCAACCAATTTGGTTCTATTGATTTGACAAACATCGAAATGATGCGAAATGAGATTTCGATGATTTTAAAATTCAGAATATTGTGCTCTTGTGAATTTAAACAATAATCCGAAATGTGGAGAACTTTTTGTTTTACTCTCTGACGAAGACCGAGACTTTGTTAAAATGTCACTGCCAAATATTCTTCTGCTACTCGCATTGCGAATATGCGAATACAACTTACCAAATACCATGATGCTCAATCAATTCACTGATTATGGACGAAAAAAATAATTAAATATATATAAATATAATTTGTGAAATATATCACAAAATTAAAAAAAAAAAAAAATGGTAAACAATATTGATATTGAATCATACTAAATTCTCTACCGTCATAAATGGAATCAACTCGGATGTTGCGTACGGTTGGATGACATCTGAATTTCATCCAATTTTGACGGTAGAAATGGGTGAAACCACGGTCAAATGCACCCCCAAAATGGGTAAGAACTTATTACTACGTTAAAATGAACTAAAAAGAGTTTCATTAATGTTTGTTACATTGTGAAAAAATGAATGCATGTTCCAAACTTACGTTTAACTTCAACCATTTTACCATACACAACAATAGCTGTAGGCGTTGGTTTTGGCATTGATATTACTCCTGATTTATTCTCAACAATTTGATTGATAACGTCCTTGATCTCTTTCGATGCATCATCATTCGACAGACCAGTATCATTCCATTGTGCTTGAAAGTTTCGCGGAATCGGTTTTGAATATGGAACTTTCTTGTCCTTTTCTTTCTTACTTTCGGCTAAATTGCTTGTATCTAAATCCAAGCCCGGAATAAAGCCTTTGTCAGCCATCAAACTCTCGGTGAAATCAATTTTATCTTCGGGGCCCATACCAGGTATCGTTATGTTATGCTCATCAATTTCGCACTCTTCAAGACCCTGCAAACTGGCCGGCAGAGTATTCAAATTGTATTTATCTCTCATTTGATCCCCGGGACGATTTCTTGTCCAGAATTTTATTGTATGATCATTTGAACCGGAACATAAAATATGGCCGAGCGGATGCCATGCCAATGTCCACACAATACTATCATGCGCCATATCGATTGATCCAACTTCTTTGTCAGTACCAACATTCCAAAATAAAATTGATCCATCTGAACCCCCCGAACTGAACAGGCCTTCATGTATCGGATGCCATGAAACTGCACTCGCCTCTTTTTTATGGCCACGAAACACTTGCACTTCTTCGCGTAAATTCCGTAAGTCAAATAACTTCAACAAATGATCTCGAGATGCGGTGACCAACCAATTGCCATTATCATTCCATTTCAAATCCATCACCGTTGATTTGTGAGCATGCCTGATAAGAAAACAAATGTCAGATAAAATCAGGAGGTAATCATTCGAGTGTTGCGCTTACAATGTAGCTAGAGCCTGTCCACTTTTTGGATCCCATAGCTTAATCGGCTGTTGATTGTCTTTGCTGCCAGAAACTATGAGTGCTTTCTGAGGATGCCAGTGAACACATTTCACATCCGCACCATGACCTCGCAAAACTCGTTCCTCTTGACAACGCAGGAAATCCCACACGCGCAACGTTCCGTCATCACTGCATGTTGCAAATTTATTATCGGATGGACTAAAGCTGAAATAATTGAATACAATCACAATCTATCATTTCAACCACTTTCAACTGTTTGATTTGGTAAAGCCGCTTACCTAATGCCCCGAACGGGCTCCTTGTGGGCCTGAAACATTCGTACATTATTCATATTCGATTGCCAATATTTTACATATCCAGCATGATCACCCGTTACCATCCAGCTATCATTGTGTGACCAAACCATTGTTCGTACAGGTACATCGTGTGCCTGACATTTTGGAAAAAGAACATATGATTTAGTAATCTATCAGAATGTGTAAGCACTAAGGTGTTTTTCATATTTTAAACTGAAAAAATGGTAGCTTTCAAAACAAAGAGCAAACAATTCTGTATCAATTGATGGCTTCCACACAACGTTGCGATTAGTATTCAGACTTCCCGAAGTAAAAAACGCGATTATTGTTTCAGCTTGATTTTGAGCAATCGAGATTTGTTGTGTCATTCGTAAGCAAATTTTTTTGAAATGCCAAGGGGAAAGAACATTTTATTCTGTTTGTATTTTGTCAAAGGATTCAATTGTTGCTAGGACATCAGCGATTTAACCGACACAATGGCAAAAATCAACTAAAGAGATGGATTTTGTTTTGAATTTAGATACACAATTTGGATATCGATACAGAATGTCAATGATGCGGTGAATTTCATCATTCGGCAGTTTTGAATTGTATTGCCGAATTCAAACAAGAAGCGACAACGAGAAGAACATGATCAGCCAGAACAAAATGATAGCTCAAACCGTCCACCGAAAATCAAAAATTTTGCCGTCATACCAATTTGCAATCTAAGGCGAACGCACTGTCCAATTGACAACTACACGCTTTATAAACTACTT
Source organism: Obolodiplosis robiniae (assembly GCA_028476595.1). NCBI lineage: Eukaryota > Metazoa > Arthropoda > Insecta > Diptera > Cecidomyiidae > Obolodiplosis > Obolodiplosis robiniae. The sequence goes on along the minus strand of CM052015.1, from coordinate 28,318,302 downwards.
TGTGGACAGAAGATCATCGCAAGAAATGTAAACGGCAATGAAATTACATTCAACGAGTTTATGAATGATAAAGCATGGTATTGGAATCAAATCTTCTATTTGCGTAAAATCAACCGCGAATTTGGCAAACGAAAGAAGCAGTTCCACTTTCGCATTTTATCTGATGGCTTGGCGGTGTCAATATTGATCGACGTGAAAAATTCGGAGTTCAAGCCAGTCGATATGCAGGAGATCATTCGCAAAATTAATGCTGGTGAGATCGTCAATGAAGTCGGCGTTGGCCCGGGATTGAAAAAGTGGCAAGCGGATGTGCGCTGAAACATCGCCACCGGTAAAGAGGTGGGTAAATCTTCAAAATTATTTTATTATTACTAATATTGCATTTTGTTTGTTTCATTTCATAGGTCAACTTGAATATAAGCAGCAAACGCTTCCATTGGAATGCTAAGGAAAAAGTGCGAAACTGCAAATCGAAATGATGGACGAAATATTTCACTATCGAAGAAAACAATGATCGCAACGACCGCCACTTGTATCCAGTGATGCCATCGCCGCTCGGGAGACATTGGTGGTGTTACATTCAGCATAGGTTGAAAATGCTGAAACGAGGAATGGAGGTGTATGCAACAGCAAAGTATACACGACTCCAACTCGACAAGTACATCAAAACAATGAGAACCGTTGATAAGGCAGTAGGCAAGATGATAAATTATGTGCCATCAATTGTTTATTTTGGAGCTTCTGCGACACCACCAGATTCACCAATTCGCATCAAGAAGCAATGAGATGCCCTGGATCTAGAAAAACCATCAATGCACTGAAAAAGCGTGACAATTGTATCGTTATACCAACCAATGAATATTACACCTCCCAAACCTGTGCGAAATGTTTTCGACGTTTTGACCGAAGAACACGGAGCCATACCTTCAAACTGTATCCAGATTGCCATCCAAACCATCTGGCGTTGCTGCCATCGATTATCGTAACTCAGAAAGGCAAACGATTGATGGAGCTTTTGAGAGCAAAGTTTGGAAATCGCAATCCAAATCAACGCACCTTTACTGTCAAAGGTTATAATATACCGCAAAAACTGGCTCGTAAGCCCTGTGATTGGTGAAATGGAAAATGTTTTCGATGGACCACAAATTGTATTTCCGGATGAGATGGAAGTAGACGATGATGCCGCTGAGCAACCAAACGAATTCCAAGAGGAGATGGTTGTAGACGATGTTGCCGCTGAACATCCAATTGTACATAAAACTGTTTGGCAACGCGACATAGTCGCTGCAAATTCTCATAAAAGGTATATATTAATTAAATGACAAGTGAGGCAATGCTTCTTTTAACTACTAAATTTGTGTTTTCAAGGACACTGTAAGCTATTTGGGATTCCGATTCCGGAGACATTACAGCGACCACCGAGACCAGTCGTAAATCAGCACTAAGCATCGAGCATTATAATTAATTCGAAAATTAATATTATAACAGTTTGTTACTTCCGCTACTTCTGAATTTGTGTGGTAGAGGCTTTATGCCAGGAGTACTAATTTGGAGTGTTTTTTTGTAAGTATCCAAATGAGGTACTGTTTGATATACACTCCGTATTCTACGCGATTGATATTCAGAGTTTATGACAACTTCTCGAATCGGGAATGCAAAAAAAAACTAGTTTATTGAAAACTTGCTATAGAAATGAATTGGGTAACAGTCAAGTTTGTCTTTGAGTGTTTTTTGCTTCGGAAAGTCTAAATACTAATCGCTACGTTGTGTGAATACCATCAATTGATACAGAATTTTTTGCTCTTTATTTTGAAAGCTACCATTTCTTTCTTTTTTCTCACCAGAAACACCCTAGTAAGCACAAGAGACTTATTAAATATGGGTGAAAAAAGCAACGAAATTTCTCATGTAAACAAACCTGTAAAATGGTTTCAAAATTGAATGTTAGCCCATTCCATAGTGTAAACTCGCCCGAACTAGCTCCGGTAACGAGTCGTCTGCCTTCCGGCGTCCATGCCAGCGTAAAAATCGGACATCGCATCTTATTCGTAGCAGTTTTTACGAATCTCGTTGTGACGGCATTGATTGGATTGTCCATGTAACTGGGTGGTGGCAGCATTTCTGACACATAAATACTCTCTGGCTGCAATGCACGCCGATCACGATAGTCTCGTTGCCATATACGGTTCTAAAAACAAAATTGCCATTGTTAGAAGAAGACAACTGCGAAAAAATCCAATACTTTCACCTCTAACTCACGAACAATTGATGAGTTGTAATCGACGGTTTTTCGCATTACACTCTTTCTCAGACGTTTTCCATCGAAATCATCTTGGCTCATTGCGTTCGGTCCGCGAAAGTTATTGTACGATCGGAAATGTGTGCTTTTGCCCGAGAATCCCCCATGAAAATGTCGCTCACGTTGATAATTCTGATATTGATTTTGCTGAGGAGATGTATGAATCTGCTGCTGCTGTTGCTGCTGTTGCTGCTGTTGCTGCTGTTGAACAGGCGGCGGAGGAACGCTGAAGTTCGCCGGCTGCAAAAACTCCGTCATATTTGATTTATACTCAAAAGCTGTGTGTTCAAAAATATGTATGCGGCTTTGAGAAAATCAATCAAAAACTAATTCTATCCTGGAGGTTAACAATAAACACCCGATACCATGACGTTGTGTTGCTTTACACTATGTTAAATTTGAATGTATTATCAATCCGAATGCGACGAGCGATAACAATTTAGTTGAAATATAATGTACTTTAGGTAGTTAACCAACGAAATTATAATTCACAAAATTTCATGAAAATGGGAAAAAACACACAACTATTTGTATATCCAAAAATGCAAAGTGACAATTATATTATGAACTGTCATGACTTATAATGTTGAAGTTGGCTGCAGACTGAGAAGCAATGAATTGTTTGTTGAATTCGTGCATTGGAAACACCGCTCAGATTTAATTTGGTTCAGAATTCAACATTCATAAGGATATGACAAAATGATGAAATACAATTTTAATTATTCGAGCTTTATTTCGCTCGAGATCTAATACCCACGCACTTTTTATGAAACATATATCAAGATTTATATTTTTGCATTGACCACATTGATTAAATCATTTAAGCATGATGAAAAACTGCACACTGACAATGTTGTTTCAAATGTCTAGTGTAAAATATAATTTTTACACATAAAAAATAAATTAATAACAAAATAAATAAAATCTATACATATCCTTTTATTAGTTGATTGGGTTTTGATGACAAAAAACTTAAAAGTTGATAATTGAATCAAAAAAACAGTAATGAAATGGATAACAACAAATGTCAAATAATCATACAATAGTATAGTATCGAATCGACAACAAAACGCCTTTTAAATTACAACGTAAATTTTGGTATAGAAAAACAGGAAGTAGATGATTATCGGAATTGCTCGAATGTACTATCCAAATTTAAGGGGCTGCATTTGAATATTTTGGTGGTGTTTTTTCCCTTTTTTAAATCGTCCGCTGTTTTCTGGGATCTCCCAAAAAAGTGCCAAATATTGAGTGATTCATCTTGTCCGGCCGTAGCCACTTTTGTTCCAGTTGGATCCCATAAAATGTAATAAACTGCATTTTGATGAGCCGAAATATTGTCGACGATACGATTCATCGAAGCCATAACCAGAATGTCACTGTGAGTCGTGTTGTTGACTTTATGTGAAAATGACACCACTAATTCGGCCGACAGCGGATTAATGGACATGGCGCACAATGAATACTGTGAATCGATGCGTATATAGTGTGCAATCGTAGTTTTTGTTCTCAAATCCAATAGGTGTATGGATGCCGGTGACTTAAAGCCAATCAGTAAATTTGTTTCAATCCATGGATGCCAAGTGATATAATGTGCTCTTTTGTTTTTGAGATACAATTCATAGCTCGAGTTGTTACGCAGAATCGAGAGATTTCCCATTAAATCAGTAATTGCAATAAATGTGTTATGGACGGAATACTTGACATTCGAAATGGAGACTTTGTGCCGATCAAAACGATGGAGAGTATTTAGCTCTGGATACGAAAGAATAAAAACGGGACCCGATGACATACCGCAAATTAAGTGCTTAAATGTTGACTCCCATTCGATGCAGCGAATCGATTCAAACGGTTTCTCTTTGGCAAACTCACACGAATGCTTTGTGTAAATGGACATTTTGTCGCTAATTTCCCAAATTTGTAGGTGTGACGTAGTTATATTGTTGATACTTAATGCCAGCTGATTTCCGGATGGACTGTATCTCAACGCTTTCACATTTTTCAATTCGTAGAGTACGGTCGATGTTTCTTTGTCGGATTTGGACGGCGGACCCCAAAGAACCAGCGAAGAATCGAAACTCGCAGCGATTTGACCTTGACTTGACCAATCTATAATATTATTTCCTAAAAAATTATAATAATGATAATATAGTCCATCCAAAATAACATTTCCATATGATTCCATGATAAATGTCCATTTTTTTTTAACAAACGTTACCATTTAAATACTCATCAAAACCTGGCATGTCATGTGTTGAATCGTTATAAGAGAGTGGTTTAGTGCGCGGTTTGCACGACCAGTCCAATTCTTCAGTGTTTTTGCTAGGTATTTTCAATTCAATGTTTGTTGGATATCTGATTGATGACCTTTTGCAGTCCTGTTGCGTTGTCGCATCATGAAAACTCAGCAATCTACCAGTAGCGCTAAGTCCCAGCTGCATTCCAATGTTTATCCGATAATTGTGCAAACGCCAATAGAATGGCTGCTTTTTAACGTTGAAAATATCATTGTCATTTTCGTCAAATTCATTGAGGGTGTGCATTAAACGACATGGTGTTTGTTTGAAAAAATATCGTCTTGGTATAAAGCGATCGCCATATGAAATTGGAATGGCTTGTAGAGTAGCTTGGCATTTTTTTATCTCATTTTCGTATTGGGCACGTTTTTTCACCTGAAATTTTCCAAAATTGTTTGCTTTTTGCACACCTGCACGGGCCGCTGTTTTTCGACTTTGCAAACCTATAACCTCTATGTAGTCTGACATCATACTTTAATATGAGCCTGTCTGGCCGATTGAAATTCCAAAAAAAAAAAAAATATTTGATCTCCATTATATTCTCAATTTCCGAAATCAAAAAAACATAGATGACTTTTGTTATATTTATGATTTACCTTTCTTCATGAAACTATTTGATCGCAATATCCGTCGCAATTAATGATTGTTCAATCGATGAACGAAGCAGTGTTCTCAAGAGATGCAGAATTTGCATGTAATTTGTGGTGCACTAATACAAAAAAAAAAAACAATCTCAATTTGCAAAATAACGGACTTGTATAGTGATTTTGCCATTGTATTGCACAGTTGAGGTCTCAGACACATACAAAAACGATTCTTTTTGCTCGCTTCGTATTGAGAGATAGCGCGGTTTACTCAATCAAATATCATTTCAAAGTGATTATACCGAGAGAACTCTTTCAATCTATCACTATCTCACTCACTTACCATCAAAACTGCACATACCGACTGCTTAGCTCACCATTTGCGTATGATTGCTTACCATTAAATGATTGACAATCAGTTCGATTGCCAATGAATAATTAAGTGCGAACCGTTATCTCTTATCTCAGAAGCAAAATCACTCTCGCAAATTTGCTGGTTTTGGTTGTATTTCATGTTTTATTCTTTGTTTTTAAAAGTAAACTATATTTGTTAAGCTGATAATAATTATGTGTGACTACTCTTAACCATTATGGTATTCATTTTGATGTTTTCTATCAGACGAGGACAGTTAATAAAATGAATCACATGCAGATAATATCAAAATAGTTGTCAAAAACGGAAAATGTGATTCGATCATTCTTCTAATGGATCAACACAGCTGTAGAAGAAATATGGTAATTCAAATAAATGCGGAAAGAAATTCTCTACAAAAAAGTGAATCTCATTAAAAATTTTCGAGAGATGAATAAAAATATTATTCCTATGATTATCTTAATAATTATTTTTGCGTTTGAAAAGAGCCATGTCGGCTGTTGTCAACATAGTCGACTACCAAACTTCACATTTCTTCACCGGATTCATAGGTGAACCCTCTGGACATTGGAAGTCATTTGCGAATTCATTTCGGTTGCTAAGCGGTCCCAGCACACGGAATTGGGCTGGTGAATGAACACCTGTTGTAATACGCATTTTCATCGATTCTGCAAAAAGATAAAGTTAGAAAAGATATCCCTACATTTTTTCATTTTTTTGTTTGCAAATCAATACCTGGTCTATAGACTGAGCACCAAGTCTGCGCTGCGGATATCCAAAACATTTGCTGTGGTGTATATTCCAAGCCCGGCAGTTTGAGTTCGGGTCCATTCTCTTCTTCCCATTTCTGATAGGCCAAATATGATTCTTTGATACCACCATTGTCAGCAATGTTCTCACCTTGCGTATTAATACCATTCAACTGGAAAATAAAACAATATGAAATCAATGGTTAATTCATAATATTTACGGGAAATGATTTTCTTTTAATTTATCTCATACCTTTAGATTTGTTGTTGGTTCAGTGTAGTTTCCGTATTGCTCAATAATACATTTTGCCTTTTCTAGATAATGTGCTTTGGTTTCCGCTTGCCACCAGTCAACTAAATTTCCATTAAGGTCAAACTGACGGCCTTGATCGTCGAATCCGTGAGTGATTTCGTGTCCAATGACAAATCCAATTGCTCCAAAGTTCAGATAACGTGGCCCTTGCATTGAAAATTTTAATAATGGTATTGAAAAAAAAGTATGTTTGAAAAAAACATAAACAGAAGAACTTACGGTCAGCGGAAAAGAATTGCCCCTGCAAAATTCCTGCCGGGAATTCTGTGGATTTTAAAAAAAATAGTCATCTATTTTATTTTGTAATCTAATCATTGTGATAATAAGCATGTTCTTCATTACGTATGCTGTTTTCGATCGATGAGTAGAAGGCGTTAACAACGGCGGGACGCGCATGAGTGACCCAATCAGTTTTGTTGACTGGCTTGCGTAGCTTGTTGAATGCATAGTCTGTACCGAAAACATTCATATTTAAGACGGATGACAGATAATTGTTTTCATCGATTTCCAAGTTTTCGTAGTATTTTTCAATTTTAGCATCATCCATAATTTCGTCGGGATATCCGATGTGCGTCGACATTGATTGGAGCTTGTTGAGAGCACTCTGACGAGTTTTTTCATCCATCCAATTCACTTCATTCAAAATCTGTTCAAATTCTTTGCGAATCCCATTGACCATTTCCAATGCGGCCGCTTTTGAATCTTGACGGAAGTATTTTCGCACATATAACGCACCAACGGCTATAGACAAGCTAAAATCAACAAGGCCACTTATAACAGATCTCGCATTTAAATTTAATTTTTTTCGTTTTTTATTACCTCCCACTTGTGATATCGATGCATTCCTTCCAACGAGCCTCTTGCTCCTGTTTGCCGCTTACGGCTGTGCTGTACAACAATTGTCGTTTGCGTAGTTCATTCGTTAAGAAGAATGATGAGAAGGCCGTAACCCTCCACATCATATAGTTGCTGATGACACGTTTTGGGGTATCTTCCAACAATTTGCCCAAACTTTCGAAATAAGATGGCACACTAACCACAATAACTTCATTTTCATCGATTGATAATGTTGACGGCAATAACGCATTTATATAATCAACCCATTGAATGTACGGGTACTTTTGCTGAACCTCTCGCAATGTAAATGGATTGTAGAGGGATGTAGCGTTTCGTCGTTTCTCATTCGGCAACGAGATCTATTTCAAATTCCAAAAAAAATTTCTTTGTTTATTTCGATGTCTATGACTGTTTACCATGTACTTACATTGGCCAATTTCATTTCGAATTCCAGTGATTCCTTAAGCTCTCGTTCAGCTCGACTACGATCAGCGCCATAAATAACTGCTATGTCAACCATGTATTCAAAGTATGCCTTAACGATTTTATCGTTATAGCCCTTGCTCAAATATTCTCGACTCAAACCCAATGCAGCTTGATCGATCTGAAATACAAACGGCGTATTTGTACTCATTCATTGCGGTGAGAAGTCTTGAAAGCTTTGGTTTGTCGTCTTCAATAGCGAATATCCACCATCTCTCCCTTTCTCTCTCTCTCTCTCTCTCTCTCTCTCTCTCTCTCTCTCTCATTCAATAATAAGCATACATTGAAAACTCATTTGACCTATTTTACAAACAGCTCTTTTGTTTGGTGACATATATACATTTTTATAGCGTCATTTCTTCCTCTCTTAAATTTTAGTAATTTCTTTCTTTTAAACGTTCTTTCTTAACTGAGAAAAATTTGATGCTCATAATAATTGCTTTGAACTTTTTTGCGAAGCTAACGTAAGCGTGGTACCACAAAAAAATCTATAGCACAGACAAACATGGAGACGGATATTCGTAATGACAATTATTTGAACAAAATTACGTTTGCTGCACAATGCATATCGTAAATCAAAAAACTTCCTTTGTGCGATTAATCCAGTATCGGAAGCGATAAAAACCCAAAATTATTGTCAGATAAATAATAAAATTAAACCTTACATCAATAATGCGTGAAGTTGATTTTTTCAAATCAATACCAATGGAAAAGTCGAAGATGTAATCCATACTGTAGCCAACCTTGCGGAACTCTTTAACGGCCCATGTCCACGACCATTCGGATTTCTCATCCCATCGATCGCCTTCGACAACCGGCCAGCCACCAAGTTTGTCCGTTATGCTGAACAATGGCTTCAATCCCCGTTCCTCAATTAATGTTTTGTTCATGCATGCTTTGTAAAGTTTCTTTGCCATGTTGAAAGGCGCCGAATCATTTGGATCGATTTTTTCACTAATCAATGAACGCAACTGTTCCTGCAGCTTATCACCAATTATGGAAAATGTATTTACGGAGACCTTTTCATCTGGGATCATGGTTTCTTTGACAAAATTACCGCATGCAAATCTGTTTGGAGAGGATTTTAATATTGTTATTGAAGATATGGATGTGATGATAGAAATGGTGCTATAATTTACGAATAGAAATCGTCGCATGGTTCCACCGATTCATCCATTAGCTCAAGTGCACGTGATGCCGCATGAATACAGCCAGGTGTCAGGCACACATTATCATAATCTTGTTTTTTCGTTTTATTCAATGTTCGTTGTATATTTTGATTGATGTGAAGACCTGGCGGACTCTGAAGTGGACTTTGCAATGCTTCAGTTCCCATTTTTTTTGTCACCGCTGCATTTTTTCATAAGCGATATAGAGAGAGACAGAAAAGATATATGTGAAATGAAGAAAATTGTGTCACATCTATTCGATTACTTACTCTCACATTCTCGCTTCTTCGCAAGAACACCGGAAAGTGATAAGGCTAGAGCAACTATACCAATTAGTGCTAGTATGCTAATTATGATCAGTGATTTTTCTAAAGCTGTACGTCGGGGCCACCAATTCGGGTTTCTACAATAGAAAATGCACAAATTGAGTTAAATTTCACCTCGATCATTTGATATCTCATACAGAAAAAATATATATTGGGAGTACAAATTGAAAACCGCGCATTTTTTTCAAAATTTCGATCTTTATTATGGAAAAATGGTTACAAATTGATTATTCAAAGTATTGTCCATCGCTAGCCACAACTTTTTCCCATCTTTCTGGCAAATTACGGATTCCGCGTCGAAAGAAATCTGTGCTTTTTTCGGCTATCCATGAATCGACCCATTTTTTGCATTCCTCGTAAGAATGGAAATGCTGTTCAGCCAGGCCATGTGTCATTGATCGGAAGAGGTGGTAATCGGAAGGGGCAATGTCTGGGCTATACGGCGGGTGGGGTAGGACTTCCCATCGAAGCGTTTCCAACTAGGTTTTAACGACCCGAGCAACATGTGGCCGAGCGTTGTCATGTTGCAAAATAACTTTATCGTGTCTTGCGACCGTTTCCGACCGTTTTTCCTTCAGTGCTCGGCTCAAACGCATCAATTGAGTTCGGTACAATGCTCCTGTGATGGTTTCGTTTGGCTTCAACAACTCATAATAGATCACGCCGAGCTGATCCCACCAAATACACAGCATTAGCTTCGAGCCATGAATGTTCGGCTTTGGCGTCGATGTTGATGCGTGGCCGGGGTAACCATACGATTTTTTTCGCTTCGGATTATCGTAATGAATCCACTTTTCATCACCAGTCACAATACGATGCAAAAAACCCTTCCGTTTTTGCCTTTGAAGCAGCTGTTCACAAGTGAAAAAACGGCGTTCGATGTCTCTCGGCTTCAATTCGTATGGCACCCAATTTCCTTGCTTTTGAACCATTCCCATGTGTTTTAAACGATAGGAGATGGATTGTTGTGTCATTCCCAATGATTTTGGAAGTTTTTCTTGCGTTTGACACGAGTCTTCATCGAGTAATGCTTCCAACTCCTCGTCTTCAAACTTTTTCACTTGGCCTGGACGCTCTTTGTCTTCCACATCAAAATCACCACTTTTGAACCGCGCAAACCACTCCTGGCACGTTCTAATCGACGGAGCATATTCTGGATATGCTTCGCATAACAAACGATGACTCTCGGAAGCATTTTTCTTCAGATTAAACCAATAAAGTAAAACTTCCCGCAAATGCTGTTTTGTAGGCACGTAGCTCGACATTTTCAACGCAATAATAAACTTGTGTATTCAACTGAATGATAAGTTTGACAGATCGTTTTCAATGTATTTTTTTATCCTCTTTAAGATACAATAGCTGTCAAAGCCAAAATAATGACATCTATGATAGATATGAAGTTAGTAACGAATGCGCGGTTTTAAATTTGTACTCCCAATAATATTATGGGGAAATTGTTGGGAAAAATAAGTTTGCTAGAAGGTAATTTTCCCCGCGTTGTGTATTGAAATTTATTGTCCATATATAAAAGTGAATCATCATATGTTTAGCTCTTGAGCAAAATTTTAAATGCTCGCAAAAATCTTTCCATCATCTTGTAATAAAGGCAACACATAAAAGTCAACCACAATCACTGTTTAATGTCTGCGTCCCTCACTCAGATTGCTCAAAATATTTATATGTATCTTGTATAGCTATATCGTTAGAAGTCTGAGTGAGCGACGCACACACTCTTAACTGTAAGCAGCATAGTGGTATTGTTCAATGCGTCCCGCAATTAACCGAACCTTTGTACTAAACACATAGAGTGTTCGGTAGTGTAGGTAGATGAATAGAATTTTATTCAAACTTTTAATATTATCAATTCGTTAAGAAATGGGAAAGTATTTTGTGCAATCAAAACTTGTCGCAAACTCCCCTTTCGAAGAAGAAGAATGTCAGGAAAGTCGCACTCGCTCAATAACTGGTTCCCATTGAAAAACATGAAAATTAAATATGAATCGATAATATATTACGTCCACTTACAAAATCAAAGAGTATTTGCCTCAAGAGTTTTAAGTGAATGCACTAACAATGCATTTTTCCGACGGAAGAAGAAACGAAACTAAAGAAGAAAATAATATATCCATAGAAAAGAAATGATCCGGTGTCAATGACCGATTGAATATTGATAAACACTTGTTTGCTTCATTCATGTCTCTATAACCCATTTTTCGTTTGAGTTTTCCTTTTACTTATGCTCATGCTCATGTTCATGTGCATTTGGTTTTTTACCAAATTTGATATTTTTAAAGAGTTTTTCGATAAGAACTTAAAGTTTTTTGAATTTTCATTCAATTTTAACTTAAATTTTGTTGATTCAACCAATCATTGATATATTGAATAATATTCTAAGTCTTGCTCATTGATTTTTGTAACAATCCAAAAAGAAGTTATAATATACCTTAACCAGGCTTAACTCAACTTACTCATCTAGTGGGACAAAAAAGAATCACCAAAAATAGATAACACAATTAACACGCAATAGTGTCTTTATAAATTACTTTGAATAATTCGTTTATAAAATCACAGATTTTCCAACTGCTTAACATTTCAATATATTTTTATCGTATTTGAAATATGTTGCCTGTGTTGAAATTGCTTTGCTTTGGATTGTTCATATCATTTTGAATTTGCTTCAATTTGTCAGATTTTTTCTGAGATTTGCCAAAAAAGTGCCAAATATTGAGTAATTCATCTTGGCCAATGGTGGCCACTTTCGTCCCTGTTGAATCCCATAAAATGTAATAAACGGCATCTTGATGCGCAGATGTATTGTCGACAATGTGATTCATCGAGGCAATAACTGGTATGTGTGTAATGCCATTAGCTTGATGTGCAAACAATGCAACCAATTCAGCTTACCATGGATTCATTGAAATAGCGCATAATGTGTATTGTAAATGTTAGCCTTGATCCATGGGTGCCATGCAATACAGTGAGCCACTTTGTGCTTTGAACGTAGCCCAAAGTTCACATTGTTTCTTATAGAATCGACCGATTTTCGTGAAAGTCAGTTTTTCTACGCTCGACTGTCTATGATTTTTTTTATTAGTTAACGCAAATGGCACTGCATGAAGCGACATCCTACTGGAACAAGAGAAGCAATCATATATTACATGCACCTTCTTCTTCTAGTTCAAATTGATCATGACTTTTTCATAATTGTATGCCCGAAAAAATTTAACTTACTAATTGCCGCATTGTATTGCAATAGGCAACAAAACAGTGCTTCATTTTCAATTCTGGATACAAATTCATAAGTTCTGTTCCTATTGACATACCACGAATGATGTGTTCAGATCAATGGGCATCTTTTCACTATATGTTTCTCTCGGGAACTCGCAATTAAGCTTCGCAATTAGTTCTGCACCACATCTTATGTAAATTTGAAGGATCGATGATGATCTGCCTTCTACACTCACAGCAAAATTTTTAGCACCTGGACTGAATTTTACTGCTCTTAAGTTTGTTAGTTCGAAATCAACTGGAGGCGCCTCTTTGTCTATTGATATTGGACACTAGAAAACCATCTACGAACCAAAACTGGTAGAAATTTCACCTTTTCTACTCCAATCAACAATGTTTTATTTCCGTTTTTGTGATCTTCAAAACTGAGCATATCATGTGTTGATTCGCTGTAGCAAAGTGGTTTCGAGCAATCTATGCATAACCAAATTCTCTGGTGTGTTTATTACGTTGCCATCTTGTCAGATATCTGTCGCAACTTTGCATAGATTCTGTAATTGTGTAAGCGTCGGAAGAACGGTTGTGATTTAATGTAGAAAATATCATTACTTTCATGAATGCCATTTAAATTGAGCGAAGGACTGTTTCTTATACTCATACAAAAGCGACGTCCGGGTATAAATCGAACGCCATGTGAACACTTTGCACCTTTGATTCGTATCGCATAGTCTTATTTTCGAATAGAACACGTTTTTTGATCACAAATGTATTTAGCGCATCGGCTCGGCACATATAAATTCAAAGCCTGCGTATTCTCTTTACAATAAACGATTTCGTATTAATTCTCTAAGAAAAATATTGCGGTTCATTTAAGCAGAAAAATAATCTTACTATAGCTATTCATTTTTGATTGAGATTTCATATCATATCTTTACCTTTGATATCGAGCTATTGATTATTTTTCCCATTTGTTGGCTCATGCATATAAGTAGAGAGTTAAATGACACTGATATAGTGATTTTTAATACACTTTGAGCATCGCTTTAATCATACCGCTTGGCAAAACAAAGTTTAGCAATACAACTACTGTAAATATGTTTGTATATAGCTCGGATGTCGCCGGGATTCCGATTGCGTTTCTTTGAAGAAAAGTAAGACCAACACAAAAATGCGTTCATCTTTTTTTTAATCTTGAATTTTCGTACGAAGCGTACCATTCAGTGAAATTCGAACAAATGCAGTACGTGATTCGGGAAACGACGAGAAATCTCCATCAAATATTCGAAATCATGAACAGATAAAGTTTGATTATGATGGGATTTGATTGAGAATGGGGAATTTATTTTATTTTGATCAGTTAAATTATAATTATTTTTGTTACGAACACGTGTGGTGATGCGTAACATTGCTTGAATTGAATGTCACCTGACATCAATTATTTTCGTTAGTTAGCTGGCAATCGTTTTGCATACAAAATGTTTGCCTAGTGATATGTCGTTTATTTGAGCGAAGGCACATTGCGCTCTCACTTTGGAAAAAAATTCAAACAATGCTTTGAATTGAGCTCAAGATCGTTATCGGAAAAGTGCTGATAAATCTGTGTTTCGAAACCGATTTTTGTGATATTTGATGTGACAGCATCGGACCATGGCACATCAACACATGAACGTGTGCTGTAATATTGCATGTCTTATTGTAACGTTATTTATAACGTTTTAATAGTGACTCAGTAACTGACTGATTTATAAAGTAACAATATTATTGAATATCTACGAAATGCGTCAACACTTTCAAATAAAAATCATCTTCGTGAATATGGCAATGGACGACCACATTGCATATTTAATTGCCACAATGTATTTTTGCACAAGAAATTGAATTTCTCATGGACACATGAATTTCAATTTCGTTTAATGTTAAGTCATGTGAAACATGTTTGAGTCGTATTTTATAAATTATTGAAAATATTCGGTGTGGAAATGAATAATGTCGATTTTTTGTCTTTGAAAGAGCATTTATTTCAATAACAAGATTAATGAACAGATTATCCAATATATTCGCCATCGTTAGCTATGACCTCCTCCCATCTTCTGGGAAGTTTGTTGATTCCTCGTTTGAAGAAGTCCTCATCTTTTGAGGCAATCCATTCATCGACCCATTTTCGCACTTCTTCAGCATTTCGAAAGCGTACATCTGCCAAGCTGGTCTGCATCGATCGGAACAAATGGTAATCGGAAGGAGCAAGGTCTGGAGAGTACGGGGGGTGATCAAGATGATCCCAACCGAGCCTCCCTATTTTTTCTTTAATGATGTTTGCGCGATGTGGTCTGGCATTGTCATCGTGAAATAACACTTTGTGGTGCTTTCGAGCTATCAATGGTCGTTTTTCGTTCAGTTTCTTTGCCAATTCGCCCAGTTGTCGTCGGTAGCGTTCAGCTGTAACCGTTTCATTCGATTTTAACAGCTCATGATACACCACACCTTTCTGGTCCCACCAAATGCACAGCATAAGCTTATGGCAATGAATATCGCGTTTTGGTTGTGAAGTTGATGGTTGTCCGGGATCAACATACGATGCTTTACGTTTCGGATTGTCGTAATAAATCCATTTCTCATCGCCAGTCACAATTCGACTCAAAAAACTATGTTTTTTCTGCTCTGCAAGATGTTTTTTGCATGCATCGATTCGTGCTTTGAGTTGTTTTTCATTCAGCTGATGTGGGACCCATTTTCCAAGTTTTCTAATCTTCCCCATTGCATGTAAGCGATAACCAATGGTTCTTCGGTCAACTCCCAATTCCAAAGCAAGTTCTTGTTGCGTTTGACATGAATTTTCATCCAATAATGCTTGCAATTCTGCATCTTCAAATTTTTTTGGCCCACCTGATCGTTCTTTGTCTTCCAAGTCAAAATCACCATTTCGGAAGCGTGCAAACCATCGTTCACAAGTTTTTTGAGTTGGAGAATGTTCGCCGTAAGCTTCTAACAACAATCGATAACTTTCAGCCGCCGTTTTCTTTAAATGAAAGAAGGTTACTAAAAATCCCCGCAAAATAGATTTATCAGGCACAAAATTCGACATGTTTGATGCAATAAAAAACTTTGTTGTTTACACTTCAACGAAATGACACATACTGACATTTTTAGCCTAATGACAGACAAAAAAAAAGAAAATGGCCGCGGTGTGTTCCGGTGCACATAACACTAGTTACGCCATCTTTTATCTAAATCGACATTATTCATTTCCACACCCATTATTAAAAGATGATATTGCGCACACTTTCTCGTATATTTCCGTGCTATGGATTATTCACCATAGCTACTAATTCTGATTTTAGTACAGTTCATTAAGTAATTTTTTTGTGGAAGTAATCGCACTTTTTTATTTGTATGTCCATCTTAATTACCAGGTGTATAACCTTAAATACGCGGTGTTTTAGTCAAAAAACACATATTTTTTTCATAGAATGCAAAAGATTTATTCAATGCGCTTTAAAATTTTGTGTGTATCAATATGAAATTCCCAATATATCTTTTTTTCTGAAAATAATAAGTCACATGTACAAAGTTTGAAATTGGGATTTAGGATTTTACCTTCCCTACAACATTTTTTTGGGGTCAAAATGAGGTAGTCCTAATTTTTATCCGAATGACTTGAACCCAATTTTTGATAAAAAAAACAAGATTCTCATTTTCATAATAACATTACTTTTGAAAATTATTATACCTCCTTCTTTTTCATCTGCAATTGGGGTTCTAATTTCAACCATTGCTTATGAAAAATGGTTGAATAATTGAGTCATTTTGATTGACTTATTTTTTTCATTGAAAAATCGGAATTATAAAGTTTCATAATAATACAATGTGAACTGAACTCGCCATACAAATGTTTCATGATTATATTAAAATAAAAAACATTTATTGACTAGACCCCAATCGAGTTACCCGAAGACATTATTAATGAATGTTGTATAAACATGCTCCTAGAGCTGTTATGAACAAGTCGGGCAATATAGTGATGGGCAGAAAGAATGTGTTGAAACGATGGAGGAAATATTTTGATGAATTGCTGAATGTCGAAAATGCCGATTTGGTGGATGAGAATGTGAATGGGAATGTGAATGAAGAGAGTTTTAAAGATATTAGCATGGATGAAATTCAGATAGCAATTAATAAGTTGAGTTGGGTTAAGGCTGCGGGTGTGGATGAGATTCGGAATGAATATCTGATAAGTAGTGGTTTGGTAGGTGTTGCATCGTATCTTTAATTTAGCTTGGAGTTCCTCTGTTGTTCCTGATGGGGTGGTGCCAGGTGGTGCGGTCATTTCGCCACTTCATAAGAAAGGTAGTAATAGAGACTGCAACAACTATGGAGGAATTTCTCTATTGTCGGTAAAGTATATTGTTCAATTTTGGAAAAGAGAACAAGAGCTATTGTCGAATCGCTCTTGGACGAAAATCAATCGGGTTTCCGCCCAATGCGCGGCTGTCAAGATCAAATTATTTGCATGAGACAATTAATGGAGAAATTCCATGAAAGAAATATGGAACTGTTCTTTTGTTTCGTGGATTTGCAGAAAGCATACGACTGCATGCCCAGTTCTAAGTTGTGGTCCATCTTGGGCGAATTGCCCATTCACACCATGGTAATCTTCTTAACGCGATTCAAAGTTTGTACGCAAACAGTAGAGCAGCAGTAAGAATGGATGGAGATTTGAGTGGATGGTTTGAAGAACGTAATGGTCTGCGACAGGGATGTACAATTTCACCTCTTCTATTCATTATTTATATGGATAAGCTGATCAAATCAGCCAATTATACGGGTAGAGTAGCTTTGGGGGCAATAATATCTCAGCAATCGCTTACGCAGATGATCTGGTACTGTTTGGCAATTCTGAACGGGAGCTGCAAAATAGTATCAAAGATTTGGAAGAGGCTTGTACGAATTTCGGAATGACCATTAGCGGCACAAAAACTCAAGCTATGCATGTGGGCAAAACTCGATAGCCAATTCATTGCATATTGAATGGCAACTTGTTGGAACAAGTTTCCCAATTCAAATATTTGGGTTGCATCTTTTCGGGAGATGGCAAGTTTAATGAAGAATTTGAACAACGTAGGGTAAATGGAAATGAAGTAGTATCGCAACTTAGATCACTCGTTTTTAATAAACGTGAATTGAGTACAGAAACAATTCACGGGTCAATCTTCAGACCAACTATTCTATATGAAGCGAGAGCTGTGTTGATTCCGAGAATTTGATTCATGATTTAGAAGTGTCTGATATGAAAGTGTTGAGAATGGTTTCGGGAGTCTCGCGCCACAGTCAGTGGGAAAACAGAATCGGAAATGAGACGATTCGGGAGGGTTTAAACGTCGATTCGGTAGGAGAGGAATCAAGAAAATCCAGACTGAGATGATTTGGTCATGTAAAATGCATGGGAGAGGATCGATTACCGAAACGGATTCTGTTCGCCGAAGCTGCTGTGCCGAGAGGTAGGGATATACCACGTAGACGTTATTAAGATTCGGTTAAATGTGATTTGAATGCGAGGGAATATGAATGGTGTGATGAAACTCAAAACTTGGCTCTCGATCGGAGTTTGTGGAGAGGTATTGTTAGGGGTATATGAGGCATTTTGTTTCGTAAAACAGACCAGACGCTGAAAGGCAATAACGGTCCATAAATGTTTGTTGTTGTTGTTGTTTTTGTTGTTGTTATTGTAGTACCACGAATGAAATGAATGTGCTGAAAATTAAAGGGTTTCTTTTCCTCATGAAGGAATCAATTTGTGCGTTCATGTACGATCAATTCTTATCTCAATTTTTTGAGTTAAAGTGTTCAACAAATTTTTGTGTACAACGGGCAGCGGGCAACGTACCACACTCTGACAAAAAATCGCTCCAGTAATGGCTGCAATTGTTTTTTTACGTCCAAAACGCATAGAAAGCTCATCCCCAACGTTTTGCATTTTTTGTACCGTTCGCACACAGTAGTAAAAATACGTTTACACAATCATAATTCAAAACATAAAGATCAGAATGAAATTGCGGCAATTCGCTCAAGCATAATTGTGTGATGCGTTAGTATTCGTGCTAACAAAAATGTGTTTTCTTTTGTACTAACATACAAATATAATTGGAAATTTGAGCGATAGGTATTCTTCCGAAAGGAAAAGCAGTATTACATTCAATGAATGTAGTACTGCCTCAATGCCACTTCTCCGCTTTTAATGCCAGTTAATCCCGATTCTACCAAATTAGTCTCGTCAATAGTTGTTCACATTTGAACATATATTCCCAAATAGCTCACATACAAACACAAACAGACAGTCGCTTGCAAAGGATCAAAATAAAGTGGGATGTTGAACTATATATGCGTGAATATGCGTTAAAAAAAATACAACTATTGACGGCATCAACAGACATTAAAAGCGGAGAAGTGGCATTAACGCAGCAAGCATTCATTTAATCTAGAAAAGTTCAACAAAAGCCGATAAATTCTCATATTATCACAAAAGCGATTCATTTTCTTTTTTAAGTATTTATTGGGTGAACAAATGAATTTTAAAGGATTTACAAGAGATGGCGTTACTAATACTTTATCCCATCGGGCAATCTTGTAACTATCTTCATGTCAAAGCATCATCATTACTCATCACTTTTCAGTATCTGTCATTTCACCGAAGTGTAAACAACATAGTTTTTGTGTGCCCCGAATATGTCAACTTTTGTTCCATCAAAACACAATTTGCGGGAAGGATTACTTCTTTGCTTTCATTTGAAGAAATCTGCAGCTGAAAGTCGTCGTTTGCTGCAGGAAGCTTATGGGGATCATGCTCCATCGATTTCCACTTGTGAGTACTGGTTTAGACGATTTAAAAGTGGTGATTTTGATACGAACGACAAAGAGCGTCCGGGAGGCCCACAAAAGTTTGAAGATGTTGAATTGGAGGAATTACTCGAGCAAGATTCATGTCAAACGCAAGAAGAACTTGCAGAATCATTGGGAGTTACTCAACAAGCTATTTCCAATCGCTTAAAAGCCTTGGGATTCATCCAAAAGGTAGGAAATTGGGTGCCGTACGATTTGAAGCCGAGAGACGTCGAACGGCGTTTTTGCATGTCTGAAATGCTGCTCGCTCGCCACAAAAAGAAGGCTTTTTTGCATCGGATCGTAACGCAAGATGAAAAATGGATTTATTACGACAATCTGAAGAGTAAAAAAGCGTACGTGAAGCGCGGCCAACCCGGCCCATCGACGCCGAAGCCGAATATTCATGCGGCCAAGGTGATGCTCTGTATTTGGTGGGATCAGAAGGGTGTGCTGTTTTATGAGCTGCTAAAACCGGGTGAAACTATTACTGGGGAACGCTACCGACAACAACTCATCAAATTGAATGCTGCAATCAAGCAAAAACGGCCAGAATGGGCGACCAGACATGAGTCATTGATTTTCCATGATGACAATGCTCGGCCACATCGAACTCAAGAGGTCAAAACTTATGTGAAAAATGTTGGATGGGAGCCGCTACCCCACCCGCCGTATAGCCCAGACCTGGCACCTTCTGAGTACTATCTATTTCGATCCATGCAGAATGCCCTTGCCGGAATACGGTTAACTTCAATCGACGGTATCAAAAATTGGCTCGATTCGTTCTTTCACTCAAAAGATGAGGACTGGTTTTGGCAAGGAATCCATAAATTGCCAAAAAGATGGGAAAATGTTATGGCTTCAGATGGACAATACTTTGAATAAAATGTATTGTACCAGCTTTTCAAAATAAACTCTCTAAATTAGAAAAAAAAACTTTGAAATTCATTTGTTCACCCAATATGTACAAATAAGATGACAAGTAACTAAACTTACCCCTACTGAAAAATTGTTTGGATAATTTTTTGGTACTAAAACATTCGGAAAAAAGGTGGGAATACCAATAATTTTTCATATGACAAAGTTTCGTTTTTGTACCGATGTTTGTAACACATTTTGAATGTTTCGAAGAAAAATCAAAATGCTTACCTAATATCTAGACATAGCTCACCAATTAAAACAATGATAGCCCCTCGCCGATACCAAATAATTTGAATTAAAATCAGCAGTTCGTTACCAGTTCAGTTTTTTTTTTCACTATGCGTCATTCGGATAGGCAGCAATTGTGTTTTGTTAATTTATTTACCTGAATCATTTGTTTATAACATCACATGTATAGAATGTAGATGCTTTTTGTTGGGACTCTAACAAAAATAAAAAACAAATCTACGTTCTTAGACCGAATTCACCATTTCGAGTGTTACAGTCCTTAAATCAAGCATTATTTTACTTGTTTTGCGAGTGGCTATTGGTAAGAAGCTTGCGTGGTTGTACTGCACTACGCACGGTCTTTTTTTTGCACGGGACCGACGGCTTTACGTGCCTTCCGAATCATGCCCTAGTTTCTAATCAACGCAATTTGAAATAAAATCATTTCGCATCACCGAGATTCGAACCTGTGTCCCCATGAATGTGAAAAATAAACACAGTGCACTTACCGCTCGGGTTTTACCCTAATTAGATACAATATATAAATTGTTTTGAAGTGTGTTGGATTAAAATATATTCAATTTTAACTACACCACAGTAAATTCTCACAGATAAACGTACGTTTAAGAAATCAGTTATTTTCTTATTTTCTTCAAATTTATTTATTGAAGCAACGTTCATTAAGCATTTATTTGTATATGAGAAGCTTTTTGGAATAATTTAATTCAACTTCACTAATAATCTAAATGGTCATTTGTTGAGTGTATTATTTACATAATTTCAGAGGGGCGCAACGGCCATATAAACGTGGTAGGGCGCGTAGTAGATATTTAGCATAGCGTAGTTAGGGCGCGTAGTCTTGTAGTTGCGCTCCCTTGCATAATTCGGTCCTCACGCTCTAAAATACCTACAGCTAAATTATATAATAGGATCAGAATATAAAACAGCTTATTGTTAGTATGCAAGAGCAAGATAAGGTTCCATTGCGAACTTTTGACAAGCGAAGCGATGCAAATTTTCTTGTTTTATGTGAATTCTAGGGAGATCAATACTCAGACCAAATGTATCTATAACTGCTTAGTTCAAATTTGCATTACTATACAATCGTTTACAACAATCATTCTGTGGTTAGAACGAAGGCCATGAATGACGAAATTTAGGTCAAGGATAACTACTATGAGACCCAATGAGAATCAGCAAGTTCATTGTTGGAATAAATACTGCGAAAATTGTTTCTTTTTAGAATGAGATACTACTGCGATGCGATCCTTACTCATCTCCTCGATGATACACAATGCTTCGATTTATTGTTGTGTATATTTTTACGTTACTTTCGAAACGTCTTCACTCTTCACATTATACCATCCATGAGGAAGCGATTGATTTTTTATGAATTTTCGTCAATCATTTTTTGCATATTTAGTGTTTTACTTTTCAATTTTATGCATAAGATCGAAGTATTCTTGGAATATTGAAGACAAATATTTCTGGGAAGTGTACAGATTCTATGTGTGTAACGCACTCAACGATATCAACTGAATTGATAGCTTTCAGATCTGTTCAAAGCCAGCTTGATTAAGAATTCGCACCTTTTTAAGAATATATGTGTGTGAATTATTTGGTCGTGTTATGGAGAACAGACTGCTCGAGCGATGCTAAATTACGATTCATTGCCCATTGAACTTGGTTCCTCGATTCAAAAATGAAATATTGAGCTTTGTGTACGTGCGTGAGCTATAAATCGACTAAATAAAGTGTGAAACTGTTTTGCACATAGCTTATTTGTTTTTCTCTCCATCGTTCCGAGAGAACAACGCACGGAACGGGTCGTAAGCAGTGATCATGAAAAATGTACAAACAAAATCAGAGTGAATGCTTGAAACAGTTAAAAGTGATACGAAACATTCTGTCAATTTGTTTTTTCGCTCGTTTTCTTCATTGAATTACTTTCTGAGGGACAAATCGTAGCGTAAAAATCATATAACTTTGATTTTTTTAGTTGACTATGCTCGATTTTGCAATTTCAAATTCAAAAAAAAAAAAAACTCATATATATAAGGTGTGATGGACGATTGTTTCTCCAAGCCATCCAAAAAACCCAGAAACAGAAATTATAAATGTTGTTTTCTGTGCCAGTGCGTTGATACTAGGTATTCCAAAAAAGATTGTGATATCAAATGCTATGTTACCACATCCGACACTCGTTTGATGAGTAGGTAAATTTTTGTTGAATGCACACTGGCCAATTCAATGGGAATAAATGGTTGTAGAATAATAATAATAGTAAGCATTGAATTAAGTATCAAGGTCCCATGCAAAACGAAGAATATTCATTTATTTAACAGATTTGTTCCAACCAAGTAAATTATATTGTATGACTAAATCAAATTCAGTCCATGCAAAAAAATATAAATTGAATTCTGATGTCAAATGTGATGCTTCGAAAGCTTAAATAAGCATTTCCGTTTCTAAATAATTCCAACTTGATGTCAATAGTCGCGCCTTTCATGTTTTGTAACTGTTTGATGGATGTGAAACCGAGCATCAAGAATAACTGTGTTGAATATCTTGTGATTTTCTATGAAACTCATGCCCTGCGTCCGGGTATCCACATTGCAGCACTCACAAGCATATGTTTAGTTTATCATAAAATCAAAGTCTTAAAATATTGCAGCAGATACATGAATGTTTCGTGCTTTCTTCTCATTGTTTTTGCCGCATTTCTTTGAATAAAATGTGCGCTCAAGAAACGTGTAAAGAAATGTGAACAAATTAAAAAAGAAAAATTATAATATAAAGGTGTGCGATAAACACTTTCGGATGAGGGTAAAGTCCTTGTTTTTTTTCTCCACGATGCATCAGAAATATTATACAGCATTGATTTTGATTCAATTTCACCATTTTGAGAGAAATGCAGTTCAGAATGTATTATTAATTTTTGCAGAAGAAGAATAAAATATTATTATTATTATAAAGCTATTATTAATGAGTTGATGAAATCGAATTGCGTTACGTGGAATTGAATTTATTACGTGTAGTGAAGTTCTACAATCTACATGTCATTTTTCTTATTATATGATTCTTTTGAAAATATGTATCAACAAAAATAACAAAGATGCATTGGAAAAGGACTCAGGTAATAAAATGAGTCAATCCTAAAAGAAGAAAACTACAAGATTTTGACATCGATTAGAATTGTCAAAATATCACAAGCATCCTGTGTTTTTCCGAAGGAGATTTCCCCTAAGGAAATAGTTGACTCATTCCATTCAAAATACAGAATTTCCCAACCATTGACTACACACATGGAAAATATGATTGGAATATGACCAAGGAATCGAAACTATACAGCTGTGCACATACAATACCAAACTGTAACGTTACAGCTAGTATTGCTCCGTGAATTTGTTTATGGTGAATGCCCGTAACAATGAATCGTTTTGTTTTTTATCCTTGAATATGAAACTATCGCATCTTAAAAAGCTAAAAATATGGAAAATTAATCATTATTAAAAAATTTATGGATAAGGAACAATAGTAACTTATTCCCATTTTAAAAAAATGCAAACTGAGTTTAAATTCTGACGTTCCTGCCCCATACATGCATTACATTCCCTAAGCCGCACAATTTGACCACTAAATGAATCCGTAACTCATGAAGCGCTCTTAGAGAATATAAAATCGCGCTCAATCTGCACTTTATGTGATATGTTCTTTAAAGTTATTCTAGTACGGAGCATTTGAGAGCAGCGTTATCACTGATTTGATTTCTTGTGCTCTAAATGGTCATTTAGGTGCAGTGCTATTCAAACTCTGCAAGATTTTTTTAATTGCGATCTAAAGTACAAATCTGAGGAAAGTTAGTATAAGACCGTTCCAATGTACTATATACTGGCACTTAATGTATTTGCCAAAAAAAAAAAAAAAATCTTAAGAAACACTTTTGGAGTAATTTTATTTTGACAGATATTCAATTCTTGTTTGGCGAAAATTTGATCAATCAAAGTAAACACTATGAGTAAAATTAATAAACAATTTAAAATATCTGGCGGTTCAAAGAGAAACACAAAAACTTGTAAATGAAATTATGAAAAAATCTTCCAAAATAGCCCAAATTTTCACTAAAAACTTAATCTCCCGAATTAAAAAGTAATAAGTCAACCAAATTCGACTAGAGCGCCAGCGCGAGCGAATGTCCTGTACTCTTTCTTTCACAAAGAATATGAGAAATAAAATAGAATTCGTGTGATTGCAATGTGTTGGCAACATAAGTGTGAGTGGAAATTGTACAATTTGAGTTTAAAAATTGAGTGGAACATGTGCGATTTGTGAGGAAAATGTATGATTTGATTGGAAAATGGAGAAGTGCAAATATTAGAATAAACCAATACATTGATTAATCCAATATATTTGGAGTAGAACGTCAGAATTCATACACAGATTTGCTGTGTGAAATTTGCCATTTGTTGCAATTGGATGCTCTGAATCGCGGAACAAACCGTGAGCATTACCGTGATGCAACGTACGTAACACAGACTCACAAAGACATACCCCGAATACAAGTATATTCTGATCGTGCATATTGGATCTCTAAATAAAAAGAAAACATTATATGAGGCATTTTTATTTGTTGAACCCATTACAATTCTTTCCTCATTTACAGTGTGTACGTGGAAAAGTAATCAGATCATCAAATTAAAAGATATTGGTCAAACGTTCATTTACTACATTAATTGTATTTATTATCTAAGTAAGAACAATTTTCGCTAGGCTTTATTTTTTATAATACTCCCTCAGTATAGAACGTTAGCAATGAAAACACATTTTTTCTCGGAACTTTTTCCTCCTCCAATAGAAGAAAACATGATTAATTATCTCAAATGATGCGGTCATTAAAGCCATGTGCGAAAAATGTGAGATGAGCAAATGTTATTTTATAAATCTGACTTCAAACAAGGCCTTCATTTGAATGACGAAGTACAAATTTAAATTTTGGCCACGAACTTCACATTGTTTAACCTTTGAAAATACTTTGGCGAACTATTAATCTATACTATTCTTTGTAGTCACTTTGGATTTTATGCAATTGAATTTGAATTAAAACGGGAAAAAATTCCATCAATCGATAAATAAGTAATTCCAATTACGAATTATTTAAATTTTATCGTTGAAATGAAACTTATAGTGAATATATATATATATTCAACAAATGGCGTCGTATTACCTAACGCACATCGATACCATCTATTGCCATTTGTTGATTTTTTCTCGCTCAAATTTAAGCCAGAAAGAATTCCACCAAAAATGGCAAAGTATTTATCAAATGGAAAAGAAAGGTAAAAAATCGGTATAAACATCAATCAGTATGCACTGACCGTCGTGTTGGATGTTCACGATACTCATTAAAATGTTCTGTGCGACCCATTTGTTAAGCCGCATTCAATTAATGCGGAACGCATGATTTGCATTTAGAAAGGAATTGAAATAAAAGAAAAGGCACTTTACAGAAGCAAACGAAACAGTCAAACAACCAAAAAACACTTAACATTATCGAACCGTTGCTTCTGTGAATACATTAAATTCAACTTATACCTGCTCGACCAACCAATCCGATTTCAACAAAAAAACGACCGTGTGCATGTTTTCAAATATAGCTAATGTTGACATAGAGACAATTTAATTATCTGACGCGTTCTTCTACGTTCCCAAAATACGAGTTTTAAGAAGTAACGGTCAAAAACTCAAATAAAAGCAAATCGATAGTTTGCCAATTACAATTGATTAAATGAAGTTTTAATCTCAATGCAACGAAAATACATACAGAGCACTGCTGGTCGGATGTGATCAAGTTGAAAACCCATAACAACTGAAATTCACAAATTAATGCTTATTTTTCCAATAAATATTGAACATTAGCTGGCAATGAATGTGGAGAGGTAGTAACGGAACAGGCCCATTATCTTATATTGATATTTTCATAAACGCGCATTAAGCGGAATGCAATCAAAGAAGAAAATCAAAAGTAACATAACGAGTGTGAACGACCGAAGTGTGTGCAAATCAAGGAAATACTTCTTTCAGTTGGTGCAACAAAAGAAATATGCAGAAAATCAAGTGGCGAACGAACTGCAGGTAACTGTTATTAGCTCAGAAATATGGTGTGTTTGTTGATAGGTGTAATAAAAACCGAATGCCAGGGGGCAAATTATAAAAAGTGTTAACTGGAACCAAAATAAAATGAAATTCTAATTGTGGATGAAATCAAATAAGTTACCGAGTTTTTACCTCTCAATTATGTTTGCCGTTCATTATTGGCCATACATTTTACTGATTTGGAACGATACGTATTCAGCGATCAACATTTAGAAATGATAGCATTTGGGAAAGGTGTGATCGTTCAAACTGTTAGTTTGACAACCATTGACCTCAAATCACATCATTTCTCTTGGCACCACTTGCTGGTTTGAGCAATTCTCATGGTATTTTTCAGTATCATTCACACATGAAATGGCTGTGGCAATAATTGCTATGCACATACATTTTGCTTTTTATTCAGTGTCACCGCAAAGTTCCATATTTCTCATCCACCCAAGCGGAATTGTGCATTTTTTGATCATAATAACATAAAACAGACACAGTCAATTTAAAAAAAGTCCGGTATGTAAATAATAATTTATGTAGGTCAACAATTTTTTTGATAACGCACAATTCCGAATAAAAAATTGTTCAAAAAGCTAAACTGAAAGTTAAACTAGCAACAAAAAAATAACAGCACAAACACGGCTTCTTTTATGCATTGCGTGTGAACTAACAAGTTACAAAAAATGTTCAAAGACGAATCGCTTCGAACGTGGAACAAGAAATGAAACTGACACTGGGCCAGAAACGAGCGAGATAGAGATGAATAAATAGCCACAACACCAGACAGCTTATTTGTAAACTTTGTATGCACAAATATTTGAAGCAATCACAATTACCCGCTAATTTATGAGAATATTTTATGTCTATTCATTAATTGTTGCTCTCTTTTATCACATGTTTCTCCATCTCTTTCTTATCTAATACTTTGCATATGTGTAAACGCATTTACCGCAGCTAATGAAATGCGATAGCGGTTCGCTCGATTTCTTTCAATTAAATTGTGATTGTCGACTTTGAATCCGCTTGATGCCATGTGCAAATGAATTAATAGCGCGGGCATATGATTCAATGATATGACGATAGAAATTAACTGGATACATAAAAAAAGAAAATGGACGTCTCGAGATAGATGAATGATTGGTTTGATTTGATCACAAGCCTTTGAATTTCGTTTTATCATTTCCGATTCGATTCATCACTGCTGAATAAGTGAGCCGTTAAACGAATAGTTGTCGGTTTTGACGAACTTCTTTGATTCTGAGATATTTGTATGTCGCATCCGAATTGATTCAGTTAGCATGAAAATGATATAATTAAAAAAAATTATGCACGATTCCAAAATTTTTACGGGTTGTTGACAACAATTCATTCATTATTATTTATAATGTACCGCTTAAACGAGCTCATTTCGAATCTACAGAAACATGTAAATCTATCAGTGTTTGATTATTTTTTTGTAGTGTGTATTTCTAGTATTTCCCATTTACAGTAAAAAACAACACATTCGAATGCATAATTCAATGTACAGGGGAAAAGGCTGATATACACATACACAATGAATATAAAATTGAATCAATTTACTTTCGATTATAAATAACGTCAAAATGTATTTTTATAACATCAAACTTGAAAATAAACTAAATTGGAAGTGTTCAAATTCATTGTTGAAAACTGTAAACATAAGGTAATCGTTCCGCTTGAATTTTCGTGTTGAAAATTCGTGAAATAATTGAAAAAGTTTTTAAACTTTTACGAAACTAACAAAAAATGATGTGCTATCACGAGGAAAATAACGAACGCTTTTTCCAGAGAAATATGTCGAATAATTCTCCATGAAGTCAACACCACGATTTATTAAAATAATTTGAACGTACTTCAACTTTTCTCTGTTTAATCGAATCTTTTTGTGGAATATTAATTAAAGCTTAATGATAGAAAAATTAGATTGTGTTATACTAACTTTATGACGGTCTGAACTCCACTAGTCATGGTTGATACAATTATTGCTGCTTGAAAATTTTTGTATGAAAGACGTTGAAATTAAATATATGTATGCACCGGAAAATGTTCAATCATTGATTCGATCTTTTGATTACCACGCAATTCTTGGTAGAAATTTTTTTTTCTAATTTCACTCAGGCCTAAATTTTTTTTACAAACCGAACCAAAAAAATTGATCTTGCCAATTCAGAATTAGATGATAACGGGAGAAGCTCTCAAATGAACAAGCTCTTGATACACGATAGATGAAAGTTGTTGAGCAAACTTTCGGCACTAACGTTCAATCAGACCGGTCACAATGAACTGAAACGCTTCAAGCGCTATCCAAAGGTTTTATTAAGTGTTTTTCGTAGCTCCGCTTGTTTAAGTTTCCCCGATGATTCCGTATGTTTGTTTGTAGTTTAACACTAAAAGCGTCGACAAATAACACAGCGAACGTTCACACCACTACATACATACGCATTCGGTTTGTGTGTACAAAGCGCAACGCTGTGTAGCATCCATGTGACTACGATTCAGGCCATTCACTGTTTTAAAGAAGAGCGCGGCTACACCAATTCATATTTATTCGTCATTCATCATTCATTGGCTGATAAACTACTATCCACAAGCCATCGAAGACACATGCAGTTTTTGCACGAATAAAATAGATTTAAATGCTCCATATCACGATATTCAACATACCGTACATAGTTCGCACTTTGCACGTTAACCATCATCGTTGTCTTCACTTAAAAATGCAATTCATTCGAAAGAAGGTGTTTGGTTTTGTTGAATCAATTTTAATAATATTTCTATAGAGCTAAACTACAACAGAATAGTTTTTAGTAATTGATGTATTTTATGTGGTATGGCTCATCGCTCATTTTGTTATCGGATTCAGATTAGCGCTCCTTTGTTGTCAACAACGACTGCTGATGAAAAAGTAAATTTGAATGAGCTAAGGTTTTTCGAACAGAAAAGTAATTTTTTCTGTAATTTTTTTTTTAATTTTTTAAAAAATAAAAATAAAACTATTCTCCAGCAAGAAACGAAGGAGATAGTACCAACACACGGACGGTCACCCATTCAACTACTAACCATGATCAACGCAGCTTATCTTCAGTGATCGGACAAGTGTTGGTCGTGACATGATATAGTCGTTTACAAATGTAAATGATTATAACAATAGACTGCCAAAGACTGGCTGTTTTTATTCATTGTAAAGTAATTACATATCTGACAGGGAAAAGGTAAGGGTCATTAATCGATTATATCGGATCTCACCACCATTAAAACCTGTATCTTTTCTTTTAGAAAAATCCATTCAAACATTGCAAGGTTGAATGATTAAAAATACAATATGTATAAATATTACATTCGATAACTATGCTAAAAATATCACATAATCACAATATCACAATATTATCGTGAACATATTAGTCTTCAACCGTAAATTTTGTAAATTGCCATAAATTGTTCACAACAAACAAAATAATGATATAAATTGATTACGATTTAAGTTGAGGAACATAATTTTCATTTTGAATTGAGAGTTTATTAATTTAAATCTATTTTGTATCAACCATTGGCATTTTTTCCAAGAGATATACAGGGTGGGCCATATAAAATTTGCATTTTGAATCGGCTATAAAAAAAAACTAATGGTTATTCTTATTCCAAACTTTTATTTTTATCCTCGGATAAGGTTTTGAATTACATCAAGAGCAATGGTATCGATGTTAACGACTCGAACATCGACAGCAAGAAATTGGTGAAGGCAAACCAGGACCTCAACGAGCTCACATTCTGCTCTTTTAAAATCTCAACCAATGAAACTTTATACGAATCATTGATGAACCTATCGTTTTGGCAAAAAAAAATTGGGGATTCGGGATTTTGTATCTACTACTACCTCCGTAAAAAGACCAGCCGCAAATCTTTCGCCATCCCCATCCCCAATAGACAGAATTCAACGACGAAACAGGCAAAGACAGCCAATATCAACACCCCCACTGGTCCCCGCACACAAACACCGAATTCGACGCGCCTAGCAGCCAATGACATCCGGAATTTTTGCACAACAACCGCCTAATTCCAACAACAAGCAACAGTTCACCAGTAAACTCCAATTTTTCGCTACCTAACAACCGCTCCCAAACAACCTCCACCCCAACACAATGCATTCCAAAACTGAATAATACGATTCACATCTATTATCAGAACGTACGTGGACTACGGACAAAAAGTAAAACATTTTACTTGTCATCGTCAGCAGGCGATTACGACTTTATACTCTTGACCGAAACGTGGCTGAATGTATCTCATCTCGATTCCGAATATTTTGATAGGACCTATTCAGTCTACCGTAATGACCGCAATCCAATCAACAGCCTACACGCAAGAGGTAGCGGAGTTCTCATTGCTTCAAAACCATCAATCCGCTGCGAACGACTTTTGGCTGATCAGTATTTGAACATTAATTTCATTTGCTTAAAATTTTGGTTAAATACTCAATGTTTTATAATTTATTACGCTTACATTCCACCCAACTCTCCTTCAGAAATATACCAGAGTCATTTGAATGCGATCAACTCAATCGAATTTAACCCCGATTTCAACGTTATGATCGCGGGTGACTTGAATTTACCTGGGATATCATGGCTACCTCATGATGACAACACACACTACCTACCCGTAAACGTATCCAGTGCCGAATCAATAGTAACATTTGATTCCCTCCTAAGTAATGGATTCTACCAACTGAATAATATCCCAAACGATTCCGGTAATGTCCTCGATTTACTTTTCTACACTGACCCGAATACCACCAGAATTATCAAATCAACGAACCCGCTAACCAAAATCGACACATTCCACTACCCATACGAACTATTCATCGAGTGCTTTGATTACTGTAATGATTGCCCATCGTCCGCCTATAGCGCGTATTCATTTCATAAAGCCAACTTTGACGCCCTTAATGAACTATTCGAGAGATCATCTTTCACATCTACTATTGACGCTTCATCACCTATCAATTCAATCGTAAACACCTTTTATGATTTACTTCATTCCGCTTTTCGACAGTTTATTCCCCGTGTAGTTATTAAATCCAATAATAATCCACCGTGGTTTAACCAGAGACTAACGAAACTTAAAAATAGAAAAACCAAGTTGCACAAGAAAGTAAAAGCTTCATTTTCCCGCTTCAACTCAATCTCTTTTGAATCTCTACGTTCCGAGTACAACGCAGTTAAGGATGAATTTGAGACGCTTCAAAACTTCTTATATCAAAATTATTTGCTTGATATCGAATCCACTCTCAAAGCAGATCCGAAAAAATTTTGGAAGTATGTGTCTCTAAAACGGAAGAACAACGCCCTACCCTCCATTACCTATCATATTGGTATGTCATTCAATGGAAAAACATCATCATTAAGCGCCGGAACAGCTGATCTATTCGCCGAATTCTTTAACAGCGTATACGAAAACGACAATGACGACTCTCCAATCGATCACTATTTCACCGACTACCAGCCGTACTCTCAACGCATCACTATCTCCATCGATGAGGTTTATGACGCTCTGCTAAACATCGACGCAAGTAAGGGCCCAGGTCCAGATGGCGTCCACCCGATCATATTGAAGAAATGTGCCCGTTCACTAGCCTCTCCACTGCAAGTCATCTTCAACAAGTCACTCGCTGACAACGTGTTCCCAACTAAATAGAAACACGCATCAATAACGCCAATATTTAAATCAGGATCGCGATCGAATATCTCCAACTACCGAGGAATTGCTAAATTACCAACAATCGGAAAATTCTTCGAGTCAATTATCAACAAACGTATGACTGCGGAAATCTCATCAAAAATCTCAATAAGCCAGCACGGATTTATGAAGAACAGATGAGTCGACCGGAATAAAAGTGAGAATACACCGGCTCTAGATCAGTACTGCGACAAGATAATCAAAAACGCTGAAGTGAACCATGAATATTGTTGAGTAGCAGCAGCGGTTCATGATTTTCGCTATCAATGTTTATTTTACACTAAAAATCACTCAGATCAACATCTACCAACTTGCTCGAATTTGTCAACTTCGCTGTCGACGGCATCGAAAGAGGTAATCAAATCGACGTATTCTATGGTGACCTTCAAAAAGCGTTTGATGAACTACACACGCTCACTAATCGATAAACTGAAACAATTTGAGCTACTTAAGAGACAGAACGATGAATGTCAGCATCGGCTCCGACACATCATCAACATTCACCGTAAATTCTGGTGTACCACAAGGAAGTCATTTAGGCCCAACTTTTTTCATCATGTTCATCAACGATATGCCATCAAAAGTAAACGCAGAGATGCTTCTCATGTACTGCTGACGACTCCAAAATAATCACCACAGTGAACAGTTCGGAAGATGCCTATCGAATGCAAGACTACATCATTAGACTTTATCATTGGTGTGTCGAAAATCGCCTTCCATTAAATGTAAACAAATGCAAATTCATGTCGTTCCATCGAAAAAGTCAGCCGTTCCAAGCCAATTATGTCATGGGAGATAAAACGATCACAAGAGTAACTACATTCAAAGATCTCGGCGTCCATCTAGACACAAAACTATCGATTACTCATCATATAGATAAGACTATTGCCAAATCGTATGCGAGCCTTGAATTTTTGCGGCGCTTCTGTTCGAATATGTTTGATCCATACACACTCAAAAGCCGTTACCATCTCGAGTATGCTTGCTTAGTCTGGCAACCACACTATCAAGTGCATATCGACAGAATCGAGACCATTCAGAGAAAATTCACTCGTTTTGCTCTTCGCTACTTGAATTGGGATGATAACAGCAATCCCTGCCCAACATACAAAACCAGATGCGATTTAATTGCAATCGAATCTCTTCACCGCCGTAGAATTAACATGAACATTTTCTTCCTTTACGATCTCATAAATGGAGTCATAGACGCTCCAGGGCTCCGAAACAAAATCACGTTTAATCAGCCGAACAGGAATCTTCGCAGTAATCAACTTCTTCGAATTTCTTCACACCGCACGAATAATTTCTTCACACCGCCTATAATGAGCCTCTGAATCGAATGTGCAGAATATACAACGACATGGATGCTAACATTCAACAATCAACATCTCGTAATTCACTCCGCCCGCTAGTAAAATCGCTTCAAATGACTCTGTGATTAATTTATTAATTTATTAATTAGCTTAAACTATTCAAAACGTATTTCTGATCATCTTTAGTGTTAATCTGAGGTTGGGGCCTGGGGGTGCATTGGATTGGATTATCATTGTTAATTATTATTATCATGTACTTTCATTCAGCCTGTTTTTATCTTAGGCGGTGTTTAAATAAATAAAAAAATTATTGGAAAGCTTGAACTGTTATTTATGAATGAAAAGCGATATCGTTCATATGACTGCCACGACTGGCTTTACAGTACGCCATTCGGTCAACCCAATTTTCAAGCACTTTTTCGATTGTTTCGGCTCGAATTTCATTAATGGCAACTTCGATTTCGTGTTTCAAGGCATCAATCGTCTCTGGATGATTAGCGTAACACTTGTCCTTGACAGCTCCCCACAAAAAATAGTCCAACGGGCTCAAATCGCAGCTCCGAGGCGGCCAATTGACTTCAGAATTTCGGCTGATTATTCGATTTTCGAAAACGGTTCCCAAAAGTTCGACTGTTATGTTGGCTGTGTGGCTTGTTACGCCATCCTGTTGAAACAAAAATTCGTTGAGCATGGCACGGTAACGCTCGCCATTGACCGTAACGGCGGCTCCTTGCCCATTTTCGAAGAAAAATGGCCCAATGATACCGCCGGATCAAAACCCAAACCAAACCGTAACTCTTTGTGGGTGCATTGTCTTCTCAATGGTGACGTTTGGATTTTCCGACCCCCAGATGCGACAATTTTACTTATTGACATAGCCTCCGAGATGAAGATGGGCTTCATCCGAAAAGACGATTTTTCATATTTTTTTTTTTTTTTTTGAAGTAAGTTTTCAATATTTTCCAATTTTGTTCAAGCGTATAGCGTCCCATTTCGTAAATGTCAAACCATTTACTAAATTATGAACACAAATTGAATGATATTTGAGCTGCCATTCTCTAAATAAACAGTAGTTCAAAATGCAAACGTTAGATGGCCCAACAACAACAACAACAACAAACATTTATAGACCGTTATTGCCTTTCAGCGTCTGGTCTGTTCTACGAAACAAAATGCCTCATATACCCCTAACAATACCTCTCCACATACCCCGATCGAAAGCCAAGTTTTGAGTTTCCACACACCATTCATATCCCCTCGCATTCAAATCATATTTAACCGAATCTAAATAACGTCGACGTGGTCTACCCCTACCTCTTGGCCCATCAGCTTCGGCGAACAGAATCCGTTTCGGTAATCGCTCTTCCCCCATGCGTTTTACATGACCAAACCATCTCAATCTGGATTTTCTTGCTTCCTCTCCTACCGAATCGACGTTTAAACCCTCCCGAATCGTCTCATTTCGGATTGAGTTTTTGTGCCGCTAATGGTCATTCCGAAGTTCGTACAAGCCTCTTCCAAATCTTTGATACTATTTTGCAGCTCCAGTTCAGAATTGCCAAACAGTACCAGATCATCTGCGTAAGCGAGTGCAGAGATAATATTGCCCCCCAAAGCTACTCTACCCCTTAAATTGGCTGATTTGATCAGCTTGTCCATATAAATAATGAATAGAAGAGGTGAAATTGTACAGGCCTGACGTAGACCATTACGTACTGCAAACCATTCACTCAAATCTCCATCCACTCTTACTGCTGCTTTACTGTTTGCGTACAAACTTTGAATCGCGTTGAGAAGATAACCATTCACACCATATTCGGCCAAGACTGACCACAACTTAGATCTGAGAATGCAGTCGTATGCTTTCTGCAAATCCACGAAACAGAAGTACAGTTCCCTATTTCTTTCAAGGAATTTCTCCATTAGTTGTCTCATGCAAAAAATTTGATCTTGACAGCCACACATTGGGCGGAAACCCGATTGATTTTCATCCAAGAGCGATTCGACAATAGCTCTTGTTCTCTTTTCCAAAATTGCACTATATACTTTACCGACAACGCTCAGTAGAGAAATTCCTCGATAGTTGTTGCAGTCTCTATTACTGCCTTTCTTATGAAGTGGCGAAATGACTGCGCCACCCCATTCTTCAGGGACAACAGAGGAACTCCAAGCTAAATTAAAGATACGATGCAACCAGCGAACACCTACCAAACCACTACTAATCAGATATTCATTCCGAATCTCGTCCACACCCGCAGCCTTACCCCAACTCAACTTATTAATTGCACTCTGAATTTCATCCATGCTAATCTCTTCCAAACTCTCTTCATTCACATTCCCATTCACATTCTCATCCACCAAATCGGCATTTTCTACATTCAGCAATTCATCAAAATATTCCTTCCATCGTTTCAACACATTCTTTCTACCCATCACTACATTGTCCAACTTGTCCAAAACAGCTCCAGGAGCATGTTTCTTGCCTCCATTCCTAATGTTCTTAACCCTTGACCAGAATACCTTATTCCTCTGTTGTCCAGCAACTTCTAGATCCTGACTAAACTTCGCCCATTTTCTCTCTTTTGTTCCTTTCACCATCATTTTCACCACACGCTTTTGTTCCCTATACGACTCCAGATTTTCATCATTTCGGTTCTGCAACCAGCGGATCCATCTCATTCTCTTTTCCTTCACAGCAATTCTAATGTCTTCATTCCACCATTCAGTCTTCTTTCTCCCATTCTTGACTACAAACATGCCACAACACTCTTTTGCTACTTCTACAATCACTTCCTTGAAGAAATTCCATTCATACTCAATATCAGACGCTTCATTCACTTCGACTTGCGCAAATTTTTCCCCTAATTTTGCTAAAAACTCTCTCGCTACATTCACATCACGCAATCTTTCCACTTTCACTCTTTTTTTTGACTTCGCATTGCTTCTTAAGCCGCTCTTGCTAATGCATAGTTTGCTGGCTACCAAGTAGTGATCAGAGTCTAGACCAAAACTTCTATACACTCTCGTATTTAAAACTGTTTAGCGCAAGCTTGCCTCAACGATAATGTAATCGAGAAGAGATTTTTGATTCCGACCAGGATTTTCCCACGGATACATGTGAATTTTCTTGTGCTTGAAAAATGAATTAGTTATAACTAAATCCGAACTCTGGCAAATATCGACTCTTCACCAAATTTCCTCAGTACAGCGGAAAAATTTGGATAATTTCTTCCCACTCTCGCATTAAAATCGCCTAATAGAATCACTCTTTCACTGCCCTTTCTATCGACTACGTCATTCAGATCGATGTAGAAATCGTTCAAACGGTCCGGGTCTGCCCCTTCACATGGCGAATGAACAGTCACAAATCTATAAATTGCTCCCCCAATTTTAATTGAGATCCACATTAATTTTACATTCACGAATCTATGACTGACTACCGAACCAATTAGCTCTTCCTCTAGAAACACCCGACAGAAATACGCGATAATTCCCTAACGTATCCTCAAACTGTCCTTTAATACGAACATCACTCAAAGCTTATACATCTAAACCAAAAACATTCGCTCTCTCAACTAATTCAAACTTCTTCGACTCAAAACCTCCTCTCAAATTCAAGGTTCCAATATTCAAAACGGTTTTCAACTGTGGAGCTCCGGTCAGGTCCCGGGGAGGGCGAGCTCCGTGGCCTCTCCTCGTCCGAGGCACAATGTTTCGATTTCGAGCTAAATGAATTTTAAGGTGAGGCTAAGCCACACTGCAACCGAGAAAAACACATCGATTTTGCCGAAAGCGACATGTCCGCGGAATTTCCATGTTACCGAATTCGGAAATAGTAAAAATTTACGAAAATAAACTCGGCCGAATGTATGAAATTTGTCGTCACATATGAAATCAGTATTAACCGACAATTTACCGTTATATTGACATTAATAGTAGAGAATATGCGCGGAGACAACATGAAACCAATTGTTAGATTACTAATGAAATATTAACTTAGATGGCCCACCCTGTATAAATAAAATATGCCGAAGAACTTGGTTAAAATGAGGATTTTGTGGAATACAACTGTGCCCAGAGTTTAGGGTGACCTTTTCATTTAAAGTTCTCGGGGATTGGATTCATGTATTGGGAGTACAAATTGAAAACCGCGCATTTTTTTTTCAAAATTTTGATCTTTATTATGGAAAAATGGTTACAAATTGATTATTCAAAGTATTGTCCATCGCTAGCCACAACTTTTTCCCGTCTTTCTGGCAAATTACGGATTCCGCGTCGAAAGAAATCTGTGCTTTTTTCGGCTATCCATGCTGTTCAGCCAGGAAATGCTGTTCAGCCAGGCCATGTGTCATTGATCGGAAGAGGTGGTAATCGGAAGGGGCAATGTCTGGGCTATACGGCGGGTGGGGTAGGACTTCCCATCGAAGCGTTTCCAAGTAGGTTTTAACGACCTGAGCAACATGTGGCCGAGCGTTGTCATGTTGCAAAATAACTTTATCGTGTCTTGCGACCGTTTCCGACCGTTTTTCCTTCAGTGCTCGGCTCAAACGCATCAATTGAGTTCGGTACAATGCTCCTGTGATGGTTTCGTTTGGTTTCAACAACTCATAATAGATCACGCCGAGCTGATCCCACCAAATACACAGCATTAGCTTCGAGCCATGAATGTTCGGCTTTGGCGTCGATGTTGATGCGTGGCCGGGGTAACCATACGATTTTTTTCGCTTCGGATTATCGTAATGAATCCACTTTTCATCACCAGTCACAATACGATGCAAAAAACCCTTCCGTTTTTGACTTTGAAGCAGCTGTTCACAAGTGAAAAAACGGCGTTCGATGTCTCTCGGCTTCAATTCGTATGGCACCCAATTTCCTTGCTTTTGAACCATTCCCATGGCTTTTAAACGATAGGAGATGGATTGTTGTGTCACTCCCAATGATTTTGCAAGTTTTTCTTGCGTTTGACACGAGTCTTCATCGAGTAATGCTTCCAACTCCTCGTCTTCAAACTTTTTCACTTGGCCTGGACGCTCTTTGTCTTCCACATCAAAATCACCACTTTTGAACCGCGCAAACCACTCCTGGCACGTTCTAATCGACGGAGCATATTCTGGATATGCTTCGCATAACAAACGATGACTCTCGGAAGCATTTTTCTTCAGATTAAACCAATAAAGTAAAACTTCCCGCAAATGCTGTTTTGTAGGCACGTAGCTCGACATTTTCAACGCAATAATAAACTTGTGTATTCAACTGAATGATAAGTTTGACAGATCGTTTTCAATGTATTTTTTTATCCTCTTTAAGATACAATAGCTGTCAAAGTCAAAATAATGACATCTATGATAGATATGAAGTTAGTAACGAATGCGCGGTTTTCAATTTGTTCTCCCAATAATTTTTTTTTGTTCATTGGTAGTCCTGCACAAATAGAAAAAAAAATGGTGAGCTCGAGTCATGCGTTGGTAAACAATAGATTGTAGGTAAATTTTACTTGAATTACCACACAGAGTTTGACTTAAATTTTAGGTTTAACATAAATGCACCAGCATTGAATTACCAGTTTGAACTATTAGATGGCGCAGAAACAAGGTTTGGTAAAACTAAGCCAAACTGGTTGTGAATTTATGTAATAGCCAAAATTTATGTCAAAGTCCGTGTTGTAATTCAAGCACAATTTACCAACAATCTAAAGGGTGATTTTTTTGCTGGTATCTTTTTGGCAACACTGTTTTTGACAGATCACGCGTGAATCGTGTCTTGTGTCATTGTCAAACTTGTTCAGTTTGGTCTATAGTTTATCCATGAATCGACTTACGAACGAACAACGCTTGCAAATTATTGAGTATTATTATCAAAATTCATGCTCGGTTAAGAATTCGAAATATCGAAAAATTGTGTTCAGCGACGAGGCTCATTTCTGGTCGGATGGACACCTCAACAAGCGAAATTGCCGCATCTGGAGTGAAGACCAGCCAGAAGCATTGCAAGAGCTACCAAAGCATCCCCAAAAAGCCACTGTTTGGTGTGGATCATGGGCCAGTGGCATCATCGGGCCGTACTTCTTCAAAGACGTCAATGGCCGGAACGTTACTGTGAATGGCGAGTGCTACCGTCTGATGATTGACGACTTTTTTTTGCCCAAAATGGAAGAATTGGACATGCCTGACATGAGGTTTCAACAAGATGGTGCCACATGCCACACGGCACGCGAAACAATTGCCCAATTAAGAGCCGCCTTCAGTGAACAGTTTATTTCACGTTTGGGGCCCGTCAATTGGCCGCCTAGATCGTGTGATTTAACGCCTTTGAATTATTTCTTGTGGGGCCATGTTAGGACTCATGTCTACAGGGATAAACCAGCAACGATTGACGCACTGGAAGCCAATATTGAAGCATTTATTCGTGAAATACCGGTCGATATGTTAGAGAGAGTGTGCCAAAATTGGACCTTGCGCATAGGCCATCTAAAGCGGAGCCGCGGCGAACATTTGCATGAAATCATCTTCAAACATTAAATTATATTGATCGTTCTATCGATTTCAACAAAGAGTCCATCAATTTTTTCAAATTGTTTGTGTTTTTTTTTTGAAAATCAAATTCTATGCCTCTTAAAAAATCACCCTTTACAACGATAGAATGCGCGCTCACGACTTTTAGCTAAAAATCGTTCCAAATACAATCGTTCGAAGATAAAAATCGTTTCATTAGCAGTGTGTGTGGTTTCTACTTGGATCTGGATTCAATTTATAGACACATTTATATTTAATTGATGTGTGTCTCTTGCTGGATCTGAAAAAATTGTCGCTGATCAGTGAACACCACTAAAAACAAACTTTGTCGTTCTACAACGACAGAATGCGCGAGTTAAATCACCGTCTGCTAACATTCCAATAAATTTCAAATAAAAATTCAGTTAAATCACCGTTTGCCAAATTTCAAATAAAAATTCGAAACAGCTCAGCAAATATAAAACAACCGTCATTCTAGTTAAGCATAAATTGTATTTCATTTTTATATTTCTTTTTCCTGCATACATTGCACATTCTTTGACACATGAAATTTGATCACTAAACCAAACCATATAAATAGCTTAAGCAAACGTGTAAAACGGTTCAGAAAATAAATAAAGAGTAAACAGA
This sequence comes from Obolodiplosis robiniae, assembly GCA_028476595.1. Classification (NCBI taxonomy): domain Eukaryota; kingdom Metazoa; phylum Arthropoda; class Insecta; order Diptera; family Cecidomyiidae; genus Obolodiplosis; species Obolodiplosis robiniae. The sequence continues at coordinate 28,277,272 of CM052015.1, read as the reverse complement.
ACAGACCTGCTGTTACAACTTTTTGATTTTCGTTCCAACCAACAACATAACTGGGGGCTCAACGGGGAAACGGTGGTTATTTGTCCCCCAAATAAGAAATACACCGTCAAGAAAGCCAAAAAAAATAAAAGTGTTTGTTTAATAGAGCAAAAGAAAAAACTTTCTGTGAGACTCAAACGACTCGTAGGGAGAATAAACCTAACAAAAGTGTTTGTTTAATAGAACAAAAGAAAAGAACTTTTTGTGAAACTCAAACGACTCGTAGGGAGAATAAAACCTAATGAAAGTGTCTGACTAAAAGATCGAGTTGATAAATTGTTTTTTCATTTCGTGAGATTCAGACGACTCTAAAGAGTATAAATAGACACTAAGAAAAAAAGAAACAAATGAAAAAAATTAAATTGAACATTCTGAAGAATAAAAATTAAAACAAACATTTCGAAAGGTGATTGAAAACATTGATGAATAGACACCGCTTGCTATCTGATCCGTTCAGTAACAGTAGCCTACCAAACCTATTTGCAAATTTGAGTTTACAAAGAGAAAGTGAAATGACATCTGCACAAATGGAACAGGCTATCAAAGCACTTCAACAGCAGGTGACAACTTTACTCGCCGCAAATACTACATTAAATGAACATTTAGTGAAATTAGAAGAAAATCAAGTGACGCTCCGCCAACAAAATGCAGTAGCTATCACAGAATATGCTGATGTTGTGCCAACCTACACCACTGGTGAATCGATTCAATTGGATGCGTATAAAGTTATACCTGAATTCAATGGCGACCGTAAAATCTATCGATCATGGAGATCCCAAGTAACAAAATTGATGAACCAAATAAAAGAGTATCAAACCCATCCCAAATACGCCGCTGCTCTATCCATAATCCGAGCAAAAATCACGAAAAGTGCATCAGATATTCTCATTAACAATAACACAGCCCATAATATCGATGCAATCATCGATCGTCTGGACCTTTCCTATTCGGATCAAAGACCGCTATATGTTATCGAAGCGGAAATGACTGCGATAAAACAGGGTGGAAAAACCTTGCAAGAATTTTACGACGAAATAAACCAAGCCTTGAATATGGTGCTGACAAAAATCGCTATGACGTACAAAGAGGCGGCCGAACAAAAATCGCTGACCATCGAAACTCAAAGCAAAGCTATCCGTACGTTTATTACCGGTTTGAATAGTGCAATGATACGAACCACCCTATATGGAAATATGCCGAAAACACTGTCCGAGACTTTCGCAATCGCACAGACCATTCAATACGATAACCAACACCTACAATTGGAATTCAAAAGGCCTTCACCACCAACAAATGTTATGAAAAGGTCCAACGAAGCGAGACCTAATTTCAACCCGAATTTCCACTACCAGGCGCAACAACAATATCAAACAACGAAACAAAATTTTGCTACGTCACCACAGCAAAATCAACAACAAAATCCAACGCCAATGGAAATTGACAACTCGAAACAGTACATCCAAAAAACTCGTTTCCCACAAAACAATTGGCAGGCAGAAAAGAGACAACGCGAACCATCTTTTCAATACAACAAGCCGCAACCATCGTTTCAACACATGAATAAGCAACAGCGTATCAACCATACGGACGAAGCTATTGATATAGGATCTATCCACGACAACTCACTGGAAAACAACTACGAAATCGAGGCGGAGGACACACGGACCACCCTATCCGAACGAGAAAGCACTTTTTTAGAAGAGTAAGGAATCTGCCATGCATCATTCGGACGCTACGATCAGGTTTGAAATAAATAAAAATTTTGGTAGATTCAGGTGCGACTAGTAATTATATAAGAAAAAATTTGCATATCGGAAATAGAATTAAGTTAAAAAATACCCCAACTGCAAAAACACTTCACGGCTCTTCAAAAATAGAATATAAACAAGAAATACGTTTATTGAAGCAAAATTTGGAATTTTTCGAAATTGACAAACTCCACGACTTTGACATGATTTTGGGCGAGAGAAGTCTGAGAAAAATGAAAGCACAGATTAACTTTTTCGAATATAAATTGTATTATTCCGTTCCTATTGAAGATCAAATAATTGAAACACAAAAATTAAATTTTATAAATGACAATCCAAATTTCGATGATAAAATTAATGAGTTGATGTTAAAAAATGAAACAGTTTATGAAACACTACCATTCACCACAAAAATAGAAGCCACAATTAGAACAGTGAATAACAATCCAGTCTGGGTGAAACAATACCCTTACCCAATTTCAGACCACGATTTCGTGAATGCCGAAATCGAACGTCTTCTCAACGAGGGTGTGATTCAAAAATCTTTCAGTCCTTACAATTCGCCAGTTTGGACCGTTCCTAAAAAGGGAAAAAACGATGATGGCACACCAAAACGAAGAATGGTGATAGATTTTTCTAAATTAAATTCCCAAACAATCACCGACAGATATCCGATCCCAGACATCAATATGACGTTACAGAACTTGGGCAATGCCAAAATATTTTCAAAACTTGATTTAGAATCGGGCTTTCACCAAGTAATCATCAAAGAGTCAGACAGAGAAAAAACCGCATTCTCTGTAAATGGTGCCAAATAAGAATTTGTGCGAATGCCATTTGGCCTGAAAAATGCGCCCAGCATTTTCCAAAGATGTGTCGACGACATCCTAAGACGATACATCGGTAAATTCGTATATGTATACATGGACGACGTACTGATCTTTTCAAATACGCCCGAGGAACATATGAACCATATCGAAACAATAATAAATGCACTCCACGAAGCGAATATGAAAATATCTAGTGAAAAAAGCCACTTCTTTACCACCTCAATCGAATTTCTCGGTCACATCATCAAAAATGGTAAAATTACTGTAGATCCTCTTAAAACGGAGGCAATTCAAAATTATCCCATTCCAAAAACACTGAAAGAATTGCGATCATTTCTCGGCCTCACGGGCTACTATCGAAAATTCATGAAAGATTACGCTAAATTGGTTAAACCACTCACAATCCATTTGCGTGGTGAAAACGGACAGATTGGGAAAAACCATAGCGCCAAGATTGCCATTGTATTGGATGAGGCTGCTATTGAGGCGTTCAACAACGTCAAGCAAAAACTCTGCGAACAAGTGGAATTATACCAACCGAATTTCAACAAGCCTTTCGAACTAACAACCGACGCGAGTAATTTTGCTCTCGGTGCCGTTTTATCTCAGGGCAAACAACCAGTCATGTTCATCTCAAGAACACTAAATGAAACCGAGCAAAACTACGCCACTAACGAGAAAGAGTTACTGGCCATAGTCTGGGCATTACAAAAGCTACGGAACTTCCTTTACGGGATAGCCGATCTAACAATATACTCAGACCACCAATCGTTAAAATTCTCAGTCTCCGAAAAAAACCCAAACAGCAAACTAAAACGCTGGACAAACCTGATTGAGGAGTTTGGGGCGAAAATGGAATATAAGCCCGGCAACCAAAACATCGTCGCTGACGCTTTATCTCGAATCGATATGCCCGTAGAAAAAATAAATTCCTCATCTTCAGTGTCATCTGATCATTCTATACAAAGTTCACCTATTGAACCAATACCCAAAACACACAAACCAGTGAATAATTTTCGCAATCAACTGCACATTTCTCGCTCAGACACTGACGAATCAGTTGGCTCAACCGTATTTCCAAATTATCACGTACACAAGCTCAAATTCACGTCAATTGAAAACCTTCTTTCACACTTAGCTCATTCCGTATCAGCACAAAATATTAACGCGATTCACACGACCGAAGAAACATTCTTTGAAATAAAAAACCATATAAAAGAAAAATTCCCAACGTTGAAATTCGTTTTCAGCCCAACAAAAACGACTGATATTACCGATCGAAACGAACAGTTGAGCATTGTTAAAGACACACATTCTCGGGCTCATAGAAACTTCAAAAACAACATCTTGGAAATTTGTGAAAAGAATTTTTGGCCGGAAATCAGAAAAGACTGCAAAAAATACGCAGCCAAATGCGAAATTTGTTTGACTGAAAAATATGAACGTCATCCAAAAAAGGTAACGTTGAAACCGACACCAATCCCGACGGCACCCGGTCGTTCAGTCCATATAGATATATTTCATTTAAGCAATAGGCTTTTTATTTCCACCTGCGATCGATTTTCAAAATACTTCTATCTGAGAGAAATCCCTAATAAACGAAATATCGCGACAGTTGTTGAGGAAATATTATCGCAAGTCTATCCCAATTGTAGCGAAATTACGACCGATAACGAAGTAATTTTTACGTCACAAACGTGCCAGGCATTGTATCGACAAAAGGTTATTAATCATTTTGTAACACCGGTTGCACATTCAACCACAAACGGGCAAGTTGAACGTACTCATTCAACGATTCTGGAAATCGCGAATTTGATTGCAAAGCAGAATTCTAGCGACACTATTGACGAAATATTCAACGCCGTTACACAATATAACAAAACAATTCACTCTGTAACCAAATACAAGCCTAGCGATATATTTTTCAATAGAGGCGTGGACTTTAGTACAGTGCAAACAAATTTGCAATTAGATCAAGAAAAAGTGCTGAAATACCACAACAAAAAAAGAATACACAAAATATTCAAAGCTGGCGATACTGTTTTCATGAAATCCAACCGCCGTCGTAAGGACAAAAAATCATATACAAAGTACATTGTCCAAAAAGACCGTAACGATACGATTGTAACGACTACTGGTAAAATCATACATAAAGACAGCTTACGAAGTAAGTTTTTGCAATAACCATTCCCAACCGTTTTTTTCTTCTCTTTTTTTTCATTTGTCCATTTAGCTGACTAATCAAATAAATAACGAAATTTTCTGTATAAATCGAATAAAATTTTTCAAAATTATTCAGTATAAGTTTAGGTGATCGAAAAGCAAGTTCATTATCAAATTAAGACCCGTCAGTTGTCAAGAAACGGTGTAACAAATCAATCATGGGTTGGTTCGGCTCGTCAGAAGAAACAAACGAAGAAAACCAGATAGACAGCACTGGGCACGTCAACAACAATATTATAGTCCAGGAAGCCAAAGACACCCATGTTCAAGCAATTCTTAGCGAAAAACTGCTATACGGTACTTACATTTTGATCGGTTTGGAGTTAATCAAATTAGCTCTATGCTCATACAACACGTGGAGACGACAAATGAAGAAAAAGTATGCAGCATCAACAGCATAAAAACTGAGAAAATGAGGACATTTTCTTCGCTGAAGGGGGAGAGTTAAATCACCGTCTGCTAACATTCCAATAAATTTCAAATAAAAATTCAGTTAAATCACCGTTTGCCAAATTTCAAATAAAAATTCGAAACAGCTCAGCAAATATAAAACAACCGTCATTCTAGTTAAGCATAAATTGTATTTCATTTTTATATTTCTTTTTCCTGCATACATTGCACATTCTTTGACACATGAAATTTGATCACTAAACCAAACCATATAAATAGCTTAAGCAAACGTGTAAAACGGTTCAGAAAATAAATAAAGAGTAAACAGAACAGACCTGTTGTTACAACTTTTTGATTTTCGTTCCAACCAACAACATAACTCGCGCTCACGACTTTTAGCTAAAAATCGTTCCAAATAAAATCGTTCGAAGATAAAAATCGTTCATAAGCAGTGCGTGTGGTTTCTACTTGGATCTGGATTCAATTTATAGACACATTTATATTTAATTGATGTGTGTCTCATGCCAGATCTGAAAAAATTGTCGCTGATCAGTGAACACCACTAAAAACAAAATTTGTCGTTCTACAACGACAGAATGCGCGCTCACGACTTTTAGCTAAAATCGTTCCAAATACAATCGGTCGAAGATAAAAATTGTTTCATAAGTAGTGCGTGTGGTTTCTACTTGGATCTGGATTCAATTTATAGACACATTTATATTTAATTGATGTGTGTCTCTTGCTGGATCTGAAAAAATTGTCGCTGATCAGTGAACACCACTAAAAACAAACTTTGTCGTTCTACAACGACAGAATGCGCGCTCACGACTTTTAGCTAAAATCGTTCCAAATACAATCGGTCGAAGATAAAAATTGTTTCATAAGTAGTGCGTGTGGTTTCTACTTGGATCTGGATTCAATTTATAGACACATTTATATTTAATTGATGTGTGTCTCTTGCTGGATCTGAAAAAATTGTCGCTGATCAGTGAACACCACTAAAAACAAACTTTGTCGTTCTACAACGACAGAATGCGCGCTCACGACTTTTAGCTAAAATCGTTCCAAATACAATCGGTCGAAGATAAAAATTGTTTCATAAGTAGTGCGTGTGGTTTCTACTTGGATCTGGATTCAATTTATAGACACATTTATATTTAATTGATGTGTGTCTCTTGCTGGATCTGAAAAAATTGTCGCTGATCAGTGAACACCACTAAAAACAAACTTTGTCGTTCTACAACGACAGAATGCGCGCTCACGACTTTTAGCTAAAATCGTTCCAAATACAATCGGTCGAAGATAAAAATTGTTTCATAAGTAGTGCGTGTGGTTTCTACTTGGATCTGGATTCAATTTATAGACACATTTATATTTAATTGATGTGTGTCTCTTGCTGGATCTGAAAAAATTGTCGCTGATCAGTGAACACCACTAAAAACAAACTTTGTCGTTCTACAACGACAGAATGCGCGCTCACGACTTTTAGCTAAAATCGTTCCAAATACAATCGGTCGAAGATAAAAATTGTTTCATAAGTAGTGCGTGTGGTTTCTACTTGGATCTGGATTCAATTTATAGACACATTTATATTTAATTGATGTGTGTCTCTTGCTGGATCTGAAAAAATTGTCGCTGATCAGTGAACACCACTAAAAAAAAACTTTGTCGTTCTACAACGACAGAATGCGCGCTCACCACTTTTAGCTAAAATTTCATATAATTAAGAAACATTTGTATGAGGACTATATCTTTTTCGCATTGTATCTTAATGAAAATTTCAGAATATTATTAAAAAAAAAAATAAATCGTACAGAATTTCAAGTCATTCCGATGAGCTTTGGGACTACCTCCCCTACAAAATTCTCGATTTTCGGGGTCTTTTCGCGGTCGAAACAAAAAATGTGTATGACGACTATCATAATTTCACATTGTATCGATCGGAACTTTCGGGATATTATGTTCTTATGAAAAAAATTAATGACGCAAAATTTCATATCATTCCGAAGAGATTTGGGAAATATTTATATGGCAGCTATGTTCTTCGAACGAAATAGTGTAAAGATCAAGGTTCAACGTAATAGTCAAATGGATTAGAATCTTATTGCTCCATGTAATGAGAATCATTTTTGAAACAAATAACACAATTCTCAAGCAATATCTTCAAATTCTCTCTCACTCTGAGAAAACGATTGTAGGAAATTGAGAAAAAAAAATGTGTACTGTCTTGTATTTCACTACAAGGATCTATATTTTCACGAGTTTATGTAGTGTTTTTTTCAATAAGTAAGTAATAATTCAAATTCAACATCAACAATGGTCAATAGTTCCCGTCTCGCTATTGGTGAGTTTGAACCGAATACCAATACATTCGCAAACATGGCACGGCTGATTCGTTGTATTGATTAATCTTAAATCTGATCGTAATGACTCAAAATTTGGTGTGACATATTCTCATAGTTACGATATGATACGATAAGAAATAAACATAACCTTTGAACCCGTACACTGTCGGGAAATGTGCGGAAAAGTTAGTTTTACGTATGTAAGAACATTTATTTAGCGTTGATTTCGTTTTAAATTCGTAAGATTTGAATTGCACGAAATGTCGAACAGCGAGCTTGACAGGTTCCGCATCTTTGCCGTCATACCAAGTGTCTGGCGAGAAGCTGTTGATTGTAGATTCACAAATGTTTTATTTCTAAACACATAAAATATGGCTATTCAAATATTTTTTAATTGCTGTAAACATTTGTATATCTGAATTTTTCAATACCTTTCAAATTGTATATAAATCAGTATTACAGACAATTAGTGAAATTTTGAAGCGTTTAGTACAATCGTTTAGGTGGAGATGGCGCGGTCCTACGACATTCACCACCCCTTTACATAGGATAAGATACAAAACATCGTTCGCTTGCTCTGATCTATTCGCTTTGATTCCGAATTTATGTTATGTAAAACTTAAGTTGAACAGTTCATGAGCATTCAAATTGATGATAAAATCACAGATTAGAAAGTCACAGATTAGAAAATCACAGATTAGAAAATCACAGATTAGAAAATCACAAATACTTAATCCAAATTAATGACAAAATTTTAATTTTGACCCCGAAAATCGAAAATTTTGTAGGGGAAGTACTACATGGGCTGAAAAGTCTATGGCCTACCAATGAAAAAACGATTATTTAAGTGAAAAAACTGTTTTATTCTTCGACAGTAATGCACTTGTTGTAGCGATCCTCTAACATTTCGATACCACTTTTGTAGTGGTCTAATGGTGGATAGAAAACCAATTCGTAGCGTAATTCCTTCAATTTGTCGGTCGTATCGCGAGTCTGACACGTTGGCCTTTTTGATCAATTGTTAAAAAACGCGGCACCCATCGCGCACAAAGCTTTCCCATGTGCAAACATTAATGAATGATATGACCAACGCGTTCCTTTGAGATGCCTATGGTCTTAGCTGTCTCATTCAATTTCACTTTGCGGTCAGCTAGCACGATTTCACGATTTTTTTTTTATATTTTCCGGCGTAACTGCCTCATTTGGCCTTCCTGAACGGGGTGCGTCGGTTGTGGTGGTACGGTCACGACGAAATTCAGCAAACCAATATTTTACGGTTGAAATGGCTGGGGCAGATGTTCCGTAACACTTATCAAGCGATTGCTTTGCTTCAACAGTATTTTTTCCCATCAGAAAGCAATGTTTCGAAATTCACTTTTTTCCATGGTAAACAAAATTAACAGCGGTAGCGTCACTTCGAGAGCTATAACTTGAGAACGAGTTAATGAAATGTCATGAAATTTTGACAGTATTCTAGTTAGGGATGGAGCTATCGGGCAAGCCAGACTTTTCAGCCCATGTAGTAGACCTTACTCTAGTCGGAATGACTCGAAAATGTGAATGACTTACTTTTTCATAAAAAAATAATATCCTGAAATTTTCAATTCGTTACAATGTGAGATAGTCGCCATAAAAATTTTTCGTCTTGACCCCGAAAAGACCCCGAAAATCGAAAATATTGCAGGAGAGGTAGTCCTAAATCTCATCGGAATGACTTAAAATTTTGCATGACTATTTTTTTTATAGAAAAATAATATTCTGAAAGTTTCATAATGATACCATGCGAACCAGACATAGCCCCCATACAAATGTTTCTTAATTATATTGAAAAACAGCCCATTTATTGATTCAACTCAACTAGAGCTACCCGAAGATATTATCCAAGCAGACCGTGCTTGTATGGGATTGGAGAGCTATTCGAGAGTATGCCAATTGACCGCGCCATCTTATTTTACATCGGTGAACTAAATTTATATCCATTGTAATACGAACAAAATTTTTATTGACACAAATAATAAAAACAAATGAGTCATTGAAACGATTGAAATATCACATTAATACAACTGCCCAATAGATGACGCTGGAGAATAGATATGATTAAAATATCTCAAATAGCACGGTCCCCTTGATATTATCCGATTAGGCTGAAAATAAATAGATTTCTATTCCTAATGAAGACCAATGTTTGTGTAAATTTTTGATCAATTCTAAAATCAATTTTTTGAGTTATCGTATTAACAAATTTTTGCGTACAACTTACAACGTACAACGAACAACGTACAACGGACAACGGAAAACGTAAAACGGAGAACGTACAACGGCTAACGGACAACGGAAAACGGACAACGGCATTTTACCTTGCCACCAATGCGTGGGGCAAATGTCATTTACCAAATTAAAGTTTAGCGCAAAGTTAGAATCAAGAACGACAGCTATATTTGTATTATTTAGTAAATTAATATTGATGTCGCCACCAATGATCACATCATGTTCGATTCCACAAAAGTAGTACTTATTAAATCAAAGAGTTTACGTGTATTATCAGCATTGCATCGCGATGAACAACACCGAAAACAATTTTTACGGTACGATTAAAATTTCAATAAAAAGGAATTCATCATTTTCAATTTGAGTATTATCCTAAGACGAATTTAAAATCACCTTTGTTTTGAGATTTTTCAAAACAAAAGTCGCAACACCACCGCCCTTATTCCTATCGCCACGCTTTGATTTACGATCAGAACGAATAATTTCAAGAGCATATCCATTGGGATATCGAATAATTCATCGATGTGTTGAATTGTCCCCTGACAAGCCTTATCCAATTCTTGTAAATCTTGTATCAACTCTGTTTCGCCATTGGGCGTTATCCCGGTGACGCGGACACCTTCTGCCTTTTCATACATTTGTGATAACAGAACGGTCATGTCATCGTAAACTTTTTGTAGTTCTTCTTTATTCAAATAAACCGATGACTCTTCAGTTGTACGTTTGATTACTGATCGGAGCTCATGTTTTACCTCATAATATTCTTCCATTTTTAATATCTGACCTTCTTAAAATATAAAAAAAAAATTATTAAATTTTTCTCGACTCAAGGCAATTCAGAAATACGGATTCTGTCTAATTTTTCTTATTCGGTAAATTAAATTCTCCGGTAATTGCCACTGGAAAGCCCAGTTTCCACGTTCCAGATATAAAGAGAAAAGTACAATTTGTTTAGAGATGGATTTTTGCCTCGGCACTTAACGTTGCACTGGCTGGAATTTCCTGCACGATCGCCGTATATTGCAAAAATACATACTTCGATGGAAAAACCAGAAGATAGTGAGGCGCCAGGCTCCAAATCGATTGTAATTCCACTTTTTTCGATTAATTTCGTTTGAATTACACGCGCTATTCCGATTTCGAACCAATGATTTTGATCAGAGCGAAATGACTTTTTATCGATTAAAATTGGTGGTTTAGTGCGAATCACGTCTTCCCAGTCTTTCTTGGTTCTACCTGGCTCACGGATATGACACTTATGCCGATCAAAACACGTTCAGTGACACCACTTTTAGTTTTGGATTATTTAATATTAATTGAACCATACACTGCCACTTGGTTAGTGTGGTCAATTGGTCTACTCGTTGATGGTTCACTATTTCTTGCATATTATATAACCAATTTAGAATTCATTTAGTTATTTATTTTATTTTAACACTGAACTTAAGACTGAAAGGATTCTTAAGTTTGTTAGTGATATTCTATTTAGATTCTTTAATTGTTTTCTTGAATTCATTTATAGCTATAAAACAGTGGGTATCTTTTTTCTTCAGTAACTTTATCAGATTTGTTTGTTTTCCTGAGTCGCTGATTTTTTCCTCGCTGATCACTAATTTTCCACTTTTTGTTAATCACCGAACTGTAGCATTTAATTGTTTATTGATGTTTAAATTCGCTTTGTGTTGTGCACTGATTTTTAGCTTTTAACTTTATTTATCAATGAGGTTTAATTTTTATTAAAGCTGACTTGTGACTTTAGATCACGTCGGGGTCACAAAAATGTTTGATGGCTTGCTTTTTACTAGTGCAAGTGGTTTGCTTTTTCCTTTCATGTAACTGTAAAATTATTAAGAGAAAGACGTTTGCTCTTTTTGGCGTTCAAGACCGAATTGATTTCTTTATTTAAAGGTTTTGTTAAATCAAGCTCTTAGTTTTCAATCATATTATATAATAATTTTTTTCTTATCCCAACGTACGTGACATGAGTTACTTGTTGAGTAGCTGATTTACACGCTGAATAATCGATTTTCTCAAACTATGCCTACGTCGAAAAATGGTAAGAGTGCACAAACTCAATCAGCCTAACTTCAGTGTTGGACGAGAGCGTATATAGTCGTTGTCAACAGCAGGCGCAAAACATCAGACCAATACCGACGCGAACCGATGCGAGCGTTCAATTCAATTTACAAATCAATATAATTAAACAATTCATTTCTGAACTGATGCATGATATTTTGATGATAGTGCCGCTTCATTCAGTTTAAATTGTGTTTTCCGAAGAACAATAATTCAATATTTAATTATAATTTTCTTTAAGATTTGCATTATTAAAAAAATGAATTGGTTGCAGAGTGCCAATTGTTGTTCAAAAAAACTAAAAACTGTGATATAATTTACGGCACAAGAAACTATTTATTTAATGATATATTCCGGAACATGACGTAGTAGGTAGCGGCAGTTTTATTGAGCTTCAAAAAAATAAAGAATTTATTTACACTTAAATTCATTGAACAAACATCTGACATACCTTCGTAAAGGAATCTAAGGAGCAGTACATCAGTTTGAGCCCCGAAAAAACGTTTGGTGTTTGGCCACGGGCAATGATAAATATAAACAGCTTCTGAATTTGAGCATTCTGATAATACCAGTCCGAATTGTAAACAACATTTGGAATTTCTGCCATTGAATAACTCGCCAGATTGGCATAATAGCACAGTATAAAAGTATAAGATAGGCCTTCCATTACGCATAGCGCGTTGAAAAGAAGAGATAACCCGATCCTATCAAACGTCTGAATGAACGAAACTGAATTAATAACAAATAAAGTATCTTAAAAATGTGTCGTAACTATTATAATTATTATTTATAGGCATTTTGTGTATACCATTTCTGTTTGATAAATGGCTGCAGCGAAGAATAATATATTGCAAATCAAATGGAAAAATATAGCCGCACTATAAATTTCTGCTGTCGTTTCGAAAACATCGAAGATTTTATTGTGGAAAATAACCACGTCGAATACGCTCTTTTTGATCACGCCAATTCTTTCGCAATGAATTTCTCGATCGAGTTCCCGAAACATATATATAAACTGATGCAAACAAGCTTGGATGTAAAAACTGCATCCTCCAAAGAATGTAACAGTGGTTGTAATTGTAAGAACGAACGCATATCCACTGTAGCTTTGCAGGAGAAATTCCGAGTACCAACCGAAAAAGTTCAAGGTGTCTATGGGCAAAATGATATAGTAGGGTATAAACCAAGTTGAAGTGTCCATATTTCCTTGGTATATGTTCCAGAATGACATAACAGCAGACAAAAGAATTGTTCCAAATGTGAAAAACAGCATCATAAACAGAGTAAACCATTTGCTTAAAAAACGGCTCTTTTCTTCAGCTTCTTGAAATCCAGTGAATCCTAGATATTTCAGACCTGCAATTCAATTTGATTCTACATAAAGTTCTGAATAAATTCAAATTATACTACTTTCATCCGATAGATTTTGTAAAATATGGTACAACTTCGTGATTGACTTTGTATTGAAGGTAATTCCCACGTAACATCCAACTCCGCTACAGCCCGCCAGCATCACAACGATGGCATTCGTTGATTTAGCGAGCTCCATGAAATTCACTACAATGAAAGCGCCACTTCCCAATACTAAAATTCCTAACATCCCAGACAGAAATACCACATTTATCACTAATTTGAAAAGGTACTGCTTTCGAGATGAGACATTTCCTCGATAAACGCCGATGAAATGCTGAAGCTTCTTACTTAACCCCAATACATTCATTCTGTATCATGCAAAGTCGATTTTAAAAAATAAACTCAGCTCTGAATGAACACGATTTCAATTTGTACCTATATTTATACCCTGAAAGTATCATGCAACAAATAGCTATAGAATATGCCATTGTCTGGAAAATTCGACTGATAATAGAAATAATTTTTCTCGAGAGAAAAAGGGTGAGAGCGTTCAAAAAGTTTCCAACGCCCCCTTTTCCCAAGTATTTTATAAAGTTTCAGTCAAATGAAATTCTATTGGATGTATACATTGAAAATGTGCGATTCGTTACTTACTTCGATTCTCTCATACGTGCCATTTTTTTAACAGTGACAGCTATTCTATCTTAAAGAGCGTCAACAAATCTTTTAATTTTGATCTGTCACGGTGAACATTCATAATTTTACAAAAGTGTTTTACTATCGTTCAAGATGTCGAATTACGTGCCGACAAAGCAGCATTTGCGGGAATCATTAGTTTTGTAATGTGTTTTACTTTAATCAAAAGAAAAGTGCGGCTGAAAGTTTTAGTTTGCTGCAAGAAACTTATCCTGAATATGTTCCAACAGAAAAAACGTGCCGGTGGTGGTTCGCGCGTTTCAAAAGTGGTGATTTTGACATCGAAGACAAAGAACGTCCAGAACAAGTGAAAAAATTTGAAGACGAGGAATTGGAGGCACTACTTGATGACGATCCGTGTCAAACGCAAGAAGAGCTTGCAAAATCATTGGGAGCGACACAAGCAACCATTTCTAGACGTTTGAAAGCAGCAGGATTCATTCAAAAGCATGGAAATTGGGTCCCACATGAATTGATGAATGAAAGCAAGATATTCACGGGTTTAAGGTAATGCTCTGTATATGGTGGGATCAGAAAGGTGTGGTGTACTATGAACTGCTAAAACCGAATGAAACCATCGATGGACCCCGCTACCGATTACAATTGATGCGTTTGAGCCGAGCATTGCGCGAAAAACGGCCAGAATATGAGCAAAGACACGACAAAGTTATTCTTCAACATGACAATACTCGGCCACATGTTGCAAATGTCGTGAAGACATATTTGGAAACGCTTCGATGGGATGTGCTACCCCACCCGCCGTATAGCCCAGACATTGCACCTTCTGATTACCATTTGTTCCGATGGATGCAGGATCGCCTGGCCGGTACACGCTTCACTTCATCTGAAGAAGTCCAAAATTGTGTCGATTCATTCATCGAAAAAAAAGATGAACAGATCTTCCGTCGCGGAATCCGTATGCTACCAGAAAGGTGGGAAAAAGTAACGGATAGTGATGAGCAATACTTCGAATAACATGTTTATTACTTATTTTCATTAAATAAAGCTATATTTTTGAAGAAAAATAGCACATTTTCAATGTATACCTCCAATATTTGCAACAAAAGTTTCAAACTTTGCTCCAAAATGAAGATATATTGTAGAACATGATAGTATAAAATATTGATTCAAGCGAAATGAAAAGAATTGACAGACAAAGTAATATTTTGAAATTCCACTCTATGAATGATATCTAGGGGAATATAAAAGGTCACAGGGTAATATTTCCTAGGCGATCGAATCGTCAACGATTGCCACTCAATACTAGAATGCAATGCTCACATTGCAAGGTTTTATTTGTTGAAACTTTATGCAAATAGAGATAGATGAATACATATTGTATATTTTCATCTCTCTTTGTAGCAAATGAAACCTTACAACGTGAGCATTGCATTCCCCGGTTGTTGCCACTGCACGATTGTAATCTTCCGCCTTGGAAATAGCTCTCTTACATACAACAACAACAAAACAACAACAAACATCTATATATATACTAGCGGACCCCGTTGCACTTCGTTGCAACCAACCAAAAAAAGAAATGAAATATTACTATAGGTTTTTTTAATGAAATGAATGCATTGTATTTCAAAATTATTAATGTCAATCCAAAACATTTGGATATAAAATATTTTTTGTTTGCCCATTTGAAGCGAGCATAAACAAACAATTTGGAGTTCCAACTCTTGAGCAGGCCACGTATAGCTGTCCATGTGAAAAGCACGGCTCCTCCAAATTTAATCCGCATATTTGAAGCGTTTGTCCTTGCGCCTTATTGATGGACATGGCAAATGATAGACGCACTGGGAATTGCAAACGCTTAAATTCAAATGGCATGTCTGTTGGAATCAGTGGAATTCGTGGTATGAGCAAAATTTCACCTTTCGCTGTTCCGGTCAATATTGTGGCTTCAATTAAATTCGGCATCAATTTTTTTACTGCTAATCTTGTGCCATTGCACAGTTTTGGTGCATTTAAATTCCGCAGTAAAATAATTGATGAGCCAACCTTTAAATTCAAATAATGCGGTGGCATACCAGGTGGTTCAAGTGAATTCAAAAATTCAATTGGATAATTCACTGCATCATCTGCATTCATTGCGCTATCAACAGATTTATATGATATCACTGCACCTGGCAATTTTTCTTGAATCTGATAATTGATTGCATTGACGTGTACATTTTTTGGTGCCAGTATTGCGCGTTCTCTCAACCAATTTTGATTCCTGTAATTTTGAACAATATTTGGAAACACACTTTCAATCAACTCTTCTGTTGATTGGAGAATAGTACAAAAATTGTTCGGCAATGTAATCAATCCATTTGTATTATCGACTCGAACTTTGCCATTTCCAATATCAAACAATTGCTTCGAGAACCGATCTGCAGATTGGTCGTTGTGCAATTGGACACGCATATTTATGTTCAATGTCAATTTGAGAATAATTACATTTTAATTAATATCGATTTAATTTTAAAGTGATCAATCAATAATTATAAGCACACCTGCGCATTCAACGGCAATTTTAATGCAGAGTGCGCTGTTCGTCCACCATCCAATAGAGTAGCAGCGATTCCCGACGAAGCAAGTGCCAATGCAATTTTTCGTTGCGATCGAATGGCTGCCAAAATTAGTGATATCACAAATGTTCGCTATCAATGCCTCATTATACATTTCCAATGAAATGAGCAAATCAGCGTTGCTTGTGTGATGACGCATTCGAATCAAATAGTCTTCTGCCATAAAATCTTTGTATTTATTCCACAATTCAAGTGGATTTGATGGAAAACATGTTGATATGATTATGGCATATAACATACGTATTTGATGTGGAGAAGAAGCAATCGATGCATCGTGAAGCGATAAATCCCAATGCGCATCATTTTCAAGCAAACCTAATTGCTCGCATGCTTCACGATACGTCACACATAAATGACCATTTACTCTTCGCAAATGTTGAAATGAACGTGGTCCAACAACATTTACTAACAACAACCGCAAATAATAACATTCTGCATTGTTTGGATGAACTGTGTATAATCTTCCCATGATATCTGCAAAAAAAAAACACCCGGATGGCCATCAACAGGTGTTCCTTGTTTACGTCGTTGCCATTTCTTTGCAGTCCAAGTGAAATAATGCGTTTTTATCTGAATACAGCAACGTTCTGGCAAATTCATCGCTTTCGCACAATTGAAAGAATGCAGTTAATGTTGTTGCTGGTGGCTGTGCTGCTCTCTGCTGTACATTTGCATCGGTAAAATACAAACGCTGGCCATTTTCAAGATGAACAGCCAAATGAACAACAGCAGGATATCGCTCATGAATTGGAAATGAATAAACTCTCCAAAGAGCTTCATTAGTGCTAATGTAGCGCCCCATTTGATATTGAGCGATTTCATCAATGCTATTGTCACCAGCTACTCCAAAAACAGCCATATCACTGCCTTTATTCACATATTTGCAAATGTATTTAATCGACTTCACAGAATTACATTACTCAACATTTATGTGAGCCTGAAATAGTTTTGACAATAGTGGAGAATAAGGCACAATCCAACGATTATCAACTTCAATGTCTTGATTGTGTATTTTAATTGTTGTTGTATGGCCAATATCCTCCGGTGACCGACGTCGGTACAACGGGTATCCGTCGTCACCTGTAATTGTATCCGAAGTTAATGTTCTTGGGTATCGCTTTGAACATTTTCCATCGATCATGCATGGCGAATTCATATTTATTTGACCGCAAGGGCCATGGATGGAATTTCAGCTGATATAATGTTATCAATTTGATCGGGTGTTATTTTACGAACCAGCCATATCAAGATATGCGCGTGCGGCAGCCCTCTCTTGTGCCATTCAATCGAATACATCCAGCAACTCACCTCTCCAAAAATTCGCAATTATATAATCAAATCCATCAGTGCTCTTACTTTCTGTCGAAGTACACGTGCTGTTATATCGTGTCGATCTGTTGGATTTTGACCATCAAATAAATTGTTTTTTATGTCAGCCCACTGTGGATTGCATGTGAATGTTATGAATAGGTCGGGACGACCATATTTGCGAACGTATGACATTGCATCTTGCGTATATTCATGCATGTGGCGCGGACTACCAACATATGTCGATGGTAATAACATTGCCATCATTCACTATTGCATCTCGCAATTTTCGCATACATGTCAACAGCGTATTGGTGGAAAAGTTTGCCACATCGCATAATAAAGTTTTAAGACGAATCTATACGAATAATAATTCATCCCACTAACTTTTTTTTCTACGTCACGACCTATGATGAATACATTATCAGAAAATTAAAATCATGTCTTCTTGTTATGAAATAATACATATTAAATTGAATTCATATATATTTTACCGGTTCGTGGATCTATCATTCGTATATTGATATGATAGCCGTCGTCACCTTTCCAGTGCAATAATGGATATTGTAATGCATCATAGCTGCGGTGAAGCTCTGAAACACGCCGTAATTCTTCATTTCTTCGATGTAGCACAATATCGCGAGATTGAAACTGGTCTCCAACAATTACAATGGCCACTTCGTCAATTGTTGGTGCATTAAATCGTCTCGCATGCTCTCCAAAGGGCGTTTTGTCAGCCTTGATAACGATTCTGTGATCATCAGATGGCATACGATCGAGAATGGTTTTAAACAATCGAATTAATTCATTGTACTGATGTAAGAATGTTTGAAGTTCGCAAACAATTTGTCGCCTTGTCTCCGATAAAATAGATTTGCAAAAATTGATGATCAGCATCAGGATTTGGCAATAAGGAACCAGCTCGATGATAAATCTGACCTTGAATCTGTACTATTTGTGAAATGTAATTAGATGCTGGGTCAGAATTCTTGAATATATCAAAAAAATTGCTGCTCAGATCGCATTTTCATATGATATTCCGCATGAAGTAATCACCTTAAACGTCGGCATGAAATTGTCTCTTACAATTTTGGTCGCACCAAAAGAAGTCATTTGAAATGCCGCATTGTATTCTTGAATGTGAGACAAAAAA
The DNA here is from genome assembly GCA_028476595.1 of Obolodiplosis robiniae. Lineage (NCBI taxonomy): Eukaryota > Metazoa > Arthropoda > Insecta > Diptera > Cecidomyiidae > Obolodiplosis > Obolodiplosis robiniae. Next base: position 28,258,267 of record CM052015.1, on the reverse strand, counting down.
TGCTTAGACGTTTGCGACGTTCCAAAAATGAATGAATGAAGTGGATCGGGGGGAGATTCAAATGCGGGCAGTCTCACTTTGCCATTAGCACAACACATGCCAGGCGTTTCACCCTGAAATTTGACTGCATCACAATGTGGACATCTCACCGTCATTCCACCAATATTGGCATGTTCACTATAATCATTTTCGCTATTGTAAGCGAAAGCAGCATATTCCATCTCTTGCACAGCACGACGTGAAAGTCGTGGCGTTCGTCTCGATGCTGGATTTAATGGATTTGGATCTGCCGATCTATGACGACGTGCGTTTCGTAATTGTTGTACTTGATTTTGTTGCGAGCGTTCCTCTACAATTTGCGCTCTCCTTTGATTCAATCTATAGGTAGAATTACGCGTACGTCGACCTATAGTTGATCGTCTTGTTGGTGGCATTTTTTTCTAAATCAATTGTAAGATAAATGATTTTGCTGTGTTTCTTTGGCCCTCTGCCGTTAAAGAGAAATCGGTTTGACAATTGCTGTCAAACCGATACTGACATATTATATGAGCGAAACGTCAAGGAGAGAAAAGGCTGTTCGGCATTCGTGTGACAACCATTGAAGAGCACACATCGTATCCAGCAACGTTTGAATATTGAATAAAATAAAAGTACATTTATAAGAAAAGTTAATTTCCGTTATTTGTTTGATTTAAATCACAGTTTCTTCCGTTGAATATTCAAAATAAAGTGGAATTACAGCTCAGAAGTGGGATTCACCGGAAAATTATTTTTTTGAACATTACGAAACAATAAATTTTGAGCAACGAACAGTGAACTACACGTGGCGTTAATATTGAGTGAAATTTTCAATCCAACTTTATTACGATCATCTGTCGCCATCCGATAAAAACTTGAATAAAATCTTACGCTCTACGACCAAATCTACGATTCCCCATTAATATTTTCCGAATTTTCCCTAAAAATATATTTTTTGTGAATGAACAACGAACAGTGACATACACGTGTTACCATTAAGTGAAAACTATTATCCGATTTTATTAAGGCCATCCGTTACCATCCGATAAAAATTCCGCTAAAATCTTCTGATCTACGACCTAATTTGCGAGCATCAATTAACATCTTTCCGAATTTATGTCATTTTTCCAAAAATTTCGAATTTTAGTGCTACCATGACCAGATTAACACGTGAAGAATTAATTGAATGGTTCGAAGAGCGCCATATTGATTTTCCAAGAAGTGCTAAGATTAGCAAGCTACGAAACTTGTACGAAAGACATAGAATGGACGAAATCCCGCCTGGCCAACGAACACCATCAATTCCGAGAGACAGTGATTCCGAAACTAATCCTTCCGAAGACAGGCCATCAGGCAATAGTGCTATTCCGATCGATCCACCGATAGATTCAGTCCCCGTGCTGCCCTTGACGCTGAGATACGAATGCTTGAAAAACGACGACGCTTATTACAGTTACGTTCCGAAATGGCCGACAAGGTCAATCAATTTACGCCGCGCAATCAACCAACTTTCAAGGATATTAAACATTCCGTTCTTCCGTTCAGTGGTACTGATGACTATGATGCACATAAATGGCTATCAGATTTCGAGCGTGCCTGCGATTCCGTTAGTGGTGATCCAGTATTCCGATTGAAGTGTATCCGCCGGTTAATGAAACCTGAAACAGAAGCCGAATGGTTTTTACGGACCGATAATTCCGCTACGTACGATGAATTCCGGGCCAATTTTTTTGCGAACTTCGGACATATTTATTCGATCTCCGAAGTCATTGACCGAATGAAGAAAAACGTGTATGATTCTTCCAAGGCTTCCGTTATGGGATATATCCTACAGATGCAGGAATTGGCCGCTCGCGCGAACATTGATGAGGTGCAAACAGTACGATTCATAATTGATGGATTCCGTGATCGTTCCGCCAACGTTGCCGTTTTTTATCCTGCTACTACGATTGCCCAATTGAAACAGCTTTCGCATCGTTATGTGCAATTGCGCGAATTGATGCCATCCACATCGACCGGCACCAAATCCACCAGTGATACGCGTACGAAAACTAGTTTTCCGAAATCATCCGCTTCCGCTTCCGGGTTATGGTATTAAGTCCCCCAGATCCATCCATGGAAATGTAAATTTTTTTTTATGAAAATGGTATTTGCTTAGCATAAGCTTAAATGAAACATGAATTTGGGTAAAACAAGATAACAATTTGCAAATTGTCTATGTTTTAGTGTGTGATGAGCCGGCTCATTTGCTCATCACTATGTCTTTGTATGAGTACTGTGCTCAGTATTTTCTTCTTTAACCTTACATACCGATTCGTATTGTTTTGTTATTAACAACTTTACATTGGAACAAAGCGGCTTTAACGATGAAAAAAAAGAACTCAAATTTTCTGAGTCTGAACATATATCAAGAATTTTTATATTCGTCTATGCTTTGTATATTTTTCTGAGTCTGAGCGTATATCAAGATTTTTTATATTCGTCGATAGTTTGAAAATTTTTCTGATTCTGAGCGTATATCAAGAGTTTTTATATTCGTCGATACTTTGAAAATTTTTCTGAGTCTGAACGTATATCAAGATTTTTTATATTCGTCGATACTTTGAAAATTTTTCTGAGTCTGAACGTATATCAAGATTTTTTATATTCGTCGATACTTTGAAAATTTTTCTGAGTCTGAGCGTATATCAAGATTTTTTATATTCGTCGATACTTTGAAACTTTTTCTGAGTCTGAGCGTATATCAAGATTTTTTATATTCGTCGATACTTTGAAAATTTTTCTGAGTCTGAGCGTATATCAATATTTTTTATATTCGTCGATACTTTGAAACTTTTTCTGAGTCTGAACGTATATCAAGATTTTTTATATTCGTCGATACTTTGAAAAATTTTCTGAGTCTGAGCGTATATCAAGATTTTTTATATTCGTCGATACTTTGAAACTTTTTCTGAGTCTGAACGTATATCAAGATTTTTTATATTCGTCGATACTTTGAAAATTTTTCTGATTCTGAGCGTATATCAAGATTTTTTATATTCGTCGATACTTTGAAAATTTTTCTGATTCTGAGCGTATATCAAGAGTTTTTATATTCGTCGATACTTTGAAAATTTTTCTGATTCTGAGCGTATATGAAGATTTTTTATATTCGTCGATACTTTGAAAATTTTTCTGAGTCTGAGCGTATATCAATATTTTTTATATTCGTCGATACTTTGAAACTTTTTCTGAGTCTGAACGTATATCAAGATTTTTTATATTCGTCGATACTTTGAAAATTTTTCTGAGTCTGAACGTATATCAAGATTTTTTATATTCGTCGATACTTTGAAAATTTTTCTGAGTCTGAGCGTATATCAAGATTTTGTATATTCGTCGATACTTTGAAAATTTTTCTGAGTCTGAACGTATATCAATATTTTTTATATTCGTCGATACTTTGAAAAATTTTCTGAGTCTGAGCGTATATCAAGATTTTTTATATTCGTCGATACTTTGAAAATTTTTCTGATTCTGAGCGTATATGAAGATTTTTTATATTCGTCGATACTTTGAAAATTTTTCTGAGTCTGAGCGTATATCAATATTTTTTATATTCGTCGATACTTTGAAAATTTTTCTGATTCTGAGCGTATATGAAGATTTTGTATATTCGTCGATACTTTGAAAAATTTTCTGAGTCTGAGCGTATATCAAGATTTTTTATATTCGTCGATACTTTGAAAATTTTTCTGATTCTGAGCGTATATGAAGATTTTTTATATTCGTCGATACTTTGAAAATTTTTCTGAGTCTGAGCGTATATCAAGATTTTGTATATTCGTCGATACTTTGAAAATTTTTCTGAGTCTGAACGTATATCAATATTTTTTATATTCGTCGATACTTTGAAAAATTTTCTGAGTCTGAGCGTATATCAATATTTTTTATATTCGTCGATACTTTGAAAATTTTTCTGATTCTGAGCGTATATGAAGATTTTGTATATTCGTCGATACTTTGAAAAATTTTCTGAGTCTGAGCGTATATCAAGATTTTTTATATTCGTCGATACTTTGAAAATTTTTCTGATTCTGAGCGTATATGAAGATTTTTTATATTCGTCGATACTTTGAAAATTTTTCTGAGTCTGAGCGTATATCAAGATTTTTTATATTCGTCGATACTTTGAAAATTTTTCTGATTCTGAGCGTATATGAAGATTTTTTATATTCGTCGATACTTTGAAAATTTTTCTGAGTCTGAGCGTATATCAATATTTTTTATATTCGTCGATACTTTGAAAATTTTTCTGATTCTGAGCGTATATGAAGATTTTGTATATTCGTCGATACTTTGAAAAATTTTCTGAGTCTGAGCGTATATCAAGATTTTTTATATTCGTCGATACTTTGAAAATTTTTCTGATTCTGAGCGTATATGAAGATTTTTTATATTCGTCGATACTTTGAAAATTTTTCTGAGTCTGAGCGTATATCAAGATTTTGTATATTCGTCGATACTTTGAAAATTTTTCTGAGTCTGAACGTATATCAATATTTTTTATATTCGTCGATACTTTGAAAAATTTTCTGAGTCTGAGCGTATATCAATATTTTTTATATTCGTCGATACTTTGAAAATTTTTCTGATTCTGAGCGTATATGAAGATTTTGTATATTCGTCGATACTTTGAAAAATTTTCTGAGTCTGAGCGTATATCAAGATTTTTTATATTCGTCGATACTTTGAAAATTTTTCTGATTCTGAGCGTATATGAAGATTTTTTATATTCGTCGATACTTTGAAAATTTTTCTGAGTCTGAGCGTATATCAAGATTTTTTATATTCGTCGATACTTTGAAACTTTTTCTGAGTCTGAGCGTATATCAATATTTTTTATATTCGTCGATACTTTGAAACTTTTTCTGAGTCTGAACGTATATCAAGATTTTTTATATTCGTCGATACTTTGAAAAATTTTCTGAGTCTGAGCGTATATCAATATTTTTTATATTCGTCGATACTTTGAAACTTTTTCTGAGTCTGAGCGTATATCAATATTTTTTATATTCGTCGATACTTTGAAACTTTTTCTGAGTCTGAGCGTATATCAATATTTTTTATATTCGTCGATACTTTGAAAAATTTTCTGAGTCTGAGCGTATATCAATATTTTTTATATTCGTCGATACTTTGAAACTTTTTCTGAGTCTGAGCGTATATCAAGATTTTTTATATTCGTCGATACTTTGAAAATTTTTCTGATTCTGAGCGTATATGAAGATTTTTTATATTCGTCGATACTTTGAAAATTTTTCTGAGTCTGAGCGTATATCAAGATTTTTTATATTCGTCGATACTTTGAAAATTTTTCTGAGTCTGAACGTATATCAAGATTTTTTATATTCGTCGATACTTTGAAAATTTTTCTGAGTCTGAGCGTATATCAAGATTTTTTATATTCGTCGATACTTTGAAAAATTTTTGAGTCTGAACGTATATCAATATTTTTTATATTCGTCGATACTTTGAAACTTTTTCTGAGTCTGAGCGTATATCAAGATTTTTTATATTCGTCGATACTTTGAAAATTTTTCTGAGTCTGAGCGTATATCAATATTTTTTATATTCGTCGATACTTTGAAACTTTTTCTGAGTCTGAACGTATATCAAGATTTTTTATATTCGTCGATACTTTGAAAATTTTTCTGAGTCTGAGCGTATATCAATATTTTTTATATACGTCGATACTTTGAAAATTTTTCTGAGTCTGAGCGTATATCAATATTATTTATATTCGTCGATACTTTGAAAATTTTTCTGAGTCTGAGCGTATATCAAGATTTTTTATATTCGTCGATACTTTGAAACTTTTTCTGAGTCTGAACGTATATCAAAATTTTTTATATTCGTCGATACTTTGAAACTTTTTCTGAGTCTGAACGTATATCAAAATTTTTTATATTCGTCGATACTTTGAAAATTTTTTGAGTCTGAGCGTATATCAAGATTTTGTATATTCGTCGATATTTTGAAAATTTTTCTGAGTCTGAGCGTATATCAAGATTTTTTATATTCGTCGATACTTTGAAACTTTTTCTGAGTCTGAACGTATATCAAAATTTTTTATATTCGTCGATACTTTGAAAATTTTTTGAGTCTGAGCGTATATCAAGATTTTGTATATTCGTCGATACTTTGAAAATTTTTCTGAGTCTGAACGTATATCAAAATTTTTTATATTCGTCGATACTTTGAAACTTTTTCTGAGTCTGAACGTATATCAAAATTTTTTATATTCGTCGATACTTTGAAACTTTTTCTGAGTCTGAACGTATATCAAAATTTTTTATATTCGTCGATACTTTGAAAATTTTTTGAGTCTGAGCGTATATCAAGATTTTTTATATTCGTCGATACTTTGAAACTTTTTCTGAGTCTGAACGTATATCAAAATTTTTTATATTCGTCGATACTTTGAAACTTTTTCTGAGTCTGAACGTATATCAAAATTTTTTATATTCGTCGATACTTTGAAACTTTTTCTGAGTCTGAACGTATATCAAAATTTTTTATATTCGTCGATACTTTGAAACTTTTTCTGAGTCTGAACGTATATCAAAATTTTTTATATTCGTCGATACTTTGAAACTTTTTCTGAGTCTGAACGTATATCAAAATTTTTTATATTCGTCGATACTTTGAAAATTTTTCTGAGTCTGAGCGTATATCAAAATTTTTTATATTCGTCGATACTTTGAAAATTTTTTGAGTCTGAGCGTATATCAATATTTTTTATATTCGTCGATACTTTGAAACTTTTTCTGAGTCTGAACGTATATCAAAATTTTTTATATTCGTCGATACTTTGAAAATTTTTTGAGTCTGAGCGTATATCAAGATTTTGTATATTCGTCGATACTTTGAAAATTTTTCTGAGTCTGAGCGTATATCAAGATTTTTTATATTCGTCGATACTTTGAAAATTTTTCTAAGTCTGAACGTATATCAAAATTTTTTATATTCGTCGATACTTTGAAAATTTTTCTGAGTCTGAGCGTATATCAAGATTTTTTATATTCGTCGATACTTTGAAAATTTTTCTGAGTCTGAGCGTATATCAAAATTTTTTATATTCGTCGATACTTTGAAAATTTTTCTGAGTCTGAGCGTATATCAATATTTTTTATATTCGTCGATACTTTGAAACTTTTTCTGAGTCTGAGCGTATATCAAGATTTTTTATATTCGTCGATACTTTGAAAATTTTTCTGAGTCTGAGCGTATATCAATATTTTTTATATTCGTCGATACTTTGAAACTTTTTCTGAGTCTGAACGTATATCAAGATTTTTTATATTCGTCGATACTTTGAAAATTTTTCTGAGTCTGAGCGTATATCAATATTTTTTATATACGTCGATACTTTGAAAATTTTTCTGAGTCTGAGCGTATATCAATATTATTTATATTCGTCGATACTTTGAAAATTTTTCTGAGTCTGAGCGTATATCAAGATTTTTTATATTCGTCGATACTTTGAAACTTTTTCTGAGTCTGAACGTATATCAAAATTTTTTATATTCGTCGATACTTTGAAACTTTTTCTGAGTCTGAACGTATATCAAAATTTTTTATATTCGTCGATACTTTGAAAATTTTTTGAGTCTGAGCGTATATCAAGATTTTTTATATTCGTCGATACTTTGAAACTTTTTCTGAGTCTGAACGTATATCAAAATTTTTTATATTCGTCGATACTTTGAAACTTTTTCTGAGTCTGAACGTATATCAAAATTTTTTATATTCGTCGATACTTTGAAACTTTTTCTGAGTCTGAACGTATATCAAAATTTTTTATATTCGTCGATACTTTGAAAATTTTTCTGAGTCTGAACGTATATCAAAATTTTTTATATTCGTCGATACTTTGAAACTTTTTCTGAGTCTGAACGTATATCAAAATTTTTTATATTCGTCGATACTTTGAAAATTTTTCTGAGTCTGAGCGTATATCAAAATTTTTTATATTCGTCGATACTTTGAAAATTTTTTGAGTCTGAGCGTATATCAATATTTTTTATATTCGTCGATACTTTGAAACTTTTTCTGAGTCTGAACGTATATCAAAATTTTTTATATTCGTCGATACTTTGAAAATTTTTTGAGTCTGAGCTTATATCAAGATTTTGTATATTCGTCGATATTTTGAAAATTTTTCTGAGTCTGAGCGTATATCAAGATTTTTTATATTCGTCGATACTTTGAAACTTTTTCTGAGTCTGAACGTATATCAAAATTTTTTATATTCGTCGATACTTTGAAACTTTTTCTGAGTCTGAACGTATATCAAAATTTTTTATATTCGTCGATACTTTGAAAATTTTTTGAGTCTGAGCGTATATCAAGATTTTGTATATTCGTCGATACTTTGAAAATTTTTCTGAGTCTGAGCGTATATCAAGATTTTTTATATTCGTCGATACTTTGAAAATTTTTCTAAGTCTGAACGTATATCAAAATTTTTTATATTCGTCGATACTTTGAAAATTTTTCTGAGTCTGAGCGTATATCAAGATTTTTTATATTCGTCGATACTTTGAAAATTTTTCTGAGTCTGAGCGTATATCAAAATTTTTTATATTCGTCGATACTTTGAAAATTTTTCTGAGTCTGAGCGTATATCAAGATTTTTTATATTCGTCGATACTTTGAAAATTTTTCTGAGTCTGAGCGTATATCAAGATTTTTTATATTCGTCGATACTTTGAAACTTTTTCTGAGTCTGAGCGTATATCAAGATTTTTTATATTCGTCGATACTTTGAAAATTTTTTGAGTCTGAGCGTATATCAAGATTTTTTATATTCGTCGATACTTTGAAAATTTTTCTGAGTCTGAGCGTATATCAAGATTTTTTATATTCGTCGATACTTTGAAACTTTTTCTGAGTCTGAGCGTATATCAAGATTTTTTATATTCGTCGATACTTTGAAAATTTTTCTGAGTCTGAGCGTATATCAAGATTTTTTATATTCGTCGATACTTTGAAAATTTTTCTGAGTCTGAGCGTATATCAAGATTTTGTATATTCGTCGATACTTTGAAAATTTTTTGAGTCTGAGCGTATATCAAGATTTTTTATATTCGTCGATACTTTGAAAATTTTTCTGAGTCTGAGCGTATATCAAGATTTTGTATATTCGTCGATATTTTGAAAATTTTTCTGAGTCTGAGCGTATATCAAGATTTTTTATATTCGTCGATACTTTGAAAATTTTTCTGAGTCTGAGCGTATATCAAGATTTTGTATATTCGTCGATACTTTGAAAATTTTTTGAGTCTGAGCGTATATCAAGATTTTTTATATTCGTCGATACTTTGAAAATTTTTCTGAGTCTGAGCGTATATCAAGATTTTTTATATTCGTCGATACTTTGAAAATTTTTTGAGTCTGAGCGTATATCAAGATTTTTTATATTCGTCGATACTTTGAAAATTTTTCTGAGTCTGAGCGTATATCAAGATTTTTTATATTCGTCGATACTTTGAAACTTTTTCTGAGTCTGAGCGTATATCAAGATTTTTTATATTCGTCGATACTTTGAAAATTTTTCTGAGTCTGAGCGTATATCAAGATTTTTTATATTCGTCGATACTTTGAAAATTTTTCTGAGTCTGAGCGTATATCAAGATTTTGTATATTCGTCGATACTTTGAAAATTTTTTGAGTCTGAGCGTATATCAAGATTTTTTATATTCGTCGATACTTTGAAAATTTTTCTGAGTCTGAGCGTATATCAAGATTTTGTATATTCGTCGATATTTTGAAAATTTTTCTGAGTCTGAGCGTATATCAAGATTTTTTATATTCGTCGATACTTTGAAAATTTTTCTGAGTCTGAGCGTATATCAAGATTTTGTATATTCGTCGATACTTTGAAAATTTTTTGAGTCTGAGCGTATATCAAGATTTTGTATATTCGTCGATACTTTGAAAATTTTTCTGAGTCTGAGCGTATATCAAGATTTTTTATATTCGTCGATACTTTGAAAATTTTTCTAAGTCTGAACGTATATCAAAATTTTTTATATTCGTCGATACTTTGAAAATTTTTCTGAGTCTGAGCGTATATCAAGATTTTGTATATTCGTCGATATTTTGAAAATTTTTCTGAGTCTGAGCGTATATCAAGATTTTTTATATTCGTCGATACTTTGAAACTTTTTCTGAGTCTGAACGTATATCAAAATTTTTTATATTCGTCGATACTTTGAAAATTTTTTGAGTCTGAGCGTATATCAAGATTTTGTATATTCGTCGATACTTTGAAAATTTTTTGAGTCTGAGCGTATATCAAGATTTTGTATATTCGTCGATACTTTGAAAATTTTTCTGAGTCTGAGCGTATATCAAGATTTTTTATATTCGTCGATACTTTGAAAATTTTTCTAAGTCTGAACGTATATCAAAATTTTTTATATTCGTCGATACTTTGAAAATTTTTCTGAGTCTGAGCGTATATCAAGATTTTGTATATTCGTCGATATTTTGAAAATTTTTCTGAGTCTGAGCGTATATCAAGATTTTTTATATTCGTCGATACTTTGAAACTTTTTCTGAGTCTGAACGTATATCAAAATTTTTTATATTCGTCGATACTTTGAAAATTTTTTGAGTCTGAGCGTATATCAAGATTTTGTATATTCGTCGATACTTTGAAAATTTTTCTGAGTCTGAGCGTATATCAAGATTTTTTATATTCGTCGATACTTTGAAAATTTTTCTAAGTCTGAACGTATATCAAAATTTTTTATATTCGTCGATACTTTGAAAATTTTTCTGAGTCTGAGCGTATATCAAGATTTTGTATATTCGTCGATATTTTGAAAATTTTTCTGAGTCTGAGCGTATATCAAGATTTTGTATATTCGTCGATACTTTGAAAATTTTTTGAGTCTGAGCGTATATCAAGATTTTTTATATTCGTCGATACTTTGAAAATTTTTTGAGTCTGAGCGTATATCAAGATTTTTTATATTCGTCGATACTTTGAAAATTTTTCTGAGTCTGAGCGTATATCAAAATTTTTTATATTCGTCGATACTTTGAAAATTTTTCTGAGTCTGAGCGTATATCAAGATTTTTTATATTCGTCGATACTTTGAAAATTTTTCTGAGTCTGAGCGTATATCAAGATTTTGTATATTCGTCGATACTTTGAAACTTTTTCTGAGTCTGAACGTATATCAAAATTTTTTATATTCGTCGATACTTTGAAAATTTTTCTGAGTCTGAACGTATATCAAAATTTTTTATATTCGTCGATACTTTGAAAATTTTTTGAGTCTGAGCGTATATCAAGATTTTGTATATTCGTCGATACTTTGAAAATTTTTCTGAGTCTGAGCGTATATCAAAATTTTTTATATTCGTCGATACTTTGAAACTTTTTCTGAGTCTGAACGTATATCAAAATTTTATATATTCGTCGATACTTTGAAACTTTTTCTGAGTCTGAACGTAATACAAAATTTTTTATATTCGTCGATACTTTGAAACTTTTTCTGAGTCTGAACGTATATCAAAATTTTTTATATTCGTCGATACTTTGAAACTTTTTCTGAGTCTGAACGTATATCAAAATTTTTTATATTCGTCGATACTTTGAAAATTTTTCTGAGTCTGAACGTATATCAAAATTTTTTATATTCGTCGATACTTTGAAAATTTTTCTGAGTCTGAGCGTATATCAAGATTTTTTATATTCGTCGATACTTTGAAAATTTTTCTGAGTCTGAGCGTATATCAAGATTTTGTATATTCGTCGATACTTTGAAAATTTTTCTGAGTCTGAACGTATATCAATATTTTTTATATTCGTCGATACTTTGAAAAATTTTCTGAGTCTGAGCGTATATCAAGATTTTTTATATTCGTCGATACTTTGAAAATTTTTCTGATTCTGAGCGTATATCAAGATTTTTTATATTCGTCGATACTTTGAAAATTTTTCTGAGTCTGAGCGTATATCAAGATTTTGTATATTCGTCGATACTTTGAAACTTTTTCTGAGTCTGAACGTATATCAAAATTTTTTATATTCGTCGATACTTTGAAAATTTTTCTGAGTCTGAGCGTATATCAAGATTTTTTATATTCGTCGATACTTTGAAAATTTTTCTGAGTCTGAGCGTATATCAAAATTTTTTATATTCGTCGATACTTTGAAAATTTTTCTGAGTCTGAGCGTATATCAAGATTTTTTATATTCGTCGATACTTTGAAAATTTTTCTGAGTCTGAGCGTATATCAAGATTTTGTATATTCGTCGATACTTTGAAACTTTTTCTGAGTCTGAACGTATATCAAAATTTTTTATATTCGTCGATACTTTGAAAATTTTTCTGAGTCTGAGCGTATATCAAGATTTTTTATATTCGTCGATACTTTGAAAATTTTTCTGAGTCTGAGCGTATATCAAGATTTTTTATATTCGTCGATACTTTGAAACTTTTTCTGAGTCTGAGCGTATATCAAGATTTTTTATATTCGTCGATACTTTGAAAATTTTTTGAGTCTGAGCGTATATCAAGATTTTTTATATTCGTCGATACTTTGAAAATTTTTCTGAGTCTGAGCGTATATCAAGATTTTTTATATTCGTCGATACTTTGAAACTTTTTCTGAGTCTGAGCGTATATCAAGATTTTTTATATTCGTCGATACTTTGAAAATTTTTCTGAGTCTGAGCGTATATCAAGATTTTTTATATTCGTCGATACTTTGAAAATTTTTCTGAGTCTGAGCGTATATCAAGATTTTGTATATTCGTCGATACTTTGAAAATTTTTTGAGTCTGAGCGTATATCAAGATTTTTTATATTCGTCGATACTTTGAAAATTTTTCTGAGTCTGAGCGTATATCAAGATTTTGTATATTCGTCGATATTTTGAAAATTTTTCTGAGTCTGAGCGTATATCAAGATTTTTTATATTCGTCGATACTTTGAAAATTTTTCTGAGTCTGAGCGTATATCAAGATTTTGTATATTCGTCGATACTTTGAAAATTTTTTGAGTCTGAGCGTATATCAAGATTTTGTATATTCGTCGATACTTTGAAAATTTTTCTGAGTCTGAGCGTATATCAAGATTTTTTATATTCGTCGATACTTTGAAAATTTTTCTAAGTCTGAACGTATATCAAAATTTTTTATATTCGTCGATACTTTGAAAATTTTTCTGAGTCTGAGCGTATATCAAGATTTTGTATATTCGTCGATATTTTGAAAATTTTTCTAAGTCTGAACGTATATCAAAATTTTTTATATTCGTCGATACTTTGAAAATTTTTCTGAGTCTGAGCGTATATCAAGATTTTTTATATTCGTCGATACTTTGAAACTTTTTCTGAGTCTGAACGTATATCAAAATTTTTTATATTCGTCGATACTTTGAAAATTTTTTGAGTCTGAGCGTATATCAAGATTTTGTATATTCGTCGATACTTTGAAAATTTTTTGAGTCTGAGCGTATATCAAGATTTTGTATATTCGTCGATACTTTGAAAATTTTTCTGAGTCTGAGCGTATATCAAGATTTTTTATATTCGTCGATACTTTGAAAATTTTTCTAAGTCTGAACGTATATCAAAATTTTTTATATTCGTCGATACTTTGAAAATTTTTTGAGTCTGAGCGTATATCAAGATTTTGTATATTCGTCGATACTTTGAAAATTTTTTGAGTCTGAGCGTATATCAAGATTTTGTATATTCGTCGATACTTTGAAAATTTTTCTGAGTCTGAGCGTATATCAAGATTTTTTATATTCGTCGATACTTTGAAAATTTTTCTAAGTCTGAACGTATATCAAAATTTTTTATATTCGTCGATACTTTGAAAATTTTTCTGAGTCTGAGCGTATATCAAGATTTTGTATATTCGTCGATACTTTGAAAATTTTTCTGAGTCTGAGCGTATATCAAGATTTTTTATATTCGTCGATACTTTGAAAATTTTTCTAAGTCTGAACGTATATCAAAATTTTTTATATTCGTCGATACTTTGAAAATTTTTCTGAGTCTGAGCGTATATCAAGATTTTGTATATTCGTCGATATTTTGAAAATTTTTCTGAGTCTGAGCGTATATCAAGATTTTGTATATTCGTCGATACTTTGAAAATTTTTTGAGTCTGAGCGTATATCAAGATTTTTTATATTCGTCGATACTTTGAAAATTTTTTGAGTCTGAGCGTATATCAAGATTTTTTATATTCGTCGATACTTTGAAAATTTTTCTGAGTCTGAGCGTATATCAAAATTTTTTATATTCGTCGATACTTTGAAAATTTTTCTGAGTCTGAGCGTATATCAAGATTTTTTATATTCGTCGATACTTTGAAAATTTTTCTGAGTCTGAGCGTATATCAAGATTTTGTATATTCGTCGATACTTTGAAACTTTTTCTGAGTCTGAACGTATATCAAAATTTTTTATATTCGTCGATACTTTGAAAATTTTTCTGAGTCTGAACGTATATCAAAATTTTTTATATTCGTCGATACTTTGAAAATTTTTTGAGTCTGAGCGTATATCAAGATTTTGTATATTCGTCGATACTTTGAAAATTTTTCTGAGTCTGAGCGTATATCAAGATTTTTTATATTCGTCGATACTTTGAAAATTTTTCTGAGTCTGAGCGTATATCAAGATTTTGTATATTCGTCGATACTTTGAAACTTTTTCTGAGTCTGAACGTATATCAAAATTTTTTATATTCGTCGATACTTTGAAAATTTTTCTGAGTCTGAGCGTATATCAATATTTTTTATATACGTCGATACTTTGAAAATTTTTCTGAGTCTGAGCGTATATCAATATTATTTATATTCGTCGATACTTTGAAAATTTTTCTGAGTCTGAGCGTATATCAAGATTTTTTATATTCGTCGATACTTTGAAACTTTTTCTGAGTCTGAACGTATATCAAAATTTTTTATATTCGTCGATACTTTGAAACTTTTTCTGAGTCTGAACGTATATCAAAATTTTTTATATTCGTCGATACTTTGAAAATTTTTCTGAGTCTGAACGTATATCAAAATTTTTTATATTCGTCGATACTTTGAAACTTTTTCTGAGTCTGAACGTATATCAAAATTTTTTATATTCGTCGATACTTTGAAACTTTTTCTGAGTCTGAACGTATATCAAAATTTTTTATATTCGTCGATACTTTGAAAATTTTTCTGAGTCTGAGCGTATATCAAAATTTTTTATATTCGTCGATACTTTGAAAATTTTTTGAGTCTGAGCGTATATCAATATTTTTTATATTCGTCGATACTTTGAAACTTTTTCTGAGTCTGAACGTATATCAAAATTTTTTATATTCGTCGATACTTTGAAAATTTTTTGAGTCTGAGCGTATATCAAGATTTTGTATATTCGTCGATATTTTGAAAATTTTTCTGAGTCTGAGCGTATATCAAGATTTTTTATATTCGTCGATACTTTGAAACTTTTTCTGAGTCTGAACGTATATCAAAATTTTTTATATTCGTCGATACTTTGAAACTTTTTCTGAGTCTGAACGTATATCAAAATTTTTTATATTCGTCGATACTTTGAAAATTTTTTGAGTCTGAGCGTATATCAAGATTTTGTATATTCGTCGATACTTTGAAAATTTTTCTGAGTCTGAGCGTATATCAAAATTTTTTATATTCGTCGATACTTTGAAAATTTTTCTGAGTCTGAGCGTATATCAAGATTTTTTATATTCGTCGATACTTTGAAAATTTTTCTGAGTCTGAGCGTATATCAAAATTTTTTATATTCGTCGATACTTTGAAACTTTTTCTGAGTCTGAACGTATATCAAAATTTTTTATATTCGTCGATACTTTGAAAATTTTTCTGAGTCTGAGCGTATATCAAAATTTTTTATATTCGTCGATACTTTGAAAATTTTTCTGAGTCTGAGCGTATATCAAGATTTTTTATATTCGTCGATACTTTGAAAATTTTTCTGAGTCTGAGCGTATATCAAGATTTTTTATATTCGTCGATACTTTGAAACTTTTTCTGAGTCTGAGCGTATATCAAGATTTTTTATGTTCGTCGATACTTTGAAAATTTTTTGAGTCTGAGCGTATATCAAGATTTTTTATATTCGTCGATACTTTGAAAATTTTTCTGAGTCTGAGCGTATATCAAGATTTTTTATATTCGTCGATACTTTGAAACTTTTTCTGAGTCTGAGCGTATATCAAGATTTTTTATATTCGTCGATACTTTGAAAATTTTTCTGAGTCTGAGCGTATATCAAGATTTTTTATATTCGTCGATACTTTGAAAATTTTTCTGAGTCTGAGCGTATATCAAGATTTTGTATATTCGTCGATACTTTGAAAATTTTTTGAGTCTGAGCGTATATCAAGATTTTTTATATTCGTCGATACTTTGAAAATTTTTTGAGTCTGAGCGTATATCAAGATTTTGTATATTCGTCGATATTTTGAAAATTTTTCTGAGTCTGAGCGTATATCAAGATTTTTTATATTCGTCGATACTTTGAAACTTTTTCTGAGTCTGAACGTATATCAAAATTTTTTATATTCGTCGATACTTTGAAACTTTTTCTGAGTCTGAACGTATATCAAAATTTTTTATATTCGTCGATACTTTGAAAATTTTTTGAGTCTGAGCGTATATCAAGATTTTGTATATTCGTCGATACTTTGAAAATTTTTCTGAGTCTGAGCGTATATCAAGATTTTTTATATTCGTCGATACTTTGAAAATTTTTCTAAGTCTGAACGTATATCAAAATTTTTTATATTCGTCGATACTTTGAAAATTTTTCTGAGTCTGAGCGTATATCAAGATTTTGTATATTCGTCGATATTTTGAAAATTTTTCTGAGTCTGAGCGTATATCAAGATATTGTATATTCGTCGATACTTTGAAAATTTTTTGAGTCTGAGCGTATATCAAGATTTTTTATATTCGTCGATACTTTGAAAATTTTTTGAGTCTGAGCGTATATCAAGATTTTTTATATTCGTCGATACTTTGAAAATTTTTCTGAGTCTGAGCGTATATCAAAATTTTTTATATTCGTCGATACTTTGAAAATTTTTCTGAGTCTGAGCGTATATCAAGATTTTTTATATTCGTCGATACTTTGAAAATTTTTCTGAGTCTGAGCGTATATCAAGATTTTGTATATTCGTCGATACTTTGAAACTTTTTCTGAGTCTGAACGTATATCAAAATTTTTTATATTCGTCGATACTTTGAAAATTTTTCTGAGTCTGAACGTATATCAAAATTTTTTATATTCGTCGATACTTTGAAAATTTTTTGAGTCTGAGCGTATATCAAGATTTTGTATATTCGTCGATACTTTGAAAATTTTTCTGAGTCTGAGCGTATATCAAAATTTTTTATATTCGTCGATACTTTGAAACTTTTTCTGAGTCTGAACGTATATCAAAATTTTTTATATTCGTCGATACTTTGAAACTTTTTCTGAGTCTGAACGTATATCAAAATTTTTTATATTCGTCGATACTTTGAAACTTTTTCTGAGTCTGAACGTATATCAAAATTTTTTATATTCGTCGATACTTTGAAAATTTTTTGAGTCTGAGCGTATATCAAGATTTTGTATATTCGTCGATACTTTGAAAATTTTTCTGAGTCTGAGCGTATATCAAGATTTTTTATATTCGTCGATACTTTGAAACTTTTTCTGAGTCTGAGCGTATATCAAAATTTTTTATATTCGTCGATACTTTGAAACTTTTTCTGAGTCTGAACGTATATCAAAATTTTTTATATTCGTCGATACTTTGAAACTTTTTCTGAGTCTGAACGTATATCAAAATTTTTTATATTCGTCGATACTTTGAAAATTTTTCTGAGTCTGAGCGTATATCAAGATTTTTTATATTCGTCGATACTTTGAAAATTTTTCTAAGTCTGAACGTATATCAAAATTTTTTATATTCGTCGATACTTTGAAAATTTTTCTAAGTCTGAACGTATATCAAAATTTTTTATATTCGTCGATACTTTGAAAATTTTTCTGAGTCTGAGCGTATATCAAGATTTTTTATATTCGTCGATACTTTGAAAATTTTTTGAGTCTGAGCGTATATCAAGATTTTTTATATTCGTCGATACTTTGAAACTTTTTCTGAGTCTGAACGTATATCAAAATTTTTTATATTCGTCGATACTTTGAAACTTTTTCTGAGTCTGAACGTATATCAAAATTTTTTATATTCGTCGATACTTTGAAAATTTTTTGAGTCTGAGCGTATATCAAGATTTTGTATATTCGTCGATACTTTGAAAATTTTTCTGAGTCTGAGCGTATATCAAGATTTTTTATATTCGTCGATACTTTGAAAATTTTTCTAAGTCTGAACGTATATCAAAATTTTTTATATTCGTCGATACTTTGAAAATTTTTCTGAGTCTGAGCGTATATCAAGATTTTTTATATTCGTCGATACTTTGAAAATTTTTCTGAGTCTGAGCGTATATCAAAATTTTTTATATTCGTCGATACTTTGAAAATTTTTCTGAGTCTGAGCGTATATCAAGATTTTTTATATTCGTCGATACTTTGAAAATTTTTCTGAGTCTGAGCGTATATCAAGATTTTTTATATTCGTCGATACTTTGAAACTTTTTCTGAGTCTGAGCGTATATCAAGAGTTTTTATATTCGTCGATACTTTGAAAATTTTTTGAGTCTGAGCGTATATCAAGATTTTTTATATTCGTCGATACTTTGAAAATTTTTCTGAGTCTGAGCGTATATCAAGATTTTTTATATTCGTCGATACTTTGAAACTTTTTCTGAGTCTGAGCGTATATCAAGATTTTTTATATTCGTCGATACTTTGAAAATTTTTCTGAGTCTGAGCGTATATCAAGATTTTTTATATTCGTCGATACTTTGAAAATTTTTCTGAGTCTGAGCGTATATCAAGATTTTGTATATTCGTCGATACTTTGAAAATTTTTTGAGTCTGAGCGTATATCAAGATTTTTTATATTCGTCGATACTTTGAAAATTTTTCTGAGTCTGAGCGTATATCAAGATTTTGTATATTCGTCGATATTTTGAAAATTTTTCTGAGTCTGAGCGTATATCAAGATTTTTTATATTCGTCGATACTTTGAAAATTTTTCTGAGTCTGAGCGTATATCAAGATTTTGTATATTCGTCGATACTTTGAAAATTTTTTGAGTCTGAGCGTATATCAAGATTTTTTATATTCGTCGATACTTTGAAAATTTTTCTGAGTCTGAGCGTATATCAAGATTTTGTATATTCGTCGATATTTTGAAAATTTTTCTGAGTCTGAGCGTATATCAAGATTTTGTATATTCGTCGATACTTTGAAAATTTTTTGAGTCTGAGCGTATATCAAGATTTTTTATATTCGTCGATACTTTGAAAATTTTTTGAGTCTGAGCGTATATCAAGATTTTTTATATTCGTCGATACTTTGAAAATTTTTCTGAGTCTGAGCGTATATCAAGATTTTGTATATTCGTCGATATTTTGAAAATTTTTCTGAGTCTGAGCGTATATCAAGATTTTTTATATTCGTCGATACTTTGAAAATTTTTCTGAGTCTGAGCGTATATCAAAATTTTTTATATTCGTCGATACTTCGAAACTTTTTCTGAGTCTGAACGTATATCAAGATTTTTTATATTCGTCGATACTTTGAAACTTTTTCTGAGTCTGAACGTATATCAAGATTTTTTATATTCGTCGATACTTTGAAAATTTTTCTGAGTCTGAGCGTATATCAAGATTTTTTATATTCGTCGATACTTTGAAAATTTTTTGAGTCTGAGCGTATATCAAGATTTTGTATATTCGTCGATACTTTGAAAATTTTTCTGAGTCTGAGCGTATATCAAGATTTTTTATATTCGTCGATACTTTGAAAATTTTTCTGAGTCTGAGCGTATATCAAAATTTTTTATATTCGTCGATACTTTGAAACTTTTTCTGAGTCTGAACGTATATCAAGATTTTTTATATTCGTCGATACTTTGAAACTTTTTCTGAGTCTGAACGTATATCAAGATTTTTTATATTCGTCGATACTTTGAAAATTTTTCTGAGTCTGAGCGTATATCAAAATTTTTTATATTCGTCGATACTTTGAAAATTTTTTGAGTCTGAGCGTATATCAAGATTTTGTATATTCGTCGATATTTTGAAAATTTTTCTGAGTCTGAGCGTATATCAAGATTTTTTATATTCGTTGATACTTTGAAAATTTTTCTGAGTCTGAGCGTATATCAAGATTTTTTATATTCGTCGATACTTTGAAACTTTTTCTGAGTCTGAACGTATATCAAATTTTTTTATATTCGTCGATACTTTGAAAATTTTTTGAGTCTGAGCGTATATCAAGATTTTGTATATTCGTCGATACTTTGAAAATTTTTCTGAGTCTGAACGTATATCAAGATTTTGTATATTCGTCGATACTTTGAAAATTTTTCTGAGTCTGAGCGTATATCAAAATTTTTTATATTCGTCGATACTTTGAAACTTTTTCTGAGTCTGAACGTATATCAAAATTTTTTATATTCGTCGATACTTTGAAACTTTTTCTGAGTCTGAACGTATATCAAGATTTTTTATATTCGTCGATACTTTGAAAATTTTTTGAGTCTGAGCGTATATCAAGATTTTTTATATTCGTCGATACTTTGAAACTTTTTCTGAGTCTGAACGTATATCAAAATTTTTTATATTCGTCGATACTTTGAAACTTTTTCTGAGTCTGAACGTATATCAAAATTTTTTATATTCGTCGATACTTTGAAAATTTTTTGAGTCTGAGCGTATATCAAGATTTTTTATATTCGTCGATACTTTGAAACTTTTTCTGAGTCTGAACGTATATCAAAATTTTTTATATTCGTCGATACTTTGAAAATTTTTTGAGTCTGAGCGTATATCAAGATTTTTTATATTCGTCGATACTTTGAAACTTTTTCTGAGTCTGAACGTATATCAAAATTTTTTATATTCGTCGATACTTTGAAACTTTTTCTGAGTCTGAACGTATATCAAAATTTTTTATATTCGTCGATACTTTGAAACTTTTTCTGAGTCTGAACGTATATCAAAATTTTTTATATTCGTCGATACTTTGAAACTTTTTCTGAGTCTGAACGTATATCAAAATTTTTTATATTCGTCGATACTTTGAAACTTTTTCTGAGTCTGAACGTATATCAAAATTTTTTATATTCGTCGATACTTTGAAACTTTTTCTGAGTCTGAACGTATATCAAAATTTTTTATATTCGTCGATACTTTGAAAATTTTTTGAGTCTGAGCGTATATCAAGATTTTTTATATTCGTCGATACTTTGAAACTTTTTCTGAGTCTGAACGTATATCAAAATTTTTTATATTCGTCGATACTTTGAAACTTTTTCTGAGTCTGAACGTATATCAAAATTTTTTATATTCGTCGATACTTTGAAACTTTTTCTGAGTCTGAGCGTATATCAAAATTTTTTATATTCGTCGATACTTTGAAACTTTTTCTAAGTCTGAACGTATATCAAAATTTTTTATATTCGTCGATACTTTGAAAATTTTTTGAGTCTGAGCGTATATCAAGATTTTTTATATTCGTCGATACTTTGAAACTTTTTCTGAGTCTGAACGTATATCAAAATTTTTTATATTCGTCGATACTTTGAAACTTTTTCTGAGTCTGAGCGTATATCAAAATTTTTTATATTCGTCGATACTTTGAAACTTTTTCTGAGTCTGAACGTATATCAAAATTTTTTATATTCGTCGATACTTTGAAAATTTTTTGAGTCTGAGCGTATATCAAGATTTTGTATATTCGTCGATACTTTGAAAATTTTTCTGAGTCTGAACGTATATCAAGATTTTTTATATTCGTCGATACTTTGAAAATTTTTCTGAGTCTGAACGTATATCAAGATTTTTTATATTCGTCGATACTTTGAAAATTTTTCTGAGTCTGAGCGTATATCAAGATTTTTTATATTCGTCGATACTTTGAAACTTTTTCTGAGTCTGAGCGTATATCAAGATTTTTTATATTCGTCGATACTTTGAAAATTTTTCTGAGTCTGAGCGTATATCAATATTTTTTATATTCGTCGATACTTTGAAAATTTTTCTGATTCTGAGCGTATATCAAGATTTTTTATATTCGTCGATACTTTGAAAATTTTTCTGAGTCTGAACGTATATCAATATTTTTTATATTCGTCGATACTTTGAAAATTTTTCTGATTCTGAGCGTATATCAAGATTTTTTATATTCGTCGATACTTTGAAAATTTTTCTGAGTCTGAGCGTATATCAAGATTTTTTATATTCGTCGATACTTTGAAACTTTTTCTGAGTCTGAGCGTATATCAAGATTTTTTATATTCGTCGATACTTTGAAAATTTTTCTGAGTCTGAACGTATATCAAGATTTTTTATATTCGTCGATACTTTGAAAATTTTTTGAGTCTGAGCGTATATCAAGATTTTGTATATTCGTCGATACTTTGAAAATTTTTCTGAGTCTGAACGTATATCAAGATTTTTTATATTCGTCGATACTTTGAAAATTTTTCTGATTCTGAGCGTATATCAAGATTTTTTATATTCGTCGATACTTTGAAAATTTTTCTGAGTCTGAACGTATATCAATATTTTTTATATTCGTCGATACTTTGAAAAATTTTCTGAGTCTGAGCGTATATCAAGATTTTTTATATTCGTCGATACTTTGAAAATTTTTCTGATTCTGAGCGTATATGAAGATTTTTTATATTCGTCGATACTTTGAAAATTTTTCTGAGTCTGAGCGTATATCAAGATTTTTTATATTCGTCGATACTTTGAAAATTTTTCTGAGTCTGAACGTATATCAAGATTTTTTATATTCGTCGATACTTTGAAAATTTTTCTGAGTCTGAGCGTATATCAAGATTTTTTATATTCGTCGATACTTTGAAAATTTTTCTGAGTCTGAGCGTATATCAAGATTTTTTATATTCGTCGATAAATTGAAAATTTTTCTGAGTCTGAGCGTATATCAAGATTTTGTATATTCGTCGATATTTTGAAAAATTTTCTGAGTCTGAGCGTATATCAAGATTTTGTATATTCGTCGATACTTTGAAAAATTTTCTGAGTCTGAGCGTATATCAAGATTTTTTATATTCGTCGATACTTTGAAAATTTTTCTGAGTCTGAGCGTATATCAAGATTTTTTATATTCGTCGATAAATTGAAAATTTTTCTGAGTCTGAACGTATATCAAGATTTTTTATATTCGTCGATACTTTGAAAATTTTTCTGAGTCTGAACGTATATCAAGATTTTTTATATTCGTCGATACTTTGAAAATTTTTCTGAGTCTGAGCGTATATCAAGATTTTTTATATTCGTCGATACTTTGAAAATTTTTCTGAGTCTGAGCGTATATCAAGATTTTTTATATTCGTCGATACTTTGAAAAATTTTCTGAGTCTGAGCGTATATCAAGATTTTTTATATTCGTCGATACTTTGAAAATTTTTCTGAGTCTGAGCGTATATCAAGATTTTTTATATTCGTCGATAAATTGAAAATTTTTCTGAGTCTGAACGTATATCAAGATTTTTTATATTCGTCGATACTTTGAAAATTTTTCTGAGTCTGAACGTATATCAAGATTTTTTATATTCGTCGATACTTTGAAAATTTTTCTGAGTCTGAGCGTATATCAAGATTTTTTATATTCGTCGATACTTTGAAAATTTTTCTGAGTCTGAGCGTATATCAAGATTTTTTATATTCGTCGATAAATTGAAAATTTTTCTGAGTCTGAGCGTATATCAAGATTTTGTATATTCGTCGATATTTTGAAAAATTTTCTGAGTCTGAGCGTATATCAAGATTTTGTATATTCGTCGATACTTTGAAAAATTTTCTGAGTCTGAGCGTATATCAAGATTTTTTATATTCGTCGATACTTTGAAAATTTTTCTGAGTCTGAGCGTATATGAAGATTTTTTATATTCGTCGATACTTTGAAAATTTTTCTGAGTCTGAGCGTATATCAAGATTTTTTATATTCGTCGATACTTTGAAAATTTTTCTGAGTCTGAACGTATATCAAGATTTTTTATATTCGTCGATACTTTGAAAATTTTTCTGAGTCTGAGCGTATATCAAGATTTTTTATATTCGTCGATAAATTGAAAATTTTTCTGAGTCTGAGCGTATATCAAGATTTTGTATATTCGTCGATATTTTGAAAAAACTTCTGAGTCTGAGCGTATATCAAGATTTTGTATATTCGTCGATACTTTGAAAAATTTTCTGAGTCTGAGCGTATATCAAGATTTTTTATATTCGTCGATACTTTGAAAATTTTTCTGAGTCTGAACGTATATCAAGATTTTTTATATTCGTCGATATTTTGAAAATTTTTCTGAGTCTGAGCGTATATCAAGATTTTTTATATTCGTCGATACTTTGAAACTTTTTCTGAGTCTGAACGTATATCAAGATTTTGTATATTCGTCGATATTTTGAAAATTTTTCTGAGTCTGAGCGTATATCAAGATTTTTTATATTCGTCGATACTTTGAAACTTTTTCTGAGTCTGAACGTATATCAAGATTTTGTATATTCGTCGATATTTTGAAAATTTTTCTGAGTCTGAGCGTATATCAAGATTTTTTATATTCGTCGATACTTTGAAACTTTTTCTGAGTCTGAACGTATATCAAGATTTTTTATATTCGTCGATATTTTGAAAATTTTTCTGAGTCTGAGCGTATATCAAGATTTTTTATATTCGTCGATACTTTGAAAATTTTTCTGAGTCTGAGCGTATATCAAGATTTTTTATATTCGTCGATACTTTGAAACTTTCTCTGAGTCTGAACGTATATCAAGATTTTTTATATTCGTCGATACTTTGAAACTTTTTCTGAGTCTGAACGTATATCAAGATTTTGTATATTCGTCGATATTTTGAAAATTTTTCTGAGTCTGAGCGTATATCAAGATTTTTTATATTCGTCGATACTTTGAAAATTTTTCTGAGTCTGAGCGTATATCAAGATTTTTTATATTCGTCGATACTTTGAAAATTTTTCTGAGTCTGAGCGTGTATCAAGATTTTTTATATTCGTCGATACTTTGAAACTTTTTCTGAGTCTGAACGTATATCAAGATTTTTTATATTCGTCGATAAATTGAAAATTTTTCTGAGTCTGAGCGTATATCAAGATTTTGTATATTCGTCGATACTTTGAAAAATTTTCTGAGTCTGAACGTATATCAAGATTTTGTATATTCGTCGATATTTTGAAAAATTTTCTGAGTCTGAGCGTATATCAAGATTTTGTATATTCGTCGATACTTTGAAAAATTTTCTGAGTCTGAGCGTATATCAAGATTTTTTATATTCGTCGATACTTTGAAAATTTTTCTGAGTCTGAGCGTATATCAAGATTTTTTATATTCGTCGATACTTTGAAAATTTTTCTGAGTCTGAGCGTATATCAAGATTTTTTATATTCGTCGATACTTTGAAAATTTTTCTGAGTCTGAGCGTATATCAAGATTTTTTATATTCGTCGATAAATTGAAAATTTTTCTGAGTCTGAGCGTATATCAAGATTTTGTATATTCGTCGATACTCTGAAAAATTTTCTGAGTCTGAACGTATATCAAGATTTTGTATATTCGTCGATATTTTGAAAAAAATTCTGAGTCTGAGCGTATATCAAGATTTTTTATATTCGTCGATACTTTGAAAATTTTTCTGAGTCTGAGCGTATATCAAGATTTTGTATATTCGTCGATACTTTGAAAAATTTTCTGAGTCTGAGCGTATAACAAGATTTTTTATATTCGTCGATACTTTGAAAATTTTTCTGAGACTGAACGTATATCAAGATTTTTTATATTCGTCGATACTTTGAAAATTTTTCTGAGTCTGAGCGTATATCAAGATTTTGTATATTCGTCGATACTTTGAAAATTTTTCTGAGTCTGAGCGTATATCAAGATTTTTTATATTCGTCGATACTTTGAAAAATTTTCTGAGTCTGAACGTATATCAATATTTTTTAAATTCGTCGATACTTTGAAAATTTTTCTGAGTCTGAGCGTATATCAAGATTTTTTATATTCGTCGATACTTTGAAAAATTTTCTGAGTCTGAGCGTATATCAAGATTTTTTATATTCGTCGATACTTTGAAAATTTTTCTGAGTCTGAGCGTATATCAAGATTTTTTATATTCGTCGATACTTTGAAAATTTTTCTGAGTCTGAGCGTATATCAAGATTTTTTATATTCGTCGATACTTTGAAAATTTTTCTGAGTCTGAGCGTATATCAAGATTTTTTATATTCGTCGATACTTTGAAACTTTTTCTGAGTCTGAGCGTATATCAAGATTTTTTATATTCGTCGATAAATTGAAAATTTTTCTGAGTCTGAGCGTATATCAAGATTTTGTATATTCGTCGATACTTTGAAAAAATTTCTGAGTCTGAGCGTATATCAAGATTTTTTATATTCGTCGAAACTTTGAAAATTTTTCTGAGTCTGAGCGTATATCAAGATTTTGTATATTCGTCGATACTTTGAAAATTTTTCTGAGTCCGAGCGTATATCAAGATTTTTTATATTCGTCGATACTTTGAAAATTTTTCTGAGTCTGAGCGTATATCAAGATTTTTTATATTCGTCGAAACTTTGAAAATTTTTCTGAGTCTGAGCGTATATCAAGATTTTGTATATTCGTCGATACTTTGAAAATTTTTCTGAGTCTGAGCGTATATCAAGATTTTGTATATTCGTCGATACTTTGAAAATTTTTCTGAGTCTGAACGTATATCAAGATTTTTTATATTCGTCGATATTTTGAACATTTTTCTGAGTCTGAGCGTATATCAAGATTTTTTATATTCGTCGATACTTTGAAACTTTTTCTGAGTCTGAACGTATATCAAGATTTTGTATATTCGTCGATATTTTGAAAATTTTTCTGAGTCTGAGCGTATATCAAGATTTTTTATATTCGTCGATACTTTGAAAATTTTTCTGAGTCTGAACGTATATCAAGATTTTTTATATTCGTCGATAAATTGAAAATTTTTCTGAGTCTGAGCGTATATCAAGATTTTGTATATTCGTCGATACTTTGAAAAATTTTCTGAGTCTGAGCGTATATCAAGATTTTTTATATTCGTCGATACTTTGAAAATTTTTCTGAGTCTGAGCGTATATCAAGATTTTTTATATTCGTCGATAAATTGAAAATTTTTCTGAGTCTGAGCGTATATCAAGATTTTTTATATTCGTCGATACTTTGAAAAATTTTCTGAGTCTGAGCGTATATCAAGATTTTTTATATTCGTCGATACTTTGAAAATTTTTCTGAGTCTGAACGTATATCAAGATTTTTTATATTCGTCGATAAATTGAAAATTTTTCTGAGTCTGAGCGTATATCAAGATTTTTTATATTCGTCGATACTTTGAAAATTTTTCTGAGTCTGAGCGTATATCAAGATTTTTTATATTCGTCGATACTTTGAAAATTTTTCTGAGTCTGAGCGTATATCAAGATTTTTTATATTCGTCGATACTTTGAAACTTTTTCTGAGTCTGAGCGTATATCAAGATTTTTTATATTCGTCGATAAATTGAAAATTTTTCTGAGTCTGAGCGTATATCAAGATTTTGTATATTCGTCGATACTTTGAAAAAATTTCTGAGTCTGAGCGTATATCAAGATTTTTTATATTCGTCGAAACTTTGAAAATTTTTCTGAGTCTGAGCGTATATCAAGATTTTGTATATTCGTCGATACTTTGAAAATTTTTCTGAGTCCGAGCGTATATCAAGATTTTTTATATTCGTCGATACTTTGAAAATTTTTCTGAGTCTGAGCGTATATCAAGATTTTGTATATTCGTCGATACTTTGAAAAATTGTCTGAGTCTGAGCGTATATCAAGATTTTTTATATTCGTCGAAACTTTGAAAATTTTTCTGAGTCTGAGCGTATATCAAGATTTTGTATATTCGTCGATACTTTGAAAATTTTTCTGAGTCTGAGCGTATATCAAGATTTTGTATATTCGTCGATACTTTGAAAATTTTTCTGAGTCTGAACGTATATCAAGATTTTTTATATTCGTCGATATTTTGAAAATTTTTCTGAGTCTGAGCGTATATCAAGATTTTTTATATTCGTCGATAAATTGAAAATTTTTCTGAGTCTGAGCGTATATCAAGATTTTGTATATTCGTCGATACTTTGAAAAATTTTCTGAGTCTGAACGTATATCAAGATTTTGTATATTCGTCGATATTTTGAAAAATTTTCTGAGTCTGAGCGTATATCAAGATTTTTTATATTCGTCGATACTTTGAAATATTTTCTGAGTCTGAGCGTATATCAAGATTTTTTATATTCGTCGATACTTTGAAAATTTTTCTGAGTCTGAGCGTATATCAAGATTTTTTATATTCGTCGATACTTTGAAAATTTTTCTGAGTCTGAGCGTATATCAAGATTTTGTATATTCGTCGATACTTTGAAAAATTTTCTGAGTCTGAACGTATATCAAGATTTTTTATATTCGTCGATAAATTGAAAATTTTTCTGAGTCTGAGCGTATATCAAGATTTTTTATATTCGTCGATAAATTGAAAATTTTTCTGAGTCTGAGCGTATATCAAGATTTTGTATATTCGTCGATACTTTGAAAATTTTTCTGAGTCTGAGCGTATATCAAGATTTTTTAAATTCGTCGATACTTTGAAAAATTTTCTGAGTCTGAACGTATATCAAGATTTTTTATATTCGTCGATACTTTGAAAAATTTTCTGAGTCTGAGCGTATATCAAGATTTTGTATATTCGTCGATACTTTGAAAATTTTTCTGAGTCTGAGCGTATATCAAGATTTTGTATATTCGTCGATACTTTGAAAAATTTTCTGAGTCTGAACGTATATCAAGATTTTTTATATTCGTCGATAAATTGAAAATTTTTCTGAGTCTGAGCGTATATCAAGATTTTTTATATTCGTCGATAAATTGAAAATTTTTCTGAGTCTGAGCGTATATCAAGATTTTGTATATTCGTCGATACTTTGAAAATTTTTCTGAGTCTGAGCGTATATCAAGATTTTTTAAATTCGTCGATACTTTGAAAAATTTTCTGAGTCTGAACGTATATCAAGATTTTTTATATTCGTCGATACTTTGAAAAATTTTCTGAGTCTGAGCGTATATCAAGATTTTGTATATTCGTCGATACTTTGAAAATTTTTCTGAGTCTGAGCGTATATCAAGATTTTGTATATTCGTCGATACTTTGAAAAATTTTCTGAGTCTGAACGTATATCAAGATTTTTTATATTCGTCGATAAATTGAAAATTTTTCTGAGTCTGAGCGTATATCAAGATTTTTTATATTCGTCGATAAATTGAAAATTTTTCTGAGTCTGAGCGTATATCAAGATTTTGTATATTCGTCGATACTTTGAAAATTTTTCTGAGTCTGAGCGTATATCAAGATTTTTTAAATTCGTCGATACTTTGAAAAATTTTCTGAGTCTGAACGTATATCAAGATTTTTTATATTCGTCGATACTTTGAAAAATTTTCTGAGTCTGAGCGTATATCAAGATTTTGTATATTCGTCGATACTTTGAAAAATTTTCTGAGTCTGAGCGTATATCAAGATTTTGTATATTCGTCGATAAATTGAAAATTTTTCTGAGTCTGAGCGTATATCAAGATTTTGTATATTCGTCGATACTTTGAAAAATTTTCTGAGTCTGAACGTATATCAAGATTTTGTATATTCGTCGATACTTTGAAAAATTTTCTGAGTCTGAACGTATATCAAGATTTTTTATATTCGTCGATACTTTGAAAAATTTTCTGAGTCTGAGCGTATATCAAGATTTTGTATATTCGTCGATACTTTGAAAATTTTTCTGAGTCTGAACGTATATCAAGATTTTTTATATTCGTCGATAAATTGAAAATTTTTCTGAGTCTGAGCGTATATCAAGATTTTGTATATTCGTCGATACTTTGAAAAATTTTCTGAGTCTGAACGTATATCAAGATTTTTTATATTCGTCGATACTTTGAAAAATTTTCTGAGTCTGAGCGTATATCAAGATTTTGTATATTCGTCGATACTTTGAAAATTTTTCTGAGTCTGAACGTATATCAAGATTTTTTATATTCGTCGATAAATTGAAAATTTTTCTGAGTCTGAGCGTATATCAAGATTTTGTATATTCGTCGATACTTTGAAAATTTTTCTGAGTCTGAGCGTATATCAAGATTTTTTAAATTCGTCGATACTTTGAAAAATTTTCTGAGTCTGAGCGTATATCAAGATTTTTTATATTCGTCGATACTTTGAAAATTTTTCTGAGTCTGAGCGTATATCAAGATTGTTTATATTCGTCGATACTTTGAAAATTTTTCTGAGTCTGAGCGTATATCAAGATTTTGTATATTCGTCGATACTTTGAAAAATTTTCTGAGTCTGAACGTATATCAAGATTTTGTATATTCGTCGATATTTTGAAAAATTTTCTGAGTCTGAGCGTATATCAAGATTTTTTATATTCGTCGATAAATTGAAAATTTTTCTGAGTCTGAGCGTATATCAAGATTTTTTATATTCGTCGATACTTTGAAAATTTTTCTGAGTCTGAGCGTATATCAAGATTTTTTATATTCGTCGATAAATTGAAAATTTTTCTGAGTCTGAGCGTATATCAAGATTTTGTATATTCGTCGATATTTTGAAAAAACTTCTGAGTCTGAGCGTATATCAAGATTTTGTATATTCGTCGATACTTTGAAAAATTTTCTGAGTCTGAGCGTATATCAAGATTTTTTATATTCGTCGATACTTTGAAAATTTTTCTGAGTCTGAACGTATATCAAGATTTTTTATATTCGTCGATATTTTGAAAATTTTTCTGAGTCTGAGCGTATATCAAGATTTTTTATATTCGTCGATACTTTGAAACTTTTTCTGAGTCTGAACGTATATCAAGATTTTGTATATTCGTCGATATTTTGAAAATTTTTCTGAGTCTGAGCGTATATCAAGATTTTTTATATTCGTCGATACTTTGAAACTTTTTCTGAGTCTGAACGTATATCAAGATTTTGTATATTCGTCGATATTTTGAAAATTTTTCTGAGTCTGAGCGTATATCAAGATTTTTTATATTCGTCGATACTTTGAAACTTTTTCTGAGTCTGAACGTATATCAAGATTTTTTATATTCGTCGATATTTTGAAAATTTTTCTGAGTCTGAGCGTATATCAAGATTTTTTATATTCGTCGATACTTTGAAAATTTTTCTGAGTCTGAGCGTATATCAAGATTTTTTATATTCGTCGATACTTTGAAACTTTCTCTGAGTCTGAACGTATATCAAGATTTTTTATATTCGTCGATACTTTGAAACTTTTTCTGAGTCTGAACGTATATCAAGATTTTGTATATTCGTCGATATTTTGAAAATTTTTCTGAGTCTGAGCGTATATCAAGATTTTTTATATTCGTCGATACTTTGAAAATTTTTCTGAGTCTGAGCGTATATCAAGATTTTTTATATTCGTCGATACTTTGAAAATTTTTCTGAGTCTGAGCGTGTATCAAGATTTTTTATATTCGTCGATACTTTGAAACTTTTTCTGAGTCTGAACGTATATCAAGATTTTTTATATTCGTCGATAAATTGAAAATTTTTCTGAGTCTGAGCGTATATCAAGATTTTGTATATTCGTCGATACTTTGAAAAATTTTCTGAGTCTGAACGTATATCAAGATTTTGTATATTCGTCGATATTTTGAAAAATTTTCTGAGTCTGAGCGTATATCAAGATTTTGTATATTCGTCGATACTTTGAAAAATTTTCTGAGTCTGAGCGTATATCAAGATTTTTTATATTCGTCGATACTTTGAAAATTTTTCTGAGTCTGAGCGTATATCAAGATTTTTTATATTCGTCGATACTTTGAAAATTTTTCTGAGTCTGAGCGTATATCAAGATTTTTTATATTCGTCGATACTTTGAAAATTTTTCTGAGTCTGAGCGTATATCAAGATTTTTTATATTCGTCGATAAATTGAAAATTTTTCTGAGTCTGAGCGTATATCAAGATTTTGTATATTCGTCGATACTCTGAAAAATTTTCTGAGTCTGAACGTATATCAAGATTTTGTATATTCGTCGATATTTTGAAAAAAATTCTGAGTCTGAGCGTATATCAAGATTTTTTATATTCGTCGATACTTTGAAAATTTTTCTGAGTCTGAGCGTATATCAAGATTTTGTATATTCGTCGATACTTTGAAAAATTTTCTGAGTCTGAGCGTATAACAAGATTTTTTATATTCGTCGATACTTTGAAAATTTTTCTGAGACTGAACGTATATCAAGATTTTTTATATTCGTCGATACTTTGAAAATTTTTCTGAGTCTGAGCGTATATCAAGATTTTGTATATTCGTCGATACTTTGAAAATTTTTCTGAGTCTGAGCGTATATCAAGATTTTTTATATTCGTCGATACTTTGAAAAATTTTCTGAGTCTGAACGTATATCAATATTTTTTAAATTCGTCGATACTTTGAAAATTTTTCTGAGTCTGAGCGTATATCAAGATTTTTTATATTCGTCGATACTTTGAAAAATTTTCTGAGTCTGAGCGTATATCAAGATTTTTTATATTCGTCGATACTTTGAAAATTTTTCTGAGTCTGAGCGTATATCAAGATTTTTTATATTCGTCGATACTTTGAAAATTTTTCTGAGTCTGAGCGTATATCAAGATTTTTTATATTCGTCGATACTTTGAAAATTTTTCTGAGTCTGAGCGTATATCAAGATTTTTTATATTCGTCGATACTTTGAAACTTTTTCTGAGTCTGAGCGTATATCAAGATTTTTTATATTCGTCGATAAATTGAAAATTTTTCTGAGTCTGAGCGTATATCAAGATTTTGTATATTCGTCGATACTTTGAAAAAATTTCTGAGTCTGAGCGTATATCAAGATTTTTTATATTCGTCGAAACTTTGAAAATTTTTCTGAGTCTGAGCGTATATCAAGATTTTGTATATTCGTCGATACTTTGAAAATTTTTCTGAGTCCGAGCGTATATCAAGATTTTTTATATTCGTCGATACTTTGAAAATTTTTCTGAGTCTGAGCGTATATCAAGATTTTTTATATTCGTCGAAACTTTGAAAATTTTTCTGAGTCTGAGCGTATATCAAGATTTTGTATATTCGTCGATACTTTGAAAATTTTTCTGAGTCTGAGCGTATATCAAGATTTTGTATATTCGTCGATACTTTGAAAATTTTTCTGAGTCTGAACGTATATCAAGATTTTTTATATTCGTCGATATTTTGAACATTTTTCTGAGTCTGAGCGTATATCAAGATTTTTTATATTCGTCGATACTTTGAAACTTTTTCTGAGTCTGAACGTATATCAAGATTTTGTATATTCGTCGATATTTTGAAAATTTTTCTGAGTCTGAGCGTATATCAAGATTTTTTATATTCGTCGATACTTTGAAAATTTTTCTGAGTCTGAACGTATATCAAGATTTTTTATATTCGTCGATAAATTGAAAATTTTTCTGAGTCTGAGCGTATATCAAGATTTTGTATATTCGTCGATACTTTGAAAAATTTTCTGAGTCTGAGCGTATATCAAGATTTTTTATATTCGTCGATACTTTGAAAATTTTTCTGAGTCTGAGCGTATATCAAGATTTTTTATATTCGTCGATAAATTGAAAATTTTTCTGAGTCTGAGCGTATATCAAGATTTTTTATATTCGTCGATACTTTGAAAAATTTTCTGAGTCTGAGCGTATATCAAGATTTTTTATATTCGTCGATACTTTGAAAATTTTTCTGAGTCTGAACGTATATCAAGATTTTTTATATTCGTCGATAAATTGAAAATTTTTCTGAGTCTGAGCGTATATCAAGATTTTTTATATTCGTCGATACTTTGAAAATTTTTCTGAGTCTGAGCGTATATCAAGATTTTTTATATTCGTCGATACTTTGAAAATTTTTCTGAGTCTGAGCGTATATCAAGATTTTTTATATTCGTCGATACTTTGAAACTTTTTCTGAGTCTGAGCGTATATCAAGATTTTTTATATTCGTCGATAAATTGAAAATTTTTCTGAGTCTGAGCGTATATCAAGATTTTGTATATTCGTCGATACTTTGAAAAAATTTCTGAGTCTGAGCGTATATCAAGATTTTTTATATTCGTCGAAACTTTGAAAATTTTTCTGAGTCTGAGCGTATATCAAGATTTTGTATATTCGTCGATACTTTGAAAATTTTTCTGAGTCCGAGCGTATATCAAGATTTTTTATATTCGTCGATACTTTGAAAATTTTTCTGAGTCTGAGCGTATATCAAGATTTTGTATATTCGTCGATACTTTGAAAAATTGTCTGAGTCTGAGCGTATATCAAGATTTTTTATATTCGTCGAAACTTTGAAAATTTTTCTGAGTCTGAGCGTATATCAAGATTTTGTATATTCGTCGATACTTTGAAAATTTTTCTGAGTCTGAGCGTATATCAAGATTTTGTATATTCGTCGATACTTTGAAAATTTTTCTGAGTCTGAACGTATATCAAGATTTTTTATATTCGTCGATATTTTGAAAATTTTTCTGAGTCTGAGCGTATATCAAGATTTTTTATATTCGTCGATAAATTGAAAATTTTTCTGAGTCTGAGCGTATATCAAGATTTTGTATATTCGTCGATACTTTGAAAAATTTTCTGAGTCTGAACGTATATCAAGATTTTGTATATTCGTCGATATTTTGAAAAATTTTCTGAGTCTGAGCGTATATCAAGATTTTTTATATTCGTCGATACTTTGAAATATTTTCTGAGTCTGAGCGTATATCAAGATTTTTTATATTCGTCGATACTTTGAAAATTTTTCTGAGTCTGAGCGTATATCAAGATTTTTTATATTCGTCGATACTTTGAAAATTTTTCTGAGTCTGAGCGTATATCAAGATTTTGTATATTCGTCGATACTTTGAAAAATTTTCTGAGTCTGAACGTATATCAAGATTTTTTATATTCGTCGATAAATTGAAAATTTTTCTGAGTCTGAGCGTATATCAAGATTTTTTATATTCGTCGATAAATTGAAAATTTTTCTGAGTCTGAGCGTATATCAAGATTTTGTATATTCGTCGATACTTTGAAAATTTTTCTGAGTCTGAGCGTATATCAAGATTTTTTAAATTCGTCGATACTTTGAAAAATTTTCTGAGTCTGAACGTATATCAAGATTTTTTATATTCGTCGATACTTTGAAAAATTTTCTGAGTCTGAGCGTATATCAAGATTTTGTATATTCGTCGATAAATTGAAAATTTTTCTGAGTCTGAGCGTATATCAAGATTTTGTATATTCGTCGATACTTTGAAAAATTTTCTGAGTCTGAACGTATATCAAGATTTTGTATATTCGTCGATACTTTGAAAAATTTTCTGAGTCTGAACGTATATCAAGATTTTTTATATTCGTCGATACTTTGAAAAATTTTCTGAGTCTGAGCGTATATCAAGATTTTGTATATTCGTCGATACTTTGAAAATTTTTCTGAGTCTGAACGTATATCAAGATTTTTTATATTCGTCGATAAATTGAAAATTTTTCTGAGTCTGAGCGTATATCAAGATTTTGTATATTCGTCGATACTTTGAAAAATTTTCTGAGTCTGAACGTATATCAAGATTTTTTATATTCGTCGATACTTTGAAAAATTTTCTGAGTCTGAGCGTATATCAAGATTTTGTATATTCGTCGATACTTTGAAAATTTTTCTGAGTCTGAACGTATATCAAGATTTTTTATATTCGTCGATAAATTGAAAATTTTTCTGAGTCTGAGCGTATATCAAGATTTTGTATATTCGTCGATACTTTGAAAATTTTTCTGAGTCTGAGCGTATATCAAGATTTTTTAAATTCGTCGATACTTTGAAAAATTTTCTGAGTCTGAGCGTATATCAAGATTTTTTATATTCGTCGATACTTTGAAAATTTTTCTGAGTCTGAGCGTATATCAAGATTGTTTATATTCGTCGATACTTTGAAAATTTTTCTGAGTCTGAGCGTATATCAAGATTTTGTATATTCGTCGATACTTTGAAAAATTTTCTGAGTCTGAACGTATATCAAGATTTTGTATATTCGTCGATATTTTGAAAAATTTTCTGAGTCTGAGCGTATATCAAGATTTTTTATATTCGTCGATACTTTGAAAAATTTTCTGAGTCTGAGCGTATATCAAGATTTTTTATATTCGTCGATACTTTGAAAAATTTTCTGAGTCTGAGCGTATATCAAGATTTTTTATATTCGTCGATAAATTGAAAATTTTTCTGAGTCTGAGCGTATATCAAGATTTTGTATATTCGTCGATACTTTGAAAAATTTTCTGAGTCTGAACGTATATCAAGATTTTGTATATTCGTCGATATTTTGAAAAATTTTCTGAGTCTGAGCGTATATCAAGATTTTTTATATTCGTCGATACTTTGAAAAATTTTCTGAGTCTGAACGTATATCAAGATTTTGTATATTCGTCGATATTTTGAAAAATTTTCTGAGTCTGAGCGTATATCAAGATTTTTTATATTCGTCGATACTTTGAAAATTTTTCTGAGTCTGAGCGTATATCAAGATTTTGTATATTCGTCGATACTTTGAAAAATTTTCTGAGTCTGAACGTATATCAAGATTTTGTATATTCGTCGATATTTTGAAAAAATTTCTGAGTCTGAGCGTATATCAAGATTTTTTATATTCGTCGATACTTTGAAAATTTTTCTGAGTCTGAGCGTATATCAAGATTTTGTATATTCGTCGATACTTTGAAAAATTTTCTGAGTCTGAACGTATATCAAGATTTTGTATATTCGTCGATATTTTGAAAAATTTTCTGAGTCTGAGCGTATATCAAGATTTTTTATATTCGTCGATAAATTGAAAATTTTTCTGAGTCTGAGCGTATATCAAGATTTTGTATATTCGTCGATACTTTGAAAATTTTTCTGAGTCTGAGCGTATATCAAGATTTTGTATATTCGTCGATACTTTGAAAAATTTTCTGAGTCTGAACGTATATCAAGATTTTGTATATTCGTCGATATTTTGAAAAATTTTCTGAGTCTGAGCGTATATCAAGATTTTTTATATTCGTCGATACTTTGAAAAATTTTCTGAGTCTGAGCGTATATCAAGATTTTTTATATTCGTCGATAAATTGAAAATTTTTCTGAGTCTGAGCGTATATCAAGATTTTGTATATTCGTCGATACTTTGAAAAATTTTCTGAGTCTGAACGTATATCAAGATTTTGTATATTCGTCGATATTTTGAAAAATTTTCTGAGTGTGAGCGTATATCAAGATTTTTTATATTCGTCGATACTTTGAAAAATTTTCTGAGTCTGAACGTATATCAAGATTTTGTATATTCGTCGATATTTTGAAAAATTTTCTGAGTGTGAGCGTATATCAAGATTTTTTATATTCGTCGATAAATTGAAAATTTTTCTGAGTCTGAGCGTATATCAAGATTTTGTATATTCGTCGATACTTTGAAAAATTTTCTGAGTCTGAACGTATATCAAGATTTTGTATATTCGTCGATATTTTGAAAAATTTTCTGAGTCTGAGCGTATATCAAGATTTTTTATATTCGTCAATACTTTGAAAATTTTTCTGAGTCTGAGCGTATATCAAGATTGTTTATATTCGTCGATACTTTGAAAATTTTTCTGAGTCTGAGCGTATATCAAGATTTTGTATATTCGTTGATACTTTGAAAATTTTTCTGAGTCTGAGCGTATATCAAGATTTTGTATATTCGTCGATACTTTGAAAATTTTTCTGAGTCTGAACGTATATCAAGATTTTTTATATTCGTCGATATTTTGAACATTTTTCTGAGTCTGAGCGTATATCAAGATTTTGTATATTCGTCGATACTTTGAAAATTTTTCTGAGTCTGAACGTATATCAAGATTTTTTATATTCGTCGATATTTTGAACATTTTTCTGAGTCTGAGCGTATATCAAGATTTTTTATATTCGTCGATACTTTGAAACTTTTTCTGAGTCTGAACGTATATCAAGATTTTGTATATTCGTCGATATTTTGAAAATTTTTCTGAGTCTGAGCGTATATCAAGATTTTTTATATTCGTCGATACTTTGAAAATTTTTCTGAGTCTGAACGTATATCAAGATTTTTTATATTCGTCGATAAATTGAAAATTTTTCTGAGTCTGAGCGTATATCAAGATTTTGTATATTCGTCGATACTTTGAAAAATTTTCTGAGTCTGAGCGTATATCAAGATTTTTTATATTCGTCGATACTTTGAAAATTTTTCTGAGTCTGAGCGTATATCAAGATTTTTTATATTCGTCGATAAATTGAAAATTTTTCTGAGTCTGAGCGTATATCAAGATTTTTTATATTCGTCGATACTTTGAAAAATTTTCTGAGTCTGAGCGTATATCAAGATTTTTTATATTCGTCGATACTTTGAAAATTTTTCTGAGTCTGAACGTATATCAAGATTTTTTATATTCGTCGATAAATTGAGAATTTTTCTGAGTCTGAGCGTATATCAAGATTTTTTATATTCGTCGATACTTTGAAAATTTTTCTGAGTCTGAGCGTATATCAAGATTTTTTATATTCGTCGATACTTTGAAAATTTTTCTGAGTCTGAGCGTATATCAAGATTTTTTATATTCGTCGATACTTTGAAACTTTTTCTGAGTCTGAGCGTATATCAAGATTTTTTATATTCGTCGATAAATTGAAAATTTTTCTGAGTCTGAGCGTATATCAAGATTTTGTATATTCGTCGATACTTTGAAAAAATTTCTGAGTCTGAGCGTATATCAAGATTTTTTATATTCGTCGAAACTTTGAAAATTTTTCTGAGTCTGAGCGTATATCAAGATTTTGTATATTCGTCGATACTTTGAAAATTTTTCTGAGTCCGAGCGTATATCAAGATTTTTTATATTCGTCGATACTTTGAAAATTTTTCTGAGTCTGAGCGTATATCAAGATTTTGTATATTCGTCGATACTTTGAAAAATTGTCTGAGTCTGAGCGTATATCAAGATTTTTTATATTCGTCGAAACTTTGAAAATTTTTCTGAGTCTGAGCGTATATCAAGATTTTGTATATTCGTCGATACTTTGAAAATTTTTCTGAGTCTGAGCGTATATCAAGATTTTGTATATTCGTCGATACTTTGAAAATTTTTCTGAGTCTGAACGTATATCAAGATTTTTTATATTCGTCGATATTTTGAAAATTTTTCTGAGTCTGAGCGTATATCAAGATTTTTTATATTCGTCGATAAATTGAAAATTTTTCTGAGTCTGAGCGTATATCAAGATTTTGTATATTCGTCGATACTTTGAAAAATTTTCTGAGTCTGAACGTATATCAAGATTTTGTATATTCGTCGATATTTTGAAAAATTTTCTGAGTCTGAGCGTATATCAAGATTTTTTATATTCGTCGATACTTTGAAATATTTTCTGAGTCTGAGCGTATATCAAGATTTTTTATATTCGTCGATACTTTGAAAATTTTTCTGAGTCTGAGCGTATATCAAGATTTTTTATATTCGTCGATACTTTGAAAATTTTTCTGAGTCTGAGCGTATATCAAGATTTTTTATATTCGTCGATACTTTGAAAAATTTTCTGAGTCTGAACGTATATCAAGATTTTTTATATTCGTCGATAAATTGAAAATTTTTCTGAGTCTGAGCGTATATCAAGATTTTTTATATTCGTCGATACTTTGAAAAATTTTCTGAGTCTGAGCGTATATCAAGATTTTGTATATTCGTCGATACTTTGAAAATTTTTCTGAGTCTGAGCGTATATCAAGATTTTTTAAATTCGTCGATACTTTGAAAAATTTTCTGAGTCTGAGCGTATATCAAGATTTTTTATATTCGTCGATACTTTGAAAATTTTTCTGAGTCTGAGCGTATATCAAGATTGTTTATATTCGTCGATACTTTGAAAATTTTTCTGAGTCTGAGCGTATATCAAGATTTTGTATATTCGTCGATACTTTGAAAAATTTTCTGAGTCTGAACGTATATCAAGATTTTGTATATTCGTCGATATTTTGAAAAATTTTCTGAGTCTGAGCGTATATCAAGATTTTTTAAATTCGTCGATACTTTGAAAAATTTTCTGAGTCTGAGCGTATATCAAGATTTTGTATATTCGTCGATACTTTGAAAAATTTTCTGAGTCTGAGCGTATATCAAGATTTTTTAAATTCGTCGATACTTTGAAAATTTTTCTGAGTCTGAGCGTATATCAAGATTTTTTAAATTCGTCGATAAATTGAAAATTTTTCTGAGTCTGAGCGTATATCAAGATTTTGTATATTCGTCGATACTTTGAAAAATTTTCTGAGTCTGAGCGTATATCAAGATTTTTTATATTCGTCGATAAATTGAAAATTTTTCTGAGTCTGAGCGTATATCAAGATTTTGTATATTCGTCGATACTTTGAAAAATTTTCTGAGTCTGAACGTATATCAAGATTTTTTATATTCGTCGATACTTTGAAAATTTTTCTGAGTCTGAGCGTATATCAAGATTTTTTATATTCGTCGATACTTTGAAAAATTTTCTGAGTCTGAGCGTATATCAAGATTTTGTATATTCGTCGATACTTTGAAAATTTTTCTGAGTCTGAGCGTATATCAAGATTGTTTATATTCGTCGATACTTTGAAAATTTTTCTGAGTCTGAGCGTATATCAAGATTTTGTATATTCGTCGATACTTTGAAAAATTTTCTGAGTCTGAACGTATATCAAGATTTTGTATATTCGTCGATATTTTGAAAAATTTTCTGAGTCTGAGCGTATATCAAGATTTTTTATATTCGTCGATACTTTGAAAAATTTTCTGAGTCTGAACGTATATCAAGATTTTGTATATTCGTCGATATTTTGAAAAATTTTCTGAGTCTGAGCGTATATCAAGATTTTTTATATTCGTCGATAAATTGAAAATTTTTCTGAGTCTGAGCGTATATCAAGATTTTGTATATTCGTCGATACTTTGAAAATTTTTCTGAGTCTGAGCGTATATCAAGATTTTTTAAATTCGTCGATACTTTGAAAAATTTTCTGAGTCTGAGCGTATATCAAGATTTTTTATATTCGTCGATACTTTGAAAATTTTTCTGAGTCTGAGCGTATATCAAGATTGTTTATATTCGTCGATACTTTGAAAATTTTTCTGAGTCTGAGCGTATATCAAGATTTTGTATATTCGTCGATACTTTGAAAAATTTTCTGAGTCTGAACGTATATCAAGATTTTGTATATTCGTCGATATTTTGAAAAATTTTCTGAGTCTGAGCGTATATCAAGATTTTGTATATTCGTCGATACTTTGAAAAATTTTCTGAGTCTGAGCGTATATCAAGATTTTTTATATTCGTCGATACTTTGAAAAATTTTCTGAGTCTGAGCGTATATCAAGATTTTTTATATTCGTCGATAAATTGAAAATTTTTCTGAGTCTGAGCGTATATCAAGATTTTGTATATTCGTCGATACTTTGAAAAATTTTCTGAGTCTGAACGTATATCAAGATTTTGTATATTCGTCGATATTTTGAAAAATTTTCTGAGTCTGAGCGTATATCAAGATTTTTTATATTCGTCGATACTTTGAAAAATTTTCTGAGTCTGAACATATATCAAGATTTTGTATATTCGTCGATATTTTGAAAAATTTTCTGAGTCTGAGCGTATATCAAGATTTTTTATATTCGTCGATACTTTGAAAATGTTTCTGAGTCTGAGCGTATATCAAGATTTTGTATATTCGTCGATACTTTGAAAAATTTTCTGAGTCTGAACGTATATCAAGATTTTGTATATTCGTCGATACTTTGAAAAATTTTCTGAGTCTGAACGTATATCAAGATTTTGTATATTCGTCGATATTTTGAAAAATTTTCTGAGTCTGAGCGTATATCAAGATTTTTTATATTCGTCGATAAATTGAAAATTTTTCTGAGTCTGAGCGTATATCAAGATTTTGTATATTCGTCGATACTTTGAAAATTTTTCTGAGTCTGAGCGTATATCAAGATTTTGTATATTCGTCGATACTTTGAAAAATTTTCTGAGTCTGAACGTATATCAAGATTTTGTATATTCGTCGATATTTTGAAAAATTTTCTGAGTCTGAGCGTATATCAAGATTTTTTATATTCGTCGATACTTTGAAAAATTTTCTGAGTCTGAGCGTATATCAAGATTTTTTATATTCGTCGATACTTTGAAAAATTTTCTGAGTCTGAGCGTATATCAAGATTTTTTATATTCGTCGATAAATTGAAAATTTTTCTGAGTATGAGCGTATATCAAGATTTTGTATATTCGTCGATACTTTGAAAAATTTTCTGAGTCTGAACGTATATCAAGATTTTGTATATTCGTCGATATTTTGAAAAATTTTCTGAGTCTGAGCGTATATCAAGATTTTTTATATTCGTCGATACTTTGAAAAATTTTCTGAGTCTGAACGTATATCAAGATTTTGTATATTCGTCGATATTTTGAAAAATTTTCTGAGTCTGAGCGTATATCAAGATTTTTTATATTCGTCGATAAATTGAAAATTTTTCTGAGTCTGAGCGTATATCAAGATTTTGTATATTCGTCGATACTTTGAAAAATTTTCTGAGTCTGAACGTATATCAAGATTTTGTATATTCGTCGATATTTTGAAAAATTTTCTGAGTCTGAGCGTATATCAAGATTTTTTATATTCGTCGATACTTTGAAAATTTTTCTGAGTCTGAGCGTATATCAAGATTGTTTATATTCGTCGATACTTTGAAAATTTTTCTGAGTCTGAGCGTATATCAAGATTTTGTATATTCGTCGATACTTTGAAAAATTTTCTGAGTCTGAACGTATATCAAGATTTTGTATATTCGTCGATATTTTGAAAAATTTTCTGAGTCTGAGCGTATATCAAGATTTTTTATATTCGTCGATACTTTGAAAAATTTTCTGAGTCTGAGCGTATATCAAGATTTTTTATATTCGTCGATAAATTGAAAATTTTTCTGAGTCTGAGCGTATATCAAGATTTTGTATATTCGTCGATACTTTGAAAAATTTTCTGAGTCTGAACGTAT
The DNA here is from genome assembly GCA_028476595.1 of Obolodiplosis robiniae. Lineage (NCBI taxonomy): Eukaryota > Metazoa > Arthropoda > Insecta > Diptera > Cecidomyiidae > Obolodiplosis > Obolodiplosis robiniae. The sequence continues at coordinate 28,214,855 of CM052015.1, read as the reverse complement.
ATCAAGATTTTGTATATTCGTCGATATTTTGAAAAATTTTCTGAGTCTGAACGTATATCAAGATTTTGTATATTCGTCGATATTTTGAAAAATTTATACTTTGAAAATTTTTCTGAGTCTGAGCGTATATCAAGATTTTTTATATTCGTCGATACTTTGAAAATTTTTCTGAGTCTGAGCGTATATCAAGATTTTTTATATTCGTCGATACTTTGAAAATTTTTCTGAGTCTGAGCGTATATCAAGATTTTTTATATTCGTCGATAAATTGAAAAATTTTCTGAGTCTGAGCGTATATCAAGATTTTTTATATTCGTCGATACTTTGAAAATTTTTCTGAGTCTGAGCGTATATCAAGATTTTTTATATTCGTCGATACTTTGAAAATTTTTCTGAGTCTGAGCGTATATCAAGATTTTTTATATTCGTCGATACTTTGAAAATTTTTCTGAGTCTGAGCGTATATCAAGATTTTGTATATTCGTCGATACTTTGAAAAATTTTCTGAGTCTGAACGTGTATCAATATTTTTTATATTCGTCGATATTTTGAAAATTTTTCTGAGTCTGAGCGTATATCAAGATTTTTTATATTCGTCGATACTTTGAAAATTTTTCTGAGTCTGATCGAATATCAAGATTTTTTATATTCGTCGAAACTTTGAAAATTTTTCTGAGTCTGAGCGTATATCAAGATTTTGTATATTCGTCGATACTTTGAAAAATTTTCTGAGTCTGAGCGTATATCAAGATTTTTTATATTCGTCGATATTTTGAAAATTTTTCTGAGTCTGAACGTATATCAAGATTTTTTATATTCGTCGATAAATTGAAAATTTTTCTGAGTCTGATCGTATATCAAGATTTTTTATATTCGTCGAAACTTTGAAAATTTTTCTGAGTCTGAGCGTATATCAAGATTTTGTATATTCGTCGATACTTTGAAAAATTTTCTGAGTCTGAGCGTATATCAAGATTTTTTATATTCGTCGATACTTTGAAAATTTTTCTGAGTCTGAGCGTATATCAAGATTTTTTATATTCGTCGATACTTTGAAAATTTTTCTGAGTCTGAGCGTATATCAAGATTTTTTATATTCGTCGATACTTTGAAAAATTTTCTGAGTCTGAGCGTATATCAAGATTTTTTATATTCGTCGATACTTTGAAAATTTTTCTGAGTCTGAGCGTATATCAAGATTTTTTATATTCGTCGATACTTTGAAAATTTTTCTGAGTCTGAGCGTATATCAAGATTTTTTATATTCGTCGATACTTTGAAAATTTTTCTGAGTCTGAGCGTATATCAAGATTTTTTATATTCGTCGATAAATTGAAAATTTTTCTGAGTCTGAGCGTATATCAAGATTTTGTATATTCGTCGATATTTTGAAAAATTTTCTGAGTCTGAGCGTATATCAAGATTTTGTATATTCGTCGATACTTTGAAAAATTTTCTGAGTCTGAGCGTATATCAAGATTTTTTATATTCGTCGATACTTTGAAAATTTTTCTGAGTCTGAGCGTATATCAAGATTTTTTATATTCGTCGATACTTTGAAAATTTTTCTGAGTCTGAGCGTATATCAAGATTTTGTATATTCGTCGATATTTTGAAAAATTTTCTGAGTCTGAGCGTATATCAAGATTTTGTATATTCGTCGATACTTTGAAAAATTTTCTGAGTCTGAGCGTATATCAAGATTTTTTATATTCGTCGATACTTTGAAAATTTTTCTGAGTCTGAGCGTATATCAAGATTTTTTATATTCGTCGATACTTTGAAAATTTTTCTGAGTCTGAACGTATATCAAGATTTTTTATATTCGTCGATATTTTGAAAATTTTTCTGAGTCTGAGCGTATATCAAGATTTTTTATATTCGTCGATACTTTGAAACTTTTTCTGAGTCTGAACGTATATCAAGATTTTGTATATTCGTCGATATTTTGAAAATTTTTCTGAGTCTGAGCGTATATCAAGATTTTTTATATTCGTCGATACTTTGAAACTTTTTCTGAGTCTGAACGTATATCAAGATTTTGTATATTCGTCGATATTTTGAAAATTTTTCTGAGTCTGAGCGTATATCAAGATTTTTTATATTCGTCGATACTTTGAAACTTTTTCTGAGTCTGAACGTATATCAAGATTTTTTATATTCGTCGATATTTTGAAAATTTTTCTGAGTCTGAGCGTATATCAAGATTTTTTATATTCGTCGATACTTTGAAAATTTTTCTGAGTCTGAGCGTATATCAAGATTTTTTATATTCGTCGATACTTTGAAACTTTCTCTGAGTCTGAACGTATATCAAGATTTTTTATATTCGTCGATACTTTGAAACTTTTTCTGAGTCTGAACGTATATCAAGATTTTGTATATTCGTCGATATTTTGAAAATTTTTCTGAGTCTGAGCGTATATCAAGATTTTTTATATTCGTCGATACTTTGAAAATTTTTCTGAGTCTGAGCGTATATCAAGATTTTTTATATTCGTCGATACTTTGAAAATTTTTCTGAGTCTGAGCGTATATCAAGATTTTTTATATTCGTCGATACTTTGAAACTTTTTCTGAGTCTGAACGTATATCAAGATTTTTTATATTCGTCGATAAATTGAAAATTTTTCTGAGTCTGAGCGTATATCAAGATTTTGTATATTCGTCGATACTTTGAAAAATTTTCTGAGTCTGAACGTATATCAAGATTTTGTATATTCGTCGATATTTTGAAAAATTTTCTGAGTCTGAGCGTATATCAAGATTTTGTATATTCGTCGATACTTTGAAAAATTTTCTGAGTCTGAGCGTATATCAAGATTTTTTATATTCGTCGATACTTTGAAAATTTTTCTGAGTCTGAGCGTATATCAAGATTTTTTATATTCGTCGATACTTTGAAAATTTTTCTGAGTCTGAGCGTATATCAAGATTTTTTATATTCGTCGATACTTTGAAAATTTTTCTGAGTCTGAGCGTATATCAAGATTTTTTATATTCGTCGATAAATTGAAAATTTTTCTGAGTCTGAGCGTATATCAAGATTTTGTATATTCGTCGATACTCTGAAAAATTTTCTGAGTCTGAACGTATATCAAGATTTTGTATATTCGTCGATATTTTGAAAAAAATTCTGAGTCTGAGCGTATATCAAGATTTTTTATATTCGTCGATACTTTGAAAATTTTTCTGAGTCTGAACGTATATCAAGATTTTTTATATTCGTCGATATTTTGAAAATTTTTCTGAGTCTGAGCGTATATCAAGATTTTTTATATTCGTCGATACTTTGAAACTTTTTCTGAGTCTGAACGTATATCAAGATTCTGTATATTCGTCGATATTTTGAAAATTTTTCTGAGTCTGAGCGTATATCAAGATTTTTTATATTCGTCGATACTTTGAAAATTTTTCTGAGTCTGAACGTATATCAAGATTTTTTATATTCGTCGATACTTTGAAAATTTTTCTGAGTCTGAGCGTATATCAAGATTTTGTATATTCGTCGATACTTTGAAAATTTTTCTGAGTCTGAGCGTATATCAAGATTTTGTATATTCGTCGATACTTTGAAAATTTTTCTGAGTCTGAGCGTATATCAAGATTTTTTATATTCGTCGATACTTTGAAAAATTTTCTGAGTCTGAACGTATATCAAGATTCTGTATATTCGTCGATATTTTGAAAATTTTTCTGAGTCTGAGCGTATATCAAGATTTTTTATATTCGTCGATACTTTGAAAATTTTTCTGAGTCTGAACGTATATCAAGATTTTTTATATTCGTCGATACTTTGAAAATTTTTCTGAGTCTGAGCGTATATCAAGATTTGTATATTCGTCGATACTTTGAAAATTTTTCTGAGTCTGAGCGTATATCAAGATTTTGTATATTCGTCGATACTTTGAAAATTTTTCTGAGTCTGAGCGTATATCAAGATTTTTTATATTCGTCGATACTTTGAAACTTTTTCTGAGTCTGAACGTATATCAAGATTCTGTATATTCGTCGATATTTTGAAAATTTTTCTGAGTCTGAGCGTATATCAAGATTTTGTATATTCGTCGATACTTTGAAAATTTTTCTGAGTCTGAGCGTATATCAAGATTTTTTATATTCGTCGATACTTTGAAAAATTTTCTGAGTCTGAACGTATATCAATATTTTTTAAATTCGTCGATACTTTGAAAATTTTTCTGAGTCTGAGCGTATATCAAGATTTTTTATATTCGTCGATACTTTGAAAAATTCTCTGAGTCTGAGCGTATATCAAGATTTTTTATATTCGTCGATACTTTGAAAATTTTTCTGAGTCTGAGCGTATATCAAGATTTTTTATATTCGTCGATACTTTGAAAATTTTTCTGAGTCTGAGCGTATATCAAGATTTTGTATATTCGTCGATACTTTGAAAATTTTTCTGAGTCTGAGCGTATATCAAGATTTTGTATATTCGTCGATACTTTGAAAATTTTTCTGAGTCTGAGCGTATATCAAGATTTTGTATATTCGTCGATACTTTGAAAATTTTTCTGAGTCTGAGCGTATATCAAGATTTTTTATATTCGTCGATACTTTGAAAAATTTTCTGAGTCTGAACGTATATCAATATTTTTTAAATTCGTCGATACTTTGAAAATTTTTCTGAGTCTGAGCGTATATCAAGATTTTTTATATTCGTCGATACTTTGAAAATTTTTCTGAGTCTGAGCGTATATCAAGATTTTGTATATTCGTCGATACTTTGAAAATTTTTCTGAGTCTGAGCGTATATCAAGATTTTTTATATTCGTCGATACTTTGAAACTTTTTCTGAGTCTGAGCGTATATCAAGATTTTTTATATTCGTCGATAAATTGAAAATTTTTCTGAGTCTGAGCGTATATCAAGATTTTTTATATTCGTCGATACTTTGAAAAAATTTCTGAGTCTGAGCGTATATCAAGATTTTTTATATTCGTCGAAACTTTGAAAATTTTTCTGAGTCTGAGCGTATATCAAGATTTTGTATATTCGTCGATACTTTGAAAATTTTTCTGAGTCCGAGCGTATATCAAGATTTTTTATATTCGTCGATATTTTGAAAATTTTTCTGAGTCTGAGCGTATATCAAGATTTTTTATATTCGTCGAAACTTTGAAAATTTTTCTGAGTCTGAGCGTATATCAAGATTTTGTATATTCGTCGATACTTTGAAAATTTTTCTGAGTCTGAGCGTATATCAAGATTTTGTATATTCGTCGATACTTTGAAAATTTTTCTGAGTCTGAACGTATATCAAGATTTTATAAATTCGTCGATACTTTGAAAAATTTTCTGAGTCTGAGCGTATATCAAGATTTTGTATATTCGTCGATACTTTGAAAATTTTTCTGAGTCTGAGCGTATATCAAGATTTTTTATATTCGTCGATAAATTGAAAATTTTTCTGAGTCTGAGCGTATATCAAGATTTTGTATATTCGTCGATACTTTGAAAAATTTTCTGAGTCTGAGCGTATATCAAGATTTTTTAAATTCGTCGATACTTTGAAAAATTTTCTGAGTCTGAGCGTATATCAAGATTTTTTATATTCGTCGATACTTTGAAAATTTTTCTGAGTCTGATCGTATATCAAGATTTTTTATATTCGTCGATAAATTGAAAATTTTTCTGAGTCTGATCGTATATCAAGATTTTTTATATTCGTCGATACTTTGAAACTTTTTCTGAGTCTGAACGTATATCAAGATTTTTTATATTCGTCGATAAATTGAAAATTTTTCTGAGTCTGAGCGTATATCAAGATTTTGTATATTCGTCGATACTTTGAAACTTTTTCTGAGTCTGAGCGTATATCAAGATTTTTTATATTCGTCGATACTTTGAAACTTTTTCTGAGTCTGAACGTATATCAAGATTTTTTATATTCGTCGATAAATTGAAAATTTTTCTGAGTCTGATCGTATATCAAGATTTTTTATATTCGTCGATACTTTGAAACTTTTTCTGAGTCTGAACGTATATCAAGATTTTGTATATTCGTCGATACTTTGAAAAATTTTCTGAGTCTGAGCGTATATCAAGATTTTTTATATTCGTCGAAACTTTGAAAATTTTTCTGAGTCTGAGCGTATATCAAGATTTTGTATATTCGTCGATACTTTGAAAATTTTTCTGAGTCCGAGCGTATATCAAGATTTTTTATATTCGTCGATACTTTGAAAATTTTTCTGAGTCTGAGCGTATATCAAGATTTTGTATATTCGACGATACTTTGAAAAATTTTCTGAGTCTGAGCGTATATCAAGATTTTTTATATTCGTCGAAACTTTGAAAATTTTTCTGAGTCTGAACGTATATCAAGATTTTGTATATTCGTCGATATTTTGAAAAAAATTTCTGAGTCTGAGCGTATATCAAGATTTTGTATATTCGTCGATACTTTGAAAATTTTTCTGAGTCTGAACGTATATCAAGATTTTTTATATTCGTCGATACTTTGAAACTTTTTCTGAGTCCGAGCGTATATCAAGATTTTTTATATTCGTCGATACTTTGAAAATTTTTCTGAGTCTGAGCGTATATCAAGATTTTGTATATTCGTCGATACTTTGAAAATTTTTCTGAGTCTGAACGTATATCAAGATTTTGTATATTCGTCGATACTTTGAAAATTTTTCTGAGTCCGAGCGTATATCAAGATTTTTTATATTCGTCGATACTTTGAAAATTTTTCTGAGTCTGAGCGTATATCAAGATTTTGTATATTCGACGATACTTTGAAAAATTTTCTGAGTCTGAGCGTATATCAAGATTTTTTATATTCGTCGAAACTTTGAAAATTTTTCTGAGTCTGAACGTATATCAAGATTTTGTATATTCGTCGATATTTTGAAAAAAATTTCTGAGTCTGAGCGTATATCAAGATTTTGTATATTCGTCGATACTTTGAAAATTTTTCTGAGTCTGAACGTATATCAAGATTTTTTATATTCGTCGATATTTTGAAAATTTTTCTGAGTCTGAGCGTATATCAAGATTTTTTATATTCGTCGATACTTTGAAACTTTTTCTGAGTCTGAACGTATATCAAGATTTTGTATATTCGTCGATATTTTGAAAATTTTTCTGAGTCTGAGCGTATATCAAGATTTTTTATATTCGTCGATACTTTGAAAATTTTTCTGAGTCTGAACGTATATCAAGATTTTTTATATTCGTCGATAAATTGAAAATTTTTCTGAGTCTGAGCGTATATCAAGATTTTGTATATTCGTCGATACTTTGAAAAATTTTCTGAGTCTGAGCGTATATCAAGATTTTTTATATTCGTCGAAACTTTGAAAATTTTTCTGAGTCTGAACGTATATCAAGATTTTGTATATTCGTCGATATTTTGAAAAAAATTTCTGAGTCTGAGCGTATATCAAGATTTTGTATATTCGTCGATACTTTGAAAATTTTTCTGAGTCTGAACGTATATCAAGATTTTTTATATTCGTCGATACTTTGAAACTTTTTCTGAGTCCGAGCGTATATCAAGATTTTTTATATTCGTCGATACTTTGAAAATTTTTCTGAGTCTGAGCGTATATCAAGATTTTGTATATTCGTCGATACTTTGAAAATTTTTCTGAGTCTGAACGTATATCAAGATTTTGTATATTCGTCGATACTTTGAAAATTTTTCTGAGTCCGAGCGTATATCAAGATTTTTTATATTCGTCGATACTTTGAAAATTTTTCTGAGTCTGAGCGTATATCAAGATTTTGTATATTCGACGATACTTTGAAAAATTTTCTGAGTCTGAGCGTATATCAAGATTTTTTATATTCGTCGAAACTTTGAAAATTTTTCTGAGTCTGAACGTATATCAAGATTTTGTATATTCGTCGATATTTTGAAAAAAATTTCTGAGTCTGAGCGTATATCAAGATTTTGTATATTCGTCGATACTTTGAAAATTTTTCTGAGTCTGAACGTATATCAAGATTTTTTATATTCGTCGATATTTTGAAAATTTTTCTGAGTCTGAGCGTATATCAAGATTTTTTATATTCGTCGATACTTTGAAAATTTTTCTGAGTCTGAGCGTATATCAATATTTTTTATATTCGTCGATACTTTGAAAAATTTTCTGAGTCTGAGCGTATATCAAGATTTTGTATATTCGTCGATACTTTGAAAATTTTTCTGAGTCTGAGCTTATATCAAGATTTTTTATATTCGTCGATACTTTGAAAATTTTTCTGAGTCTGAGCGTATATCAAGATTTTGTATATTCGTCGATACTTTGAAAAATTTTCTGAGTCTGAGCGTATATCAAGATTTTTTAAATTCGTCGATATTTTGAAAAATTTTCTGAGTCTGAGCGTATATCAAGATTTTTTATATTCGTCGATACTTTGAAAATTTTTCTGAGTCTGAGCGTATATCAAGATTTTTTATATTCGTCGATAAATTGAAAATTTTTCTGAGTCTGAACGTATATCAAGATTTTGTATATTCGTCGATACTTTGAAAAATTTTCTGAGTCTGAACGTATATCAAGATTTTGTATATTCGTCGATATTTTGAAAATTTTTCTGAGTCTGAGCGTATATCAAGATTTTTTATATTCGTCGATACTTTGAAAATTTTTCTGAGTCTGAGCGTATATCAAGATTTTTTATATTCGTCGATACTTTGAAAATTTTTCTGAGTCTGAGCGTATATCAAGATTTTTTATATTCGTCGATACTTTGAAAATTTTTCTGAGTCTGAGCGTATATCAAGATTTTTTATATTCGTCGATACTTTGAAAATTTTTCTGAGTCTGAACGTATATCAAGATTTTTTATATTCGTCGATAAATTGAAAATTTTTCTGAGTCTGAGCGTATATCAAGATTTTTTATATTCGTCGATACTTTGAAAATTTTTCTGAGTCTGAGCGTATATCAAGATTTTTTATATTCGTCGATACTTTGAAAATTTTTCTGAGTCTGAGCGTATATCAAGATTTTGTATATTCGTCGATATTTTGAAAAATTTTCTGAGTCTGAGCGTATATCAAGATTTTGTATATTCGTCGATACTTTGAAAAATTTTCTGAGTCTGAGCGTATATCAAGATTTTTTATATTCGTCGATACTTTGAAAATTTTTCTGAGTCTGAGCGTATATCAAGATTTTTTATATTCGTCGATACTTTGAAAATTTTTCTGAGTCTGAACGTATATCAAGATTTTTTATATTCGTCGATATTTTGAAAATTTTTCTGAGTCTGAGCGTATATCAAGATTTTTTATATTCGTCGATACTTTGAAACTTTTTCTGAGTCTGAACGTATATCAAGATTTTGTATATTCGTCGATATTTTGAAAATTTTTCTGAGTCTGAGCGTATATCAAGATTTTTTATATTCGTCGATACTTTGAAACTTTTTCTGAGTCTGAACGTCTATCAAGATTTTGTATATTCGTCGATATTTTGAAAATTTTTCTGAGTCTGAGCGTATATCAAGATTTTTTATATTCGTCGATACTTTGAAACTTTTTCTGAGTCTGAACGTATATCAAGATTTTTTATATTCGTCGATATTTTGAAAATTTTTCTGAGTCTGAGCGTATATCAAGATTTTTTATATTCGTCGATACTTTGAAAATTTTTCTGAGTCTGAGCGTATATCAAGATTTTTTATATTCGTCGATACTTTGAAACTTTTTCTGAGTCTGAACGTATATCAAGATTTTTTATATTCGTCGATACTTTGAAACTTTTTCTGAGTCTGAACGTATATCAAGATTTTTTATATTCGTCGATACTTTGAAAATTTTTCTGAGTCTGAGCGTATATCAAGATTTTTTATATTCGTCGATACTTTGAAAAATTTTTCTGAGTCTGAGCGTATATCAAGATTTTTTATATTCGTCGATACTTTGAAAATTTTTCTGAGTCTGAGCGTATATCAAGATTTTTTATATTCGTCGATACTTTGAAAATTTTTCTGAGTCTGAGCGTATATCAAGATTTTTTATATTCGTCGATACTTTGAAAATTTTTCTGAGTCTGAGCGTATATCAAGATTTTGTATATTCGTCGATACTTTGAAAAATTTTCTGAGTCTGAACGTATATCAAGATTTTTTATATTCGTCGATAAATTGAAAATTTTTCTGAGTCTGAGCGTATATCAAGATTTTTTATATTCGTCGATACTTTGAAAAAATTTCTGAGTCTGAGCGTATATCAAGATTTTGTATATTCGTCGATACTTTGAAAAATTTTCTGAGTCTGAACGTATATCAAGATTTTGTATATTCGTCGATATTTTGAAAAATTTTCTGAGTCTGAGCGTATATCAAGATTTTGTATATTCGTCGATACTTTGAAAAATTTTCTGAGTCTGAGCGTATATCAAGATTTTTTATATTCGTCGATACTTTGAAAATTTTTCTGAGTCTGAGCGTATATCAAGATTTTTTATATTCGTCGATACTTTGAAAATTTTTCTGAGTCTGAGCGTATATCAAGATTTTTTATATTCGTCGATACTTTGAAAATTTTTCTGAGTCTGAGCGTATATCAAGATTTTTTATATTCGTCGATAAATTGAAAATTTTTCTGAGTCTGAGCGTATATCAAGATTTTGTATATTCGTCGATACTCTGAAAAATTTTCTGAGTCTGAACGTATATCAAGATTTTGTATATTGGGCCGCTGTAATCAGAAATCGTTCAATCCTGTTCAATTGTTTGGCTTTTTTCCCAAAATTGGTGATGAGGTACGTTAGATGAGCTCGCATGGCTTTTTTGATAGGTTCAACCGCAAACCGTGAAATGATGTACTCAATGTCAGTGATCAAGTCGAGCGTAGGGATTGAATTCGAAGGTAGCGCAAATTTTGGACCAAGACCAAGGAGAATTAACATTTCTTGTGGCACGTCCACCCCAGATATATTTTTAACAAATGAGTCATCATATTTGATATCTGCCAAATGACTCTGTTGTTGTTTAAGTGTGGTAAATTTACGGTGGAGTCTCACATTGTTTGTCCTAAGGAGATGTTTATATTGGTCGTCTTCGATGTTGTCGGTGAGATTGTATGTGTTAGCTAAATTATCGAATACTGATTTTATGCGGTTTAATCATCACCAATTTTGGGAAAAAAGCCAAACAATTGAACAGGATTGAACGATTTCTGATTACAGCGGCCAAAACTACTGCACGATTCCTGAAAAATCACAAAGACATTTTTGTGTCGTCCAGTGACAAGGGGAACGTAACCATTATTGCAAAAAAAATCTGATTACGAACAAAAAATGGATGCGTTGCTCAATGACACGGACATATTCGAGATTTTACCTTCAGATCCGACAGCGACTCTGCAAAGTAAGAACAACCGCCTCATCAGCACTCTATTTAACTCCCACCGCCGACTGATTACTCAACAACAGTCCAAGCATCTTCGCACATACATAGCTATTCCGCCTCGAATTTTTGGACAGTTCAAATATCACAAAGAAGGTGTTCCAATACGACCTATTGTATCAACCATTAATTCAGCGTGCTACAAATTGTCCAAATTCCTTGCCAAACTGCTAAAAAAGTCATTCAGATCTCAATACACGCTGCGCAATTCCAAACAATTTGTCAAGTTTATCGTCAACAAGCATATTCCATCTGGATATAAACTGGTATCGTTCGACGTGTCAAATTGCTTCAACAACATATCAACCCCACTCGCCTTGGATATCGTAGCCAACCACTTCGACCATCGCATCAAACCACACACAGATATTCCCAAAGACACATTCATGAATCTACTCAAATTTTGCCTGATCGACTGCAACTACTTTAGCTATCGTGACAAAGTCATCAAAATGAAGAGTGGCTTGTTCATGGGCTCATCTTTGGCACCAATACTTGTTGAATGGGTGCTCCACGAAGTGATCAGCGACGCCATGCTGAAAGTCGATTTTCTCCCCCTTTTCTGGAAGGCGTATGTTGACGATCACGTGACTGCGATTCCAGCCGACAAGATTGATGTAATGCGTAACGCACTGGAGAGCTATGACCCAAACATCAAATTTACATATGAGACGGAAGACGACAACAAAAAAATCAACTATTTAGACATCACATTAATGCATGATGACGAAGGACGGGTACGAACCAATTGGTTTCATAAACCAATTGCGTCTAATCGACTACTAAACTACTATTCGACACACCCCGAAAAGATGAAACTGAATGTAGCCAAAAACTTTATTCGAAAAGTAATTTCGTTCAGCCATAAATCCTTCTGGTTTGAGAATCTTGAGCGCATAAAGAACATTCTCTCGAAGAACAATTACCCGATTGCAACCATCAACAAACTCATTGAGTCTGTGCGATGCGACAACATGAGAGCTAGATCCGAAAATCCACAAAGATTCGAAAGAAACAGCTATCGTTACCTTACAGTCGATTCACAACTAACGAACAGCATGAACACAATCGGCAACAACAACAGCACCAACAAAGTGTATTCATCGATTACTTTTGTGCCAGGATTGACAGAAAAAGTGGCCAGATCTTGTCGTTACTTTGTACCAGAAATTCAAGCAGCATTAAAACCAGCAAAGCAAGTTTCCGATTTATTTGAAAACATGAAAATGAAACTGCCACGTCAGCAAAAAAGTGGTGTTGTCTACAGCATCCCGTGTAACCAATGCAATACCAATTACATTGGAGAAACCATCCAAAAATTATGTGTGAGAATCGGCCAACATTCGATCGAATGCGAGAAAGTAAACACTGGGACAGCAAACACTAACAAAATAGCAGCACTAGCCGCTCATGTTAAGGACACCGGCCACTCATTCAATTTTGAGAAGGCCAAAATACTTTGCCAGCAAAAAAACAAACATAAATTACAAATTCAGGAAGTCAACCACATCATTAAAAATGAATCATCCGTTTGCAATTTCAAAACAGACAAAAAAGATTATAGCAACAGTTATTACAATCTAATCAAAAATAGTCTTTAACTAATTCAAATTCAAATATCCAATCATCTGATAAATTGACATTAGATTCATCCACTCATTTGACATTCCAATGCTTCTGCAATATTTACACCTAACTGTCAATGGTATTTTGCACTGTAATTGCCCAAAACGGCTCATTGTGATCAATTTTTTTGATTTTTGATTTAAGTCGCGCGTTCAGGTGCCTGATAGGTAATGTAATTGCCTCACAATATTGTACATACCAAATTTAAATCATAGCATTACGTTTGATTGTCACAGATCCTGAAGATGGAATTGTAAATTTCCGAAATATATAGATCATCATTCGAGCTGTGTGTTTAATTCAATTGGATTTATGGAAGCAATACAATCAACTGAAATACTGTTATCATACTGTTTTTCAGTTTGCAATACATAACAAATATCCAGCAATACAAAATGTATAGCGTTCTTAATGCTATCACCTCATTTTTTATATTCGTCGATACTTTGAAAATTTTTCTGAGTCTGAGCGTATATCAAGATTTTTTATATTCGTCGATACTTTGAAAATTTTTCTGAGTCTGAGCGTATATCAAGATTTTTTATATTCGTCAATAAATTGAAAATTTTTCTGAGTCTGAGCGTATATCAAGATTTTGTATATTCGTCGATACTTTGAAAAATTTTCTGAGTCTGAACGTATATCAAGATTTTGTATATTCGTTGATATTTTGAAAAATTTTCTGAGTCTGAGCGTATATCAAGATTTTTTATATTCGTCGATACTTTGAAAATTTTTCTGAGTCTGAACGTATATCAAGATTTTTTATATTCGTCGATATTTTGAAAATTTTTCTGAGTCTGAGCGTATATCAAGATTTTTTATATTCGTCGATACTTTGAAACTTTTTCTGAGTCTGAACGTATATCAAGATTTTGTATATTCGTCGATATTTTGAAAATTTTTCTGAGTCTGAGCGTATATCAAGATTTTTTATATTCGTCGATACTTTGAAAATTTTTCTGAGTCTGAACGTATATCAAGATTTTTTATATTCGTCGATACTTTGAAAATTTTTCTGAGTCTGAGCGTATATCAAGATTTTGTATATTCGTCGATACTTTGAAAATTTTTCTGAGTCTGAACGTATATCAAGATTTTGTATATTCGTCGATACTTTGAAAATTTTTCTGAGTCTGAGCGTATATCAAGATTTTTTATATTCGTCGATACTTTGAAACTTTTTCTGAGTCTGAGCGTATATCAAGATTTTTTATATTCGTCGATACTTTGAAAATTTTTCTGAGTCTGAACGTATATCAAGATTTTTTATATTCGTCGATATTTTGAAAATTTTTCTGAGTCTGAGCGTATATCAAGATTTTTTATATTCGTCGATACTTTGAAAAATTTTCTGAGTCTGAACGTATATCAATATTTTTTAAATTCGTCGATACTTTGAAAATTTTTCTGAGTCTGAGCGTATATCAAGATTTTTTATATTCGTCGATACTTTGAAAAATTTTCTGAGTCTGAGCGTATATCAAGATTTTTTATATTCGTCGATACTTTGAAACTTTTTCTGAGTCTGAGCGTATATCAAGATTTTTTATATTCGTCGATACTTTGAAACTTTTTCTGAGTCTGAACGTATATCAAGATTTTTTATATTCGTCGATAAATTGAAAATTTTTCTGAGTCTGAGCGTATATCAAGATTTTGTATATTCATCGATACTTTGAAAAATTTTCTGAGTCTGAGCGTATATCAAGATTTTTTATATTCGTCGAAACTTTGAAAATTTTTCTGAGTCTGAGCGTATATCAAGATTTTGTATATTCGTCGATACTTTGAAAATTTTTCTGAGTCCGAGCGTATATCAAGATTTTTTATATTCGTCGATACTATGAAAATTTTTCTGAGTCTGAACGTATATCAAGATTTTTTATATTCGTCGAAACTTTGAAAATTTTTCTGAGTCTGAGCGTATATCAAGATTTTGTATATTCGTCGATACTTTGAAAATTTTTCTGAGTCCGAGCGTATATCAAGATTTTTTATATTCGTCGATACTTTGAAAATTTTTCTGAGTCTGAGCGTATATCAAGATTTTTTATATTCGTCGATACTTTGAAAATTTTTCTGAGTCTGAGCGTATATCAAGATTTTTTATATTCGTCGATAAATTGAAAATTTTTCTGAGTCTGAGCGTATATCAAGATTTTGTATATTCGTCGATACTTTGAAAAATTTTCTGAGTCTGAACGTATATCAAGATTTTGTATATTCGTCGATATATTGAAAATTTTTCTGAGTCTGAGCGTATATCAAGATTTTTTATATTCGTCGATACTTTGAAAAATTTTCTGAGTCTGAACGTATATCAAGATTTTGTATATTCGTCGATATATTGAAAATTTTTCTGAGTCTGAACGTATATCAAGATTTTTTAAATTCGTCGATACTTTGAAAATTTTTCTGAGTCTGAGCGTATATCAAGATTTTTTAAATTCGTCGATACTTTGAAAAATTTTCTGAGTCTGAGCGTATATCAAGATTTTTTATATTCGTCGATACTTTGAAAATTTTTCTGAGTCTGAGCGTATATCAAGATTTTGTATATTCGTCGATATTTTGAAAATTTTTCTGAGTCTGAGCGTATATCAAGATTTTTTATATTCGTCGATACTTTGAAAATTTTTCTGAGTCCGAGCGTATATCAAGATTTTTTATATTCGTCGATACTTTGAAACTTTTTCTGAGTCTGAACGTATATCAAGATTTTTTTTATTCGTCGAAACTTTGAAAATTTTTCTGAGTCTGAACGTATATCAAGATTTTTTATATTCGTCGATACTTTGAAACTTTTTCTGAGTCTGAACGTATATCAAGATTTTTTATATTCGTCGATACTTTGAAAATTTTTCTGAGTCTGAACGTATATCAAGATTTTTTATATTCGTCGATACTTTGAAACTTTTTCTGAGTCTGAACGTATATCAAGATTTTTTATATTCGTCGAAACTTTGAAAATTTTTCTGAGTCTGAGCGTATATCAAGATTTTGTATATTCGTCGATACTTTGAAAATTTTTCTGAGTCTGAGCGTATATCAAGATTTTGTATATTCGTCGATATTTTGAAAATTTTTCTGAGTCTGAGCGTATATCAAGATTTTTTATATTCGTCGATACTTTGAAAATTTTTCTGAGTCTGAACGTATATCAAGATTTTTTATATTCGTCGATACTTTGAAAATTTTTCTGAGTCCGAGCGTATATCAATATTTTTTATATTCGTCGATACTTTGAAACTTTTTCTGAGTCTGAACGTATATCAAGATTTTTTATATTCGTCGAAACTTTGAAAATTTTTCTGAGTCTGAACGTATATCAAGATTTTTTATATTCGTCGATACTTTGAAACTTTTTCTGAGTCTGAACGTATATCAAGATTTTTTATATTCGTCGAAACTTTGAAAATTTTTCTGAGTCTGAGCGTATATCAAGATTTTTTATATTCGTCGATATTTTGAAAATTTTTCTGAGTCTGAGCGTATATCAAGATTTTGTATATTCGTCGATATTTTGAAAATTTTTCTGAGTCTGAGCGTATATCAAGATTTTTTATATTCGTCGATACTTTGAAAATTTGTCTGAGTCTGAGCATATATCAAGATTTTTTATATTCGTCGATACTTTGAAAATTTGTCTGAGTCTGAGCGTATATCAAGATTTTTTATATTCGTCGATATTTTGAAAATTTTTCTGAGTCTGAGCGTATATCAAGATTTTGTATATTCGTCGATATTTTGAAAAATTTTCTGAGTCTGAGCGTATATCAAGATTTTTTATATTCGTCGATACTTTGAAAATTTGTCTGAGTCTGAGCATATCTCAAGATTTTTTATATTCGTCGATACTTTGAAAATTTTTCTGAGTCTGAGCGTATATCAAGATTTTTTATATTCGTCGATATTTTGAAAATTTTTCTGAGTCTGAGCGTATATCATGATTTTGTATATTCGTCGATATTTTGAAAATTTTTCTGAGTCTGAGCGTATATCAAGATTTTTTATATTCGTCGATACTTTGAAAATTTGTCTGAGTCTGAGCATATATCAAGATTTTTTATATTCGTCGATACTTTGAACATTTTTCTGAGTCTGAGCGTATATCAAGATTTTGTATATTCGTCGATATTTTGAAAATTTTTCTGAGTCTGAGCGTATATCAAGATTTTTTATATTCGTCGATACTTTGAAAATTTGTCTGAGTCTGAGCATATATCAAGATTTTTTATATTCGTCGATACTTTGAAAATTTGTCTAAGTCTGAGCGTATATCAAGATTTTTTATATTCGTCGATATTTTGAAAAATTTTCTGAGTCTGAGCGTATATCAAGATTTTGTATATTCGTCGATATTTTGAAAAATTTTCTGAGTCTGAGCGTATATCAAGATTTTTTATATTCGTCGATACTTTGAAAATTTGTCTGAGTCTGAGCATATATCAAGATTTTTTATATTCGTCGATACTTTGAAAATTTTTCTGAGTCTGAGCGTATATCAAGATTTTTTATATTCGTCGAAACTTTGAAAATTTTTCTGAGTCTGAGCGTATATCAAGATTTTTTATATTCGTCGATATTTTGAAAATTTTTCTGAGTCTGAGCGTATATCAAGATTTTGTATATTCGTCGATATTTTGAAAATTTTTCTGAGTCTGAGCGTATATCAAGATTTTTTATATTCGTCGATACTTTGAAAATTTGTCTGAGTCTGAGCATATATCAAGATTTTTTATATTCGTCGATACTTTGAAAATTTGTCTGAGTCTGAGCGTATATCAAGATTTTTTATATTCGTCGATACTTTGAAAATTTGTCTGAGTCTGAGCATATATCAAGATTTTTTATATTCGTCGATACTTTGAAAATTTGTCTGAGTCTGAGCATATATCAAGATTTTTTATATTCGTCGATACTTTGAAAATTTTTCTGAGTCTGAGCGTATATCAAGATTTTTTATATTCGTCGATACTTTGAAAATTTGTCTGAGTCTGAGCATATATCAAGATTTTTTATATTCGTCGATACTTTGAAAATTTTTCTGAGTCTGAGCGTATATCAAGATTTTTTATATTCGTCGATACTTTGAAAATTTGTCTGAGTCTGAGCATATATCAAGATTTTTTATATTCGTCGATACTTTGAAAATTTGTCTGAGTCTGAGCATATATCAAGATTTTTTATATTCGTCGATACTTTGAACATTTTTCTGAGTCTGAGCGTATATCAAGATTTTGTATATTCGTCGATATTTTGAAAATTTTTCTGAGTCTGAGCGTATATCAAGATTTTTTATATTCGTCGATACTTTGAAAATTTGTCTGAGTCTGAGCATATATCAAGATTTTTTATATTCGTCGATACTTTGAAAATTTGTCTAAGTCTGAGCGTATATCAAGATTTTTTATATTCGTCGATATTTTGAAAAATTTTCTGAGTCTGAGCGTATATCAAGATTTTGTATATTCGTCGATATTTTGAAAAATTTTCTGAGTCTGAGCGTATATCAAGATTTTTTATATTCGTCGATACTTTGAAAATTTGTCTGAGTCTGAGCATATATCAAGATTTTTTATATTCGTCGATACTTTGAAAATTTTTCTGAGTCTGAGCGTATATCAAGATTTTTTATATTCGTCGATACTTTGAAAATTTGTCTGAGTCTGAGCATATATCAAGATTTTTTATATTCGTCGATACTTTGAAAATTTTTCTGAGTCTGAGCGTATATCAAGATTTTGTATATTCGTCGATATTTTGAAAATTTTTCTGAGTCTGAGCGTATATCAAGATTTTTTATATTCGTCGATACTTTGAAAATTTTTCTGAGTCCGAGCGTATATCAAGATTTTTTATATTCGTCGATACTTTGAAAATTTTTCTGAGTCTGAGCGTATATCAAGATTTTTTATATTCGTCGATACTTTGAAAATTTTTCTGAGTCTGAGCGTATATCAAGATTTTTTATATTCGTCGATAAATTGAAAATTTTTCTGAGTCTGAGCGTATATCAAGATTTTTTATATTCGTCGATACTTTGAAAAATTTTCTGAGTCTGAGCGTATATCAAGATTTTTTATATTCGTCGATACTTTGAAAATTTTTCTGAGTCTGAGCGTATATCAAGATTTTGTATATTCGTCGATACTTTGAAAAATTTTCTGAGTCTGAGCGTATATCAAGATTTTTTATATTCGTCGATACTTTGAAAAATTTTCTGAGTCTGAGCGTATATCAAGATTTTTTATATTCGTCGATACTTTGAAAATTTTTCTGAGTCCGAGCGTATATCAAGATTTTTTATATTCGTCGATAAATTGAAAATTTTTCTGAGTCTGAGCGTATATCAAGATTTTTTATATTCGTCGATACTTTGAAAAATTTTCTGAGTCTGAGCGTATATCAAGATTTTTTATATTCGTCGATACTTTGAAAATTTTTCTGAGTCTGAGCGTATATCAAGATTTTGTATATTCGTCGATACTTTGAAAAATTTTCTGAGTCTGAGCGTATATCAAGATTTTTTATATTCGTCGATAAATTGAAAATTTTTCTGAGTCTGATCGTATATCAAGATTTTTTATATTCGTCGATACTTTGAAACTTTTTCTGAGTCTGAACGTATATCAAGATTTTTTATATTCGTCGATAAATTGAAAATTTTTCTGAGTCTGAGCGTATATCAAGATTTTGTATATTCGTCGATACTTTGAAAAATTTTCTGAGTCTGAGCGTATATCAAGATTTTTTATATTCGTCGAAACTTTGAAAATTTTTCTGAGTCTGAGCGTATATCAAGATTTTGTATATTCGTCGATACTTTGAAAATTTTTCTGAGTCCGAGCGTATATCAAGATTTTTTATATTCGTCGATACTTTGAAAATTTTTCTGAGTCTGAGCGTATATCAAGATTTTTTATATTCGTCGATACTTTGAAAAATTTTCTGAGTCTGAGCGTATATCAAGATTTTTTATATTCGTCGAAACTTTGAAAATTTTTCTGAGTCCGAGCGTATATCAAGATTTTTTATATTCGTCGATACTTTGAACATTTTTCTGAGTCTGAGCGTATATCAAGATTTTTTATATTCGTCGATACTTTGAAAATTTTTCTGAGTCCGAGCGTATATCAAGATTTTTTATATTCGTCGATACTTTGAAAATTTTTCTGAGTCTGAGCGTATATCAAGATTTTTTATATTCGTCGATACTTTGAAAATTTTTCTGAGTCTGAGCGTATATCAAAATTTTGTATATTCGTCGATACTTTGAAAATTTTTCTGAGTCCGAGCGTATATCAAGATTTTTTATATTCGTCGATACTTTGAAAAATTTTCTGAGTCTGAGCGTATATCAAGATTTTTTATATTCGTCGAAACTTTGAAAATTTTTCTGAGTCTGAGCGTATATCAAGATTTTGTATATTCGTCGATACTTTGAAAATTTTTCTGAGTCTGAGCGTATATCAAGATTTTGTATATTCGTCGATACTTTGAAAAATTTTCTGAGTCTGAACGTATATCAAGATTTTGTATATTCGTCGATATTTTGAAAAAATTTTCTGAGTCTGAGCGTATATCAAGATTTTTTATATTCGTCGATACTTTGAAAATTTTTCTGAGTCTGAGCGTATATCAAGATTTTTTATATTCGTCGATACTTTGAAAAATTTTCTGAGTCTGAGCGTATATCAAGATTTTTTATATTCGTCGATACTTTGAAAATTTTTCTGAGTCAGCGTATATCAAAATTTTGTATATTCGTCGATACTTTGAAAATTTTTCTGAGTCCGAGCGTATATCAAGATTTTTTATATTCGTCGATACTTTGAAAAATTTTCTGAGTCTGAGCGTATATCAAGATTTTTTATATTCGTCGATACTTTGAAAATTTTTCTGAGTCAGCGTATATCAAAATTTTGTATATTCGTCGATACTTTGAAAATTTTTCTGAGTCCGAGCGTATATCAAGATTTTTTATATTCGTCGATACTTTGAAAAATTTTCTGAGTCTGAACGTATATCAAGATTTTGTATATTCGTCGATATTTTGAAAAAATTTTCTGAGTCTGAGCGTATATCAAGATTTTTTATATTCGTCGATACTTTGAAAATTTTTCTGAGTCTGAGCGTATATCAAGATTTTTTATATTCGTCGATACTTTGAAAATTTTTCTGAGTCTGAGCGTATATCAAGATTTTTTATATTCGTCGATACTTTGAAAATTTTTCTGAGTCTGAGCGTATATCAAAATTTTGTATATTCGTCGATACTTTGAAAATTTTTCTGAGTCCGAGCGTATATCAAGATTTTTTATATTCGTCGATACTTTGAAAAATTTTCTGAGTCTGAGCGTATATCAAGATTTTTTATATTCGTCGAAACTTTGAAAATTTTTCTGAGTCTGAGCGTATATCAAGATTTTGTATATTCGTCGATACTTTGAAAATTTTTCTGAGTCTGAACGTATATCAAGATTTTTTATATTCGTCGATACTTTGAAACTTTTTCTGAGTCTGAACGTATATCAAGATTTTTTATATTCGTCGATACTTTGAAAATTTTTCTGAGTCTGAGCGTATATCAAGATTTTTTATATTCGTCGATACTTTGAAACTTTTTCTGAGTCTGAACGTATATCAAGATTTTGTATATTCGTCGATACTTTGAAAATTTTTCTGAGTCTGAGCGTATATCAAGATTTTTTATATTCGTCGATACTTTGAAAATTTTTCTGAGTCTGAGCGTATATCAAGATTTTTTATATTCGTCGATACTTTGAAAATTTTTCTGAGTCTGAGCGTATATCAAGATTTTTTATATTCGTCGATACTTTGAAAATTTTTCTGAGTCTGAGCGTATATCAAGATTTTTTATATTCGTCGATATTTTGAAAATTTTTCTGAGTCTGAGCGTATATCAAGATTTTTTATATTCGTCGATACTTTGAAAATTTTTCTGAGTCTGAGCGCATATCAAGATTTTTTATATTCGTCGATACTTTGAAAATTTTTCTGAGTCTGAGCGTATATCAAGATTTTTTATATTCGTCGATACTTTGAAAATTTTTCTGAGTCTGAGCGTATATCAAGATTTTTTATATTCGTCGATACTTTGAAAAATTTTCTGAGTCTGAGCGTATATCAAGATTTTTTATATTCGTCGATACTTTGAAAATTTTTCTGAGTCAGCGTATATCAAGATTTTGTATATTCGTCGATATTTTGAAAATTTTTCTGAGTCTGAGCGTATATCAAGATTTTTTATATTCGTCGATACTTTGAAAATTTTTCTGGGTCTGAACGTATATCAAGATTTTTTATATTCGTCGATACTTTGAAAATTTTTCTGAGTCCGAGCGTATATCAAGATTTTTTATATTCGTCGATACTTTGAAACTTTTTCTGAGTCTGAACGTATATCAAGATTTTTTATATTCGTCGATACTTTGAAAATTTTTCTGAGTCTGAACGTATATCAAGATTTTTTATATTCGTCGATACTTTGAAAATTTTTCTGAGTCTGAGCGTATATCAAGATTTTTTATATTCGTCGATACTTTGAAACTTTTTCTGAGTCTGAACGTATATCAAGATTTTTTATATTCGTCGAAACTTTGAAACTTTTTCTGAGTCTGAACGTATATCAAGATTTTTTATATTCGTCGATACTTTGAAAATTTTTCTGAGTCTGAACGTATATCAAGATTTTTTATATTCGTCGATACTTTGAAACTTTTTCTGAGTCTGAACGTATATCAAGATTTTTTATATTCGTCGAAACTTTGAAAATTTTTCTGAGTCTGAGCGTATATCAAGATTTTGTATATTCGTCGATACTTTGAAAATTTTTCTGAGTCTGAGCGTATATCAAGATTTTTTATATTCGTCGATATTTTGAAAATTTTTCTGAGTCTGAGCGTATATCAAGATTTTGTATATTCGTCGATATTTTTAAAATTTTTCTGAGTCTGAGCGTATATCAAGATTTTTTATATTCGTCGATACTTTGAAAATTTGTCTGAGTCTGAGCATATATCAAGATTTTTTATATTCGTCGATACTTTGAAAATTTGTCTGAGTCTGAGCATATATCAAGATTTTTTATATTCGTCGATATTTTGAAAATTTTTCTGAGTCTGAGCGTATATCAAGATTTTGTATATTCGTCGATATTTTGAAAATTTTTCTGAGTCTGAGCGTATATCAAGATTTTTTATATTCGTCGATACTTTGAAAATTTGTCTGAGTCTGAGCATATATCAAGATTTTTTATATTCGTCGATATTTTGAAAATTTTTCTGAGTCTGAGCGTATATCAAGATTTTGTATATTCGTCGATATTTTGAAAATTTTTCTGAGTCTGAGCGTATATCAAGATTTTTTATATTCGTCGATACTTTGAAAATTTGTCTGAGTCTGAGCATATATCAAGATTTTTTATATTCGTCGATACTTTGAAAATTTTTCTGAGTCTGAGCGTATATCAAGATTTTTTATATTCGTCGATATTTTGAAAATTTTTCTGAGTCTGAGCGTATATCAAGATTTTGTATATTCGTCGATATTTTGAAAATTTTTCTGAGTCTGAGCATATATCAAGATTTTTTATATTCGTCGATACTTTGAAAATTTGTCTGAGTCTGAGCATATATCAAGATATTTTATATTCGTCGATACTTTGAAAATTTTTCTGAGTCTGAGCGTATATCAAGATTTTGTATATTCGTCGATATTTTGAAAATTTTTCTGAGTCTGAGCGTATATCAAGATTTTTTATATTCGTCGATATTTTGAAAATTTTTCTGAGTCTGAGCGTATATCAAGATTTTGTATATTCGTCGATATTTTTAAAATTTTTCTGAGTCTGAGCGTATATCAAGATTTTTTATATTCGTCGATACTTTGAAAATTTGTCTGAGTCTGAACATATATCAAGATTTTTTATATTCGTCGATACTTTGAAAATTTGTCTGAGTCTGAGCATATATCAAGATTTTTTATATTCGTCGATATTTTGAAAATTTTTCTGAGTCTGAGCGTATATCAAGATTTTGTATATTCGTCGATATTTTGAAAATTTTTCTGAGTCTGAGCGTATATCAAGATTTTTTATATTCGTCGATACTTTGAAAATTTGTCTGAGTCTGAGCATATATCAAGATTTTTTATATTCGTCGATATTTTGAAAATTTTTCTGAGTCTGAGCGTATATCAAGATTTTGTATATTCGTCGATATTTTGAAAATTTTTCTGAGTCTGAGCGTATATCAAGATTTTTTATATTCGTCGATACTTTGAAAATTTGTCTGAGTCTGAGCATATATCAAGATTTTTTATATTCGTCGATACTTTGAAAATTTTTCTGAGTCTGAGCGTATATCAAGATTTTTTATATTCGTCGATATTTTGAAAATTTTTCTGAGTCTGAGCGTATATCAAGATTTTGTATATTCGTCGATATTTTGAAAATTTTTCTGAGTCTGAGCGTATATCAAGATTTTTTATATTCGTCGATACTTTGAAAATTTGTCTGAGTCTGAGCATATATCAAGATTTTTTATATTCGTCGATACTTTGAAAATTTGTCTGAGTCTGAGCATATATCAAGATATTTTATATTCGTCGATACTTTGAAAATTTTTCTGAGTCTGAGCGTATATCAAGATTTTGTATATTCGTCGATATTTTGAAAATTTTTCTGAGTCTGAGCGTATATCAAGATTTTTTATATTCGTCGATACTTTGAAAATTTGTCTGAGTCTGAGCATATATCAAGATTTTTTATATTCGTCTATACTTTGAAAATTTGTCTGAGTCTGAGCATATATCAAGATTTTTTATATTCGTCGATACTTTGAAAATTTTTCTGAGTCTGAGCGTATATCAAGATTTTGTATATTCGTCGATATTTTGAAAATTTTTCTGAGTCTGAGCGTATATCAAGATTTTTTATATTCGTCGATACTTTGAAAATTTGTCTGAGTCTGAGCATATATCAAGATTTTTTATATTCGTCTATACTTTGAAAATTTGTCTGAGTCTGAGCATATATCAAGATTTTTTATATTCGTCGATACTTTGAAAATTTGTCTGAGTCTGAGCATATATCAAGATTTTTTATATTCGTCGATACTTTGAAAATTTTTCTGAGTCTGAGCGTATATCAAGATTTTTTATATTCGTCGATATTTTGAAAATTTTTCTGAGTCTGAGCGTATATCAAGATTTTGTATATTCGTCGATATTTTGAAAATTTTTCTGAGTCTGAGCGTATATCAAGATTTTTTATATTCGTCGATGCTTTGAAAATTGGTCTGAGTCTGAGCATATATCAAGATTTTTTATATTCGTCGATACTTTGAAAATTTGTCTGAGTCTGAGCATATATCAAGATATTTTATATTCGTCGATACTTTGAAAATTTTTCTGAGTCTGAGCGTATATCAAGATTTTGTATATTCGTCGATATTTTGAAAATTTTTCTGAGTCTGAGCGTATATCAAGATTTTTTATATTCGTCGATACTTTGAAAATTTGTCTGAGTCTGAGCATATATCAAGATTTTTTATATTCGTCGATACTTTGAAAATTTGTCTGAGTCTGAGCGTATATCAAGATTTTTTATATTCGTCGATATTTTGAAAATTTTTCTGAGTCTGAGCGTATATCAAGATTTTGTATATTCGTCGATATTTTGAAAATTTTTCTGAGTCTGAGCGTATATCAAGATTTTTTATATTCGTCGATACTTTGAAAATTTGTCTGAGTCTGAGCATATATCAAGATTTTTTATATTCGTCGATACTTTGAAAATTTGTCTGAGTCTGAGCATATATCAAGATATTTTATATTCGTCGATACTTTGAAAATTTTTCTGAGTCTGAGCGTATATCAAGATTTTGTATATTCGTCGATATTTTGAAAATTTTTCTGAGTCTGAGCGTATATCAAGATTTTTTATATTCGTCGATACTTTGAAAATTTTTCTGAGTCTGAGCGTATATCAAGATTTTTTATATTCGTCGATAAATTGAAAATTTTTCTGAGTCTGAGCGTATATCAAGATTTTTTAAATTCGTCGATACTTTGAAAATTTTTCTGAGTCTGAGCGTATATCAAGATTTTTTATATTCGTCGATACTTTGAAAATTTTTCTGAGTCTGAGCGTATATCAAGATTTTTTATATTCGTCGATAAATTGAAAATTTTTCTGAGTCTGAGCGTATATCAAGATTTTTTATATTCGTCGATACTTTGAAAAATTTTCTGAGTCTGAGCGTATATCAAGATTTTTTATATTCGTCGATACTTTGAAAATTTTTCTGAGTCTGAGCGTATATCAAGATTTTTTATATTCGTCGATACTTTGAAAAATTTTCTGAGTCTGAGCGTATATCAAGATTTTTTATATTCGTCGATACTTTGAAACTTTTTCTGAGTCTGAGCGTATATCAAGATTTTTTATATTCGTCGATAAATTGAAAATTTTTCTGAGTCTGAGCGTATATCAAGATTTTTTATATTCGTCGATACTTTGAAAAATTTTCTGAGTCTGAGCGTATATCAAGATTTTTTATATTCGTCGATACCTTGAAAATTTTTCTGAGTCTGAGCGTATATCAAGATTTTGTATATTCGTCGATACTTTGAAAAATTTTCTGAGTCTGAGCGTATATCAAGATTTTTTATATTCGTCGATACTTTGAAAATTTTTCTGAGTCTGAGCGTATATCAAGATTTTTTATATTCGTCGATACTTTGAAAAATTTTCTAAGTCTGAGCGTATATCAAGATTTTTTATATTCGTCGATACTTTGAAAATTTTTCTGAGTCTGAGCGTATATCAAGATTTTTTATATTCGTCGATAAATTGAAAATTTTTCTGAGTCTGAGCGTATATCAAGATTTTGTATATTCGTCGATACTTTGAAAAATTTCCTGAGTCTGAGCGTATATCAAGATTTTTTATATTCGTCGAAACTTTGAAAATTTTTCTGAGTCTGAGCGTATATCAAGATTTTGTATATTCGTCGATACTTTGAAAATTTTTCTGAGTCCGAGCGTATATCAAGATTTTTTATATTCGTCGATACTTTGAAAATTTTTCTGAGTCTGAACGTATATCAAGATTTTGTATATTCGTCGAAACTTTGAAAATTTTTCTGAGTCTGAGCGTATATCAAGATTTTGTATATTCGTCGATACTTTGAAAATTTTTCTGAGTCTGAACGTATATCAAGATTTTTTATATTCGTCGATACTTTGAAAATTTTTCTGAGTCTGAGCGTATATCAAGATTTTTTATATTCGTCGATACTTTGAAACTTTTTCTGAGTCTGAACGTATATCAAGATTTTTTATATTCGTCGATACTTTGAAAATTTTTCTGAGTCTGAACGTATATCAAGATTTTTTATATTCGTCGATACTTTGAAAATTTTTCTGAGTCTGAGCGTATATCAAGATTTTTTATATTCGTCGATACTTTGAAACTTTTTCTGAGTCTGAACGTATATCAAGATTTTTTATATTCGTCGATACTTTGAAAATTTTTCTGAGTCTGAACGTATATCAAGATTTTTTATATTCGTCGATACTTTGAAAATTTTTCTGAGTCTGAGCGTATATCAAGATTTTTTATATTCGTCGATACTTTGAAACTTTTTCTGAGTCTGAACGTATATCAAGATTTTTTATATTCGTCGATACTTTGAAAATTTTTCTGAGTCTGAACGTATATCAAGATTTTTTATATTCGTCGATACTTTGAAAATTTTTCTGAGTCTGAGCGTATATCAAGATTTTTTATATTCGTCGATACTTTGAAACTTTTTCTGAGTCTGAACGTATATCAAGATTTTGTATATTCGTCGATACTTTGAAAATTTTTCTCAGTCTGAACGTATATCAAGATTTTTTATATTCGTCGATACTTTGAAAATTTTTCTGAGTCTGAACGTATATCAAGATTTTTTATATTCGTCGATACTTTGAAAATTTTTCTGAGTCTGAACGTATATCAAGATTTTTTATATTCGTCGATACTTTGAAAATTTTTCTGAGTCTGAGCGTATATCAAGATTTTGTATATTCGTCGATACTTTGAAAATTTTTCTGAGTCTGAACGTATATCAAGATTTTTTATATTCGTCGATACTTTGAAAATTTTTCTGAGTCTGAGCGTATATCAAGATTTTTTATATTCGTCGATACTTTGAAACTTTTTCTGAGTCTGAACGTATATCAAGATTTTTTATATTCGTCGATACTTTGAAAAATTTTCTGAGTCTGAACGTATATCAAGATTTTTTATATTCGTCGATACTTTGAAAATTTTTCTGAGTCTGAGCGTATATCAAGATTTTTTATATTCGTCGATACTTTGAAACTTTTTCTGAGTCTGAACGTATATCAAGATTTTGTATATTCGTCGATACTTTGAAAATTTTTCTGAGTCTGAACGTATATCAAGATTTTTTATATTCGTCGATACTTTGAAAATTTTTCTGAGTCTGAGCGTATATCAAGATTTTTTATATTCGTCGATACTTTGAAAATTTTTCTGAGTCTGAGCGTATATCAAGATTTTTTATATTCGTCGATACTTTGAAAATTTTTCTGAGTCTGAACGTATATCAAGATTTTTTATATTCGTCGATACTTTGAAAATTTTTCTGAGTCTGAACGTATATCAAGATTTTGTATATTCGTCGATACTTTGAAAATTTTTCTGAGTCTGAACGTATATCAAGATTTTGTATATTCGTCGATACTTTGAAAATTTTTCTGAGTCTGAACGTATATCAAGATTTTTTATATTCGTCGATACTTTGAAAATTTTTCTGAGTCTGAGCGTATATCAAGATTTTTTATATTCGTCGATACTTTGAAAATTTTTCTGAGTCTGAACGTATATCAAGATTTTTTATATTCGTCGATACTTTGAAAATTTTTCTGAGTCTGAGCGTATATCAAGATTTTTTATATTCGTCGATACTTTGAAAATTTTTCTGAGTCTGAGCGTATATCAAGATTTTTTATATTCGTCGATACTTTGAAAAATTTTCTGAGTCTGAACGTATATCAAGATTTTTTATATTCGTCGATACTTTGAAAATTTTTCTGAGTCTGAGCGTATATCAAGATTTTTTATATTCGTCGATACTTTGAAACTTTTTCTGAGTCTGAACGTATATCAAGATTTTGTATATTCGTCGATACTTTGAAAATTTTTCTGAGTCTGAACGTATATCAAGATTTTTTATATTCGTCGATACTTTGAAAATTTTTCTGAGTCTGAGCGTATATCAAGATTTTTTATATTCGTCGATACTTTGAAAATTTTTCTGAGTCTGAGCGTATATCAAGATTTTTTATATTCGTCGATACTTTGAAAATTTTTCTGAGTCTGAACGTATATCAAGATTTTTTATATTCGTCGATACTTTGAAAATTTTTCTGAGTCTGAGCGTATATCAAGATTTTGTATATTCGTCGATACTTTGAAAATTTTTCTGAGTCTGAGCGTATATCAAGATTTTTTATATTCGTCGATACTTTGAAAATTTGTCTGAGTCTGAGCGTATATCAAGATTTTTTATATTCGTCGATATTTTGAAAATTTTTCTGAGTCTGAGCGTATATCAAGATTTTTTATATTCGTCGATATTTTGAAAATTTTTCTGAGTCTGAGCGTATATCAAGATTTTGTATATTCGTCGATATTTTGAAAATTTTTCTGAGTCTGAGCGTATATCAAGATTTTTTATATTCGTCGATAAATTGAAAATTTTTCTGAGTCTGAGCGTATATCAAGATTTTGTATATTCGTCGATACTTTGAAAAATTTTCTGAGTCTGAACGTATATCAAGATTTTGTATATTCATTGATATTTTGAAAAATTTTCTGAGTCTGAGCGTATATCAAGATTTTTTATATTCGTCGATACTTTGAAAATTTTTCTGAGTCTGAACGTATATCAAGATTTTTTATATTCGTAGATATTTTGAAAATTTTTCTGAGTCTGAGCGTATATCAAGATTTTTTATATTCGTCGATACTTTGAAACTTTTTCTGAGTCTGAACGTATATCAAGATTTTGTATATTCGTCGATATTTTGAAAATTTTTCTGAGTCTGAGCGTATATCAAGATTTTTTATATTCGTCGATACTTTGAAACTTTTTCTGAGTCTGAACGTATATCAAGATTTTGTATATTCGTCGATACTTTGAAAATTTTTCTGAGTCTGAACGTATATCAAGATTTTTTATATTCGTCGATACTTTGAAAATTTTTCTGAGTCTGAACGTATATCAAGATTTTTTATATTCGTCGATACTTTGAAAATTTTTCTGAGTCTGAGCGTATATCAAGATTTTTTATATTCGTCGATACTTTGAAACTTTTTCTGAGTCTGAACGTATATCAAGATTTTTTATATTCGTCGATACTTTGAAAAATTTTCTGAGTCTGAACGTATATCAAGATTTTTTATATTCGTCGATACTTTGAAAATTTTTCTGAGTCTGAGCGTATATCAAGATTTTTTATATTCGTCGATACTTTGAAACTTTTTCTGAGTCTGAACGTATATCAAGATTTTGTATATTCGTCGATACTTTGAAAATTTTTCTGAGTCTGAACGTATATCAAGATTTTTTATATTCGTCGATACTTTGAAATTTTTTCTGAGTCTGAACGTATATCAAGATTTTTTATATTCGTCGATACTTTGAAAATTTTTCTGAGTCTGAGCGTATATCAAGATTTTTTATATTCGTCGATACTTTGAAAATTTTTCTGAGTCTGAGCGTATATCAAGATTTTTTATATTCGTCGATACTTTGAAAATTTTTCTGAGTCTGAACGTATATCAAGATTTTTTATATTCGTCGATACTTTGAAAATTTTTCTGAGTCTGAGCGTATATCAAGATTTTTTATATTCGTCGATACTTTGAAACTTTTTCTGAGTCTGAACGTATATCAAGATTTTTTATATTCGTCGATACTTTGAAAAATTTTCTGAGTCTGAACGTATATCAAGATTTTTTATATTCGTCGATACTTTGAAAATTTTTCTGAGTCTGAGCGTATATCAAGATTTTTTATATTCGTCGATACTTTGAAACTTTTTCTGAGTCTGAACGTATATCAAGATTTTGTATATTCGTCGATATTTTGAAAATTTTTCTGAGTCTGAGCGTATATCAAGATTTTTTATATTCGTCGATACTTTGAAACTTTTTCTGAGTCTGAACGTATATCAAGATTTTGTATATTCGTCGATACTTTGAAAATTTTTCTGAGTCTGAACGTATATCAAGATTTTTTATATTCGTCGATACTTTGAAACTTTTTCTGAGTCTGAGCGTATATCAAGATTTTTTATATTCGTCGATACTTTGAAAATTTTTCTGAGTCTGAACGTATATCAAGATTTTTTATATTCGTCGATACTTTGAAAATTTTTCTGAGTCTGAGCGTATATCAAGATTTTTTATATTCGTCGATACTTTGAAACTTTTTCTGAGTCTGAACGTATATCAAGATTTTTTATATTCGTCGATACTTTGAAAAATTTTCTGAGTCTGAACGTATATCAAGATTTTTTATATTCGTCGATACTTTGAAAATTTTTCTGAGTCTGAGCGTATATCAAGATTTTTTATATTCGTCGATACTTTGAAACTTTTTCTGAGTCTGAACGTATATCAAGATTTTGTATATTCGTCGATACTTTGAAAATTTTTCTGAGTCTGAACGTATATCAAGATTTTTTATATTCGTCGATACTTTGAAAATTTTTCTGAGTCTGAACGTATATCAAGATTTTTTATATTCGTCGATACTTTGAAAATTTTTCTGAGTCTGAGCGTATATCAAGATTTTTTATATTCGTCGATACTTTGAAACTTTTTCTGAGTCTGAGCGTATATCAAGATTTTTTATATTCGTCGATACTTTGAAAATTTTTCTGAGTCTGAACGTATATCAAGATTTTTTATATTCGTCGATACTTTGAAAATTTTTCTGAGTCTGAGCGTATATCAAGATTTTTTATATTCGTCGATACTTTGAAAATTTTTCTGAGTCTGAGCGTATATCAAGATTTTTTATATTCGTCGATACTTTGAAAATTTTTCTGAGTCTGAACGTATATCAAGATTTTTTATATTCGTCGATACTTTGAAAATTTTTCTGAGTCTGAGCGTATATCAAGATTTTGTATATTCGTCGATACTTTGAAAATTTTTCTGAGTCTGAACGTATATCAAGATTTTTTATATTCGTCGATACTTTGAAAATTTTTCTGAGTCTGAGCGTATATCAAGATTTTTTATATTCGTCGATACTTTGAAAATTTTTCTGAGTCTGAACGTATATCAAGATTTTTTATATTCGTCGATAAATTGAAAATTTTTCTGAGTCTGAGCGTATATCAAGATTTTTTATATTCGTCGATACTTTGAAAATTTTTCTGAGTCTGAACGTATATCAAGATTTTTTATATTCGTCGATACTTTGAAAATTTTTCTGAGTCTGAGCGTATATCAAGATTTTGTATATTCGTCGATACTTTGAAAATTTTTCTGAGTCTGAACGTATATCAAGATTTTTTATATTCGTCGATACTTTGAAAATTTTTCTGAGTCTGAGCGTATATCAAGATTTTTTATATTCGTCGATACTTTGAAAATTTTTCTGAGTCTGAGCGTATATCAAGATTTTTTATATTCGTCGATACTTTGAAAATTTTTCTGAGTCTGAACGTATATCAAGATTTTTTATATTCGTCGATACTTTGAAAATTTTTCTGAGTCTGAGCGTATATCAAGATTTTGTATATTCGTCGATACTTTGAAAATTTTTCTGAGTCTGAGCGTATATCAAGATTTTTTATATTCGTCGATAAATTGAAAATTTTTCTGAGTCTGAGCGTATATCAAGATTTTGTATATTCGTCGATACTTTGAAAAATTTTCTGAGTCTGAACGTATATCAAGATTTTGTATATTCGTTGATATTTTGAAAAATTTTCTGAGTCTGAGCGTATATCAAGATTTTTTATATTCGTCGATACTTTGAAAATTTTTCTGAGTCTGAACGTATATCAAGATTTTTTATATTCGTCGATATTTTGAAAATTTTTCTGAGTCTGAGCGTATATCAAGATTTTTTATATTCGTCGATACTTTGAAACTTTTTCTGAGTCTGAACGTATATCAAGATTTTGTATATTCGTCGATATTTTGAAAATATTTCTGAGTCTGAGCGTATATCAAGATTTTTTATATTCGTCGATACTTTGAAAATTTTTCTGAGTCTGAACGTATATCAAGATTTTTTATATTCGTCGATACTTTGAAAATTTTTCTGAGTCTGAGCGTATATCAAGATTTTGTATATTCGTCGATACTTTGAAAATTTTTCTGAGTCTGAACGTATATCAAGATTTTGTATATTCGTCGATACTTTGAAAATTTTTCTGAGTCTGAGCGTATATCAAGATTTTGTATATTCGTCGATACTTTGAAAAATTTTCTGAGTCTGAACGTATATCAATATTTTTTAAATTCGTCGATACTTTGAAAATTTTTCTGAGTCTGAGCGTATATCAAGATTTTTTATATTCGTCGATACTTTGAAAAATTTTCTGAGTCTGAGCGTATATCAAGATTTTTTATATTCGTCGATACTTTGAAACTTTTTCTGAGTCTGAGCGTATATCAAGATTTTTTATATTCGTCGATACTTTGAAAATTTTTCTGAGTCTGAGCGTATATCAAGATTTTGTATATTCGTCGATATTTTGAAAATTTTTCTGAGTCTGAGCGTATATCAAGATTTTTTATATTCGTCGATACTTTGAAAATTTTTCTGAGTCTGAACGTATATCAAGATTTTGTATATTCGTCGATACTTTGAAAATTTTTCTGAGTCTGAACGTATATCAAGATTTTTTATATTCGTCGATACTTTGAAAATTTTTCTGAGTCTGAGCGTATATCAAGATTTTGTATATTCGTCGATACTTTGAAAATTTTTCTGAGTCTGAACGTATATCAAGATTTTTTATATTCGTCGATACTTTGAAAATTTTTCTGAGTCTGAGCGTATATCAAGATTTTTTATATTCGTCGATACTTTGAAAATTTTTCTGAGTCTGAGCGTATATCAAGATTTTTTATATTCGTCGATACTTTGAAAATTTTTCTGAGTCTGAACGTATATCAAGATTTTTTATATTCGTCGATACTTTGAAAATTTTTCTGAGTCTGAGCGTATATCAAGATTTTGTATATTCGTCGATACTTTGAAAATTTTTCTGAGTCTGAACGTATATCAAGATTTTTTATATTCGTCGATACTTTGAAAATTTTTCTGAGTCTGAGCGTATATCAAGATTTTTTATATTCGTCGATACTTTGAAAATTTGTCTGAGTCTGAGCGTATATCAAGATTTTTTATATTCGTCGATATTTTGAAAATTTTTCTGAGTCTGAGCGTATATCAAGATTTTTTATATTCGTCGATATTTTGAAAATTTTTCTGAGTCTGAGCGTATATCAAGATTTTGTATATTCGTCGATATTTTGAAAATTTTTCTGAGTCTGAGCGTATATCAAGATTTTTTATATTCGTCGATAAATTGAAAATTTTTCTGAGTCTGAGCGTATATCAAGATTTTGTATATTCGTCGATACTTTGAAAAATTTTCTGAGTCTGAACGTATATCAAGATTTTGTATATTCGTTGATATTTTGAAAAATTTTCTGAGTCTGAGCGTATATCAAGATTTTTTATATTCGTCGATACTTTGAAAATTTTTCTGAGTCTGAACGTATATCAAGATTTTTTATATTCGTCGATATTTTGAAAATTTTTCTGAGTCTGAGCGTATATCAAGATTTTTTATATTCGTCGATACTTTGAAACTTTTTCTGAGTCTGAACGTATATCAAGATTTTTTATATTCGTCGATATTTTGAAAATTTTTCTGAGTCTGAGCGTATATCAAGATTTTTTATATTCGTCGATATTTTGAAAATTTTTCTGAGTCTGAGCGTATATCAAGATTTTTTATATTCGTCGATATTTTGAAAATTTTTCTGAGTCTGAGCGTATATCAAGATTTTTTATATTCGTCGATAAATTGAAAATTTTTCTGAGTCTGAGCGTATATCAAGATTTTGTATATTCGTCGATACTTTGAAAAATTTTCTGAGTCTGAACGTATATCAAGATTTTGTATATTCGTTGATATTTTGAAAAATTTTCTGAGTCTGAGCGTATATCAAGATTTTTTATATTCGTCGATACTTTGAAAATTTTTCTGAGTCTGAACGTATATCAAGATTTTTTATATTCGTCGATATTTTGAAAATTTTTCTGAGTCTGAGCGTATATCAAGATTTTTTATATTCGTCGATACTTTGAAACTTTTTCTGAGTCTGAACGTATATCAAGATTTTGTATATTCGTCGATATTTTGAAAATTTTTCTGAGTCTGAGCGTATATCAAGATTTTTTATATTCGTCGATACTTTGAAAATTTTTCTGAGTCTGAACGTATATCAAGATTTTTTATATTCGTCGATACTTTGAAAATTTTTCTGAGTCTGAGCGTATATCAAGATTTTGTATATTCGTCGATACTTTGAAAATTTTTCTGAGTCTGAACGTATATCAAGATTTTGTATATTCGTCGATACTTTGAAAATTTTTCTGAGTCTGAGCGTATATCAAGATTTTGTATATTCGTCGATACTTTGAAAAATTTTCTGAGTCTGAACGTATATCAATATTTTTTAAATTCGTCGATACTTTGAAAATTTTTCTGAGTCTGAGCGTATATCAAGATTTTTTATATTCGTCGATACTTTGAAAAATTTTCTGAGTCTGAGCGTATATCAAGATTTTTTATATTCGTCGATACTTTGAAACTTTTTCTGAGTCTGAGCGTATATCAAGATTTTTTATATTCGTCGATACTTTGAAAATTTTTCTGAGTCTGAGCGTATATCAAGATTTTTTATATTCGTCGATAAATTGAAAATTTTTCTGAGTCTGAGCGTATATCAAGATTTTGTATATTCGTCGATACTTTGAAAAATTTTCTGAGTCTGAGCGTATATCAAGATTTTTTATATTCGTCGAAACTTTGAAAATTTTTCTGAGTCTGAGCGTATATCAAGATTTTGTATATTCGTCGATACTTTGAAAATTTTTCTGAGTCCGAGCGTATATCAAGATTTTTTATATTCGTCGATACTTTGAAAATTTTTCTGAGTCTGAACGTATATCAAGATTTTTTATATTCGTCGAAACTTTGAAAATTTTTCTGAGTCTGAGCGTATATCAAGATTTTGTATATTCGTCGATACTTTGAAAATTTTTCTGAGTCTGAGCGTATATCAAGATTTTTTATATTCGTCGATACTTTGAAAATTTTTCTGAGTCTGAACGTATATCAAGATTTTTTATATTCGTCGAAACTTTGAAAATTTTTCTGAGTCTGAGCGTATATCAAGATTTTTTATATTCGTCGATACTTTGAAAATTTTTCTGAGTCTGAACGTATATCAAGATTTTTTATATTCGTCGAAACTTTGAAAATTTTTCTGAGTCTGAGCGTATATCAAGATTTTTTATATTCGTCGATACTTTGAAAATTTTTCTGAGTCTGAGCGTATATCAAGATTTTTTATATTCGTCGAAACTTTGAAAATTTTTCTGAGTCTGAGCGTATATCAAGATTTTTTATATTCGTCGATACTTTGAAAATTTTTCTGAGTCTGAACGTATATCAAGATTTTTTATATTCGTCGAAACTTTGAAAATTTTTCTGAGTCTGAGCGTATATCAAGATTTTTTATATTCGTCGATACTTTGAAAATTTTTCTGAGTCTGAGCGTATATCAAGATTTTTTATATTCGTCGATACTTTGAAAAATTTTCTGAGTCTGAGCGTATATCAAGATTTTTTATATTCGTCGATACTTTGAAAAATTTTCTGAGTCTGAGCGTATATCAAGATTTTTTATATTCGTCGATAAATTGAAAATTTTTCTGAGTCTGAGCGTATATCAAGATTTTGTATATTCGTCGATACTTTGAAAAATTTTCTGAGTCTGAACGTATATCAAGATTTTGTATATTCGTCGATATATTGAAAATTTTTCTGAGTCTGAGCGTATATCAAGATTTTTTATATTCGTCGATACTTTGAAAAATGTTCTGAGTCTGAACGTATATCAAGATTTTGTATATTCGTCGATATATTGAAAATTTTTCTGAGTCTGAACGTATATCAAGATTTTTTAAATTCGTCGATACTTTGAAAATTTTTCTGAGTCTGAGCGTATATCAAGATTTTTTAAATTCGTCGATACTTTGAAAAATTTTCTGAGTCTGAGCGTATATCAAGATTTTTTATATTCGTCGATACTTTGAAAATTTTTCTGAGTCTGAGCGTATATCAAGATTTTGTATATTCGTCGATATTTTGAAAATTTTTCTGAGTCTGAGCGTATATCAAGATTTTTTATATTCGTCGATACTTTGAAAATTTTTCTGAGTCTGAACGTTTATCAAGATTTTTTATATTCGTCGATACTTTGAAAATTTTTCTGAGTCCGAGCGTATATCAAGATTTTTTATATTCGTCGATACTTTGAAACTTTTTCTGAGTCTGAACGTATATCAAGATTTTTTATATTCGTCGAAACTTTGAAAATTTTTCTGAGTCTGAACGTATATCAAGATTTTTTATATTCGTCGATACTTTGAAACTTTTTCTGAGTCTGAACGTATATCAAGATTTTTTATATTCGTCGATACTTTGAAACTTTTTCTGAGTCTGAACGTATATCAAGATTTTTTATATTCGTCGAAACTTTGAAAATTTTTCTGAGTCTGAGCGTATATCAAGATTTTGTATATTCGTCGATATTTTGAAAATTTTTCTGAGTCTGAGC
Source organism: Obolodiplosis robiniae (assembly GCA_028476595.1). Lineage (NCBI taxonomy): Eukaryota > Metazoa > Arthropoda > Insecta > Diptera > Cecidomyiidae > Obolodiplosis > Obolodiplosis robiniae. The sequence continues at coordinate 28,176,841 of CM052015.1, read as the reverse complement.
GTATATCAAGATTTTTTATATTCGTCGATACTTTGAAACTTTTTCTGAGTCTGAACGTATATCAAGATTTTTTATATTCGTCGAAACTTTGAAAATTTTTCTGAGTCTGAACGTATATCAAGATTTTTTATATTCGTCGATACTTTGAAACTTTTTCTGAGTCTGAACGTATATCAAGATTTTTTATATTCGTCGATACTTTGAAACTTTTTCTGAGTCTGAACGTATATCAAGATTTTTTATATTCGTCGAAACTTTGAAAATTTTTCTGAGTCTGAACGTATATCAAGATTTTTTATATTCGTCGATACTTTGAAACTTTTTCTGAGTCTGAACGTATATCAAGATTTTTTATATTCGTCGATACTTTGAAACTTTTTCTGAGTCTGAACGTATATCAAGATTTTTTATATTCGTCGAAACTTTGAAAATTTTTCTGAGTCTGAGCGTATATCAAGATTTTGTATATTCGTCGATATTTTGAAAATTTTTCTGAGTCTGAGCGTATATCAAGATTTTTTATATTCGTCGATACTTTGAAACTTTTTCTGAGTCTGAACGTATATCAAGATTTTTTATATTCGTCGAAACTTTGAAAATTTTTCTGAGTCTGAACGTATATCAAGATTTTTTATATTCGTCGATACTTTGAAACTTTTTCTGAGTCTGAACGTATATCAAGATTTTTTATATTCGTCGATACTTTGAAACTTTTTCTGAGTCTGAACGTATATCAAGATTTTTTATATTCGTCGAAACTTTGAAAATTTTTCTGAGTCTGAACGTATATCAAGATTTTTTATATTCGTCGATACTTTGAAACTTTTTCTGAGTCTGAACGTATATCAAGATTTTTTATATTCGTCGATACTTTGAAACTTTTTCTGAGTCTGAACGTATATCAAGATTTTTTATATTCGTCGAAACTTTGAAAATTTTTCTGAGTCTGAACGTATATCAAGATTTTTTATATTCGTCGATACTTTGAAACTTTTTCTGAGTCTGAACGTATATCAAGATTTTTTATATTCGTCGAAACTTTGAAAATTTTTCTGAGTCTGAGCGTATATCAAGATTTTGTATATTCGTCGATATTTTGAAAATTTTTCTGAGTCTGAACGTATATCAAGATTTTTTATATTCGTCGATACTTTGAAACTTTTTCTGAGTCTGAACGTATATCAAGATTTTTTATATTCGTCGAAACTTTGAAAATTTTTCTGAGTCTGAACGTATATCAAGATTTTTTATATTCGTCGATACTTTGAAACTTTTTCTGAGTCTGAACGTATATCAAGATTTTTTATATTCGTCGAAACTTTGAAAATTTTTCTGAGTCTGAGCGTATATCAAGATTTTGTATATTCGTCGATATTTTGAAAATTTTTCTGAGTCTGAACGTATATCAAGATTTTTTATATTCGTCGATACTTTGAAACTTTTTCTGAGTCTGAACGTATATCAAGATTTTGTATATTCGTCGATACTTTGAAAATTTTTCTGAGTCTGAGCGTATATCAAGATTTTGTATATTCGTCGATATTTTGAAAATTTTTCTGAGTCTGAGCGTATATCAAGATTTTTTATATTCGTCGATACTTTGAAAATTTGTCTGGGTCTGAGCATATATCAAGATTTTTTATATTCGTCGATACTTTGAAACTTTTTCTGAGTCTGAACGTATATCAAGATTTTTTATATTCGTCGAAACTTTGAAAATTTTTCTGAGTCTGAGCGTATATCAAGATTTTTTATATTCGTCGATATTTTGAAAATTTTTCTGAGTCTGAGCGTATATCAAGATTTTTTATATTCGTCGATACTTTGAAAATTTGTCTGGGTCTGAGCGTATATCAAGATTTTTTATATTCGTCGATACTTTGAAAATTTGTCTGAGTCTGAGCATATCTCAAGATTTTTTATATTCGTCGATATTTTGAAAATTTTTCTGAGTCTGAGCATATATCAAGATTTTTTATATTCGTCGATACTTTGAAAATTTGTCTGAGTCTGAGCATATATCAAGATTTTTTATATTCGTCGATACTTTGAAAATTTGTCTGAGTCTGAGCGTATATCAAGATTTTTTATATTCGTCGATAATCTGAAAATTTTTCTGAGTCTGAGCGTATATCAAGATTTTGTATATTCGTCGATATTTTGAAAATTTTTCTGAGTCTGAGCGTATATCAAGATTTTTTATATTCGTCGATACTTTGAAAATTTGTCTGAGTCTGAGCATATCTCAAGATTTTTTATATTCGTCGATACTTTGAAAATTTTTCTGAGTCTGAGCGTATATCAAGATTTTTTATATTCGTCGATATTTTGAAAATTTTTCTGAGTCTGAGCGTATATCATGATTTTGTATATTCGTCGATATTTTGAAAATTTTTCTGAGTCTGAGCGTATATCAAGATTTTTTATATTCGTCGATACTTTGAAAATTTGTCTGAGTCTGAGCGTATATCAAGATTTTTTATATTCGTCGATACTTTGAAAATTTGTCTGAGTCTGAGCATATATCAAGATTTTTTATATTCGTCGATACTTTGAAAATTTTTCTGAGTCTGAGCGTATATCAAGATTTTGTATATTCGTCGATATTTTGAAAATTTTTCTGAGTCTGAGCGTATATCAAGATTTTTTATATTCGTCGATACTTTGAAAATTTGTCTGAGTCTGAGCATATATCAAGATTTTTTATATTCGTCGATACTTTGAAAATTTGTCTAAGTCTGAGCGTATATCAAGATTTTTTATATTCGTCGATATTTTGAAAATTTTTCTGAGTCTGAGCGTATATCAAGATTTTGTATATTCGTCGATATTTTGAAAATTTTTCTGAGTCTGAGCGTATATCAAGATTTTTTATATTCGTCGATACTTTGAAAATTTGTCTGAGTCTGAGCATATATCAAGATTTTTTATATTCGTCGATACTTTGAAAATTTTTCTGAGTCTGAGCGTATATCAAGATTTTTTATATTCGTCGATACTTTGAAAATTTGTCTGAGTCTGAGCATATATCAAGATTTTTTATATTCGTCGATACTTTGAAAATTTTTCTGAGTCTGAGCGTATATCAAGATTTTGTATATTCGTCGATATTTTGAAAATTTTTCTGAGTCTGAGCGTATATCAAGATTTTTTATATTCGTCGATACTTTGAAAATTTTTCTGAGTCTGAGCGTATATCAAGATTTTTTATATTCGTCGATACTTTGAAAAATTTTCTGAGTCTGAGCGTATATCAAGATTTTTTATATTCGTCGATACTTTGAAAATTTTTCTGAGTCTGAGCGTATATCAAGATTTTTTATATTCGTCGATACTTTGAAAATTTTTCTGAGTCTGAGCGTATATCAAGATTTTTTATATTCGTCGATACTTTGAAAAATTTTCTGAGTCTGAGCGTATATCAAGATTTTTTATATTCGTCGATACTTTGAAAATTTTTCTGAGTCTGAGCGTATATCAAGATTTTGTATATTCGTCGATACTTTGAAAAATTTTCTGAGTCTGAGCGTATATCAAGATTTTGTATATTCGTCGATACTTTGAAAATTTTTCTGAGTCTGAGCGTATATCAAGATTTTTTATATTCGTCGATAAATTGAAAATTTTTCTGAGTCTGAGCGTATATCAAGATTTTTTATATTCGTCGATAAATTGAAAATTTTTCTGAGTCTGAGCGTATATCAAGATTTTTTATATTCGTCGATACTTTGAAAAATTTTCTGAGTCTGAGCGTATATCAAGATTTTTTATATTCGTCGATACTTTGAAAATTTTTCTGAGTCTGAGCGTATATCAAGATTTTGTATATTCGTCGATACTTTGAAAAATTTTCTGAGTCTGAGCGTATATCAAGATTTTTTATATTCGTCGATACTTTGAAACTTTTTCTGAGTCTGAGCGTATATCAAGATTTTTTATATTCGTCGATACTTTGAAAATTTTTCTGAGTCTGAGCGTATATCAAGATTTTGTATATTCGTCGATATTTTGAAAATTTTTCTGAGTCTGAGCGTATATCAAGATTTTTTATATTCGTCGATACTTTGAAAATTTTTCTGAGTCTGAACGTATATCAAGATTTTGTATATTCGTCGATACTTTGAAAATTTTTCTGAGTCTGAACGTATATCAAGATTTTTTATATTCGTCGATACTTTGAAAATTTTTCTGAGTCTGAGCGTATATCAAGATTTTGTATATTCGTCGATACTTTGAAAATTTTTCTGAGTCTGAACGTATATCAAGATTTTTTATATTCGTCGATACTTTGAAAATTTTTCTGAGTCTGAGCGTATATCAAGATTTTTTATATTCGTCGATACTTTGAAAATTTTTCTGAGTCTGAGCGTATATCAAGATTTTTTATATTCGTCGATACTTTGAAAATTTTTCTGAGTCTGAACGTATATCAAGATTTTTTATATTCGTCGATACTTTGAAAATTTTTCTGAGTCTGAGCGTATATCAAGATTTTGTATATTCGTCGATACTTTGAAAATTTTTCTGAGTCTGAACGTATATCAAGATTTTTTATATTCGTCGATACTTTGAAAATTTTTCTGAGTCTGAGCGTATATCAAGATTTTTTATATTCGTCGATACTTTGAAAATTTGTCTGAGTCTGAGCGTATATCAAGATTTTTTATATTCGTCGATATTTTGAAAATTTTTCTGAGTCTGAGCGTATATCAAGATTTTGTATATTCGTCGATATTTTGAAAATTTTTCTGAGTCTGAGCGTATATCAAGATTTTGTATATTCGTCGATATTTTGAAAATTTTTCTGAGTCTGAGCGTATATCAAGATTTTTTATATTCGTCGATAAATTGAAAATTTTTCTGAGTCTGAGCGTATATCAAGATTTTGTATATTCGTCGATACTTTGAAAAATTTTCTGAGTCTGAACGTATATCAAGATTTTGTATATTCGTTGATATTTTGAAAAATTTTCTGAGTCTGAGCGTATATCAAGATTTTTTATATTCGTCGATACTTTGAAAATTTTTCTGAGTCTGAACGTATATCAAGATTTTTTATATTCGTCGATATTTTGAAAATTTTTCTGAGTCTGAGCGTATATCAAGATTTTTTATATTCGTCGATACTTTGAAACTTTTTCTGAGTCTGAACGTATATCAAGATTTTTTATATTCGTCGATATTTTGAAAATTTTTCTGAGTCTGAGCGTATATCAAGATTTTTTATATTCGTCGATATTTTGAAAATTTTTCTGAGTCTGAGCGTATATCAAGATTTTTTATATTCGTCGATATTTTGAAAATTTTTCTGAGTCTGAGCGTATATCAAGATTTTTTATATTCGTCGATAAATTGAAAATTTTTCTGAGTCTGAGCGTATATCAAGATTTTGTATATTCGTCGATACTTTGAAAAATTTTCTGAGTCTGAACGTATATCAAGATTTTGTATATTCGTTGATATTTTGAAAAATTTTCTGAGTCTGAGCGTATATCAAGATTTTTTATATTCGTCGATACTTTGAAAATTTTTCTGAGTCTGAACGTATATCAAGATTTTTTATATTCGTCGATATTTTGAAAATTTTTCTGAGTCTGAGCGTATATCAAGATTTTTTATATTCGTCGATACTTTGAAACTTTTTCTGAGTCTGAACGTATATCAAGATTTTGTATATTCGTCGATATTTTGAAAATTTTTCTGAGTCTGAGCGTATATCAAGATTTTTTATATTCGTCGATACTTTGAAAATTTTTCTGAGTCTGAACGTATATCAAGATTTTTTATATTCGTCGATACTTTGAAAATTTTTCTGAGTCTGAGCGTATATCAAGATTTTGTATATTCGTCGATACTTTGAAAATTTTTCTGAGTCTGAACGTATATCAAGATTTTGTATATTCGTCGATACTTTGAAAATTTTTCTGAGTCTGAGCGTATATCAAGATTTTGTATATTCGTCGATACTTTGAAAAATTTTCTGAGTCTGAACGTATATCAATATTTTTTAAATTCGTCGATACTTTGAAAATTTTTCTGAGTCTGAGCGTATATCAAGATTTTTTATATTCGTCGATACTTTGAAAAATTTTCTGAGTCTGAGCGTATATCAAGATTTTTTATATTCGTCGATACTTTGAAACTTTTTCTGAGTCTGAGCGTATATCAAGATTTTTTATATTCGTCGATACTTTGAAAATTTTTCTGAGTCTGAGCGTATATCAAGATTTTTTATATTCGTCGATAAATTGAAAATTTTTCTGAGTCTGAGCGTATATCAAGATTTTGTATATTCGTCGATACTTTGAAAAATTTTCTGAGTCTGAGCGTATATCAAGATTTTTTATATTCGTCGAAACTTTGAAAATTTTTCTGAGTCTGAGCGTATATCAAGATTTTGTATATTCGTCGATACTTTGAAAATTTTTCTGAGTCCGAGCGTATATCAAGATTTTTTATATTCGTCGATACTTTGAAAATTTTTCTGAGTCTGAACGTATATCAAGATTTTTTATATTCGTCGAAACTTTGAAAATTTTTCTGAGTCTGAGCGTATATCAAGATTTTGTATATTCGTCGATACTTTGAAAATTTTTCTGAGTCTGAGCGTATATCAAGATTTTTTATATTCGTCGATACTTTGAAAATTTTTCTGAGTCTGAACGTATATCAAGATTTTTTATATTCGTCGAAACTTTGAAAATTTTTCTGAGTCTGAGCGTATATCAAGATTTTTTATATTCGTCGATACTTTGAAAATTTTTCTGAGTCTGAACGTATATCAAGATTTTTTATATTCGTCGAAACTTTGAAAATTTTTCTGAGTCTGAGCGTATATCAAGATTTTTTATATTCGTCGATACTTTGAAAATTTTTCTGAGTCTGAGCGTATATCAAGATTTTTTATATTCGTCGAAACTTTGAAAATTTTTCTGAGTCTGAGCGTATATCAAGATTTTTTATATTCGTCGATACTTTGAAAATTTTTCTGAGTCTGAACGTATATCAAGATTTTTTATATTCGTCGAAACTTTGAAAATTTTTCTGAGTCTGAGCGTATATCAAGATTTTTTATATTCGTCGATACTTTGAAAATTTTTCTGAGTCTGAGCGTATATCAAGATTTTTTATATTCGTCGATACTTTGAAAAATTTTCTGAGTCTGAGCGTATATCAAGATTTTTTATATTCGTCGATACTTTGAAAAATTTTCTGAGTCTGAGCGTATATCAAGATTTTTTATATTCGTCGATAAATTGAAAATTTTTCTGAGTCTGAGCGTATATCAAGATTTTGTATATTCGTCGATACTTTGAAAAATTTTCTGAGTCTGAACGTATATCAAGATTTTGTATATTCGTCGATATATTGAAAATTTTTCTGAGTCTGAGCGTATATCAAGATTTTTTATATTCGTCGATACTTTGAAAAATGTTCTGAGTCTGAACGTATATCAAGATTTTGTATATTCGTCGATATATTGAAAATTTTTCTGAGTCTGAACGTATATCAAGATTTTTTAAATTCGTCGATACTTTGAAAATTTTTCTGAGTCTGAGCGTATATCAAGATTTTTTAAATTCGTCGATACTTTGAAAAATTTTCTGAGTCTGAGCGTATATCAAGATTTTTTATATTCGTCGATACTTTGAAAATTTTTCTGAGTCTGAGCGTATATCAAGATTTTGTATATTCGTCGATATTTTGAAAATTTTTCTGAGTCTGAGCGTATATCAAGATTTTTTATATTCGTCGATACTTTGAAAATTTTTCTGAGTCTGAACGTTTATCAAGATTTTTTATATTCGTCGATACTTTGAAAATTTTTCTGAGTCCGAGCGTATATCAAGATTTTTTATATTCGTCGATACTTTGAAACTTTTTCTGAGTCTGAACGTATATCAAGATTTTTTATATTCGTCGAAACTTTGAAAATTTTTCTGAGTCTGAACGTATATCAAGATTTTTTATATTCGTCGATACTTTGAAACTTTTTCTGAGTCTGAACGTATATCAAGATTTTTTATATTCGTCGATACTTTGAAACTTTTTCTGAGTCTGAACGTATATCAAGATTTTTTATATTCGTCGAAACTTTGAAAATTTTTCTGAGTCTGAGCGTATATCAAGATTTTGTATATTCGTCGATATTTTGAAAATTTTTCTGAGTCTGAGCGTATATCAAGATTTTTTATATTCGTCGATACTTTGAAACTTTTTCTGAGTCTGAACGTATATCAAGATTTTTTATATTCGTCGAAACTTTGAAAATTTTTCTGAGTCTGAACGTATATCAAGATTTTTTATATTCGTCGATACTTTGAAACTTTTTCTGAGTCTGAACGTATATCAAGATTTTTTATATTCGTCGATACTTTGAAACTTTTTCTGAGTCTGAACGTATATCAAGATTTTTTATATTCGTCGAAACTTTGAAAATTTTTCTGAGTCTGAACGTATATCAAGATTTTTTATATTCGTCGATACTTTGAAACTTTTTCTGAGTCTGAACGTATATCAAGATTTTTTATATTCGTCGATACTTTGAAACTTTTTCTGAGTCTGAACGTATATCAAGATTTTTTATATTCGTCGAAACTTTGAAAATTTTTCTGAGTCTGAGCGTATATCAAGATTTTGTATATTCGTCGATATTTTGAAAATTTTTCTGAGTCTGAGCGTATATCAAGATTTTTTATATTCGTCGATACTTTGAAACTTTTTCTGAGTCTGAACGTATATCAAGATTTTTTATATTCGTCGAAACTTTGAAAATTTTTCTGAGTCTGAACGTATATCAAGATTTTTTATATTCGTCGATACTTTGAAACTTTTTCTGAGTCTGAACGTATATCAAGATTTTTTATATTCGTCGATACTTTGAAACTTTTTCTGAGTCTGAACGTATATCAAGATTTTTTATATTCGTCGAAACTTTGAAAATTTTTCTGAGTCTGAACGTATATCAAGATTTTTTATATTCGTCGATACTTTGAAACTTTTTCTGAGTCTGAACGTATATCAAGATTTTTTATATTCGTCGATACTTTGAAACTTTTTCTGAGTCTGAACGTATATCAAGATTTTTTATATTCGTCGAAACTTTGAAAATTTTTCTGAGTCTGAACGTATATCAAGATTTTTTATATTCGTCGATACTTTGAAACTTTTTCTGAGTCTGAACGTATATCAAGATTTTTTATATTCGTCGAAACTTTGAAAATTTTTCTGAGTCTGAGCGTATATCAAGATTTTGTATATTCGTCGATATTTTGAAAATTTTTCTGAGTCTGAACGTATATCAAGATTTTTTATATTCGTCGATACTTTGAAACTTTTTCTGAGTCTGAACGTATATCAAGATTTTTTATATTCGTCGAAACTTTGAAAATTTTTCTGAGTCTGAACGTATATCAAGATTTTTTATATTCGTCGATACTTTGAAACTTTTTCTGAGTCTGAACGTATATCAAGATTTTTTATATTCGTCGAAACTTTGAAAATTTTTCTGAGTCTGAGCGTATATCAAGATTTTGTATATTCGTCGATATTTTGAAAATTTTTCTGAGTCTGAACGTATATCAAGATTTTTTATATTCGTCGATACTTTGAAACTTTTTCTGAGTCTGAACGTATATCAAGATTTTGTATATTCGTCGATACTTTGAAAATTTTTCTGAGTCTGAGCGTATATCAAGATTTTGTATATTCGTCGATATTTTGAAAATTTTTCTGAGTCTGAGCGTATATCAAGATTTTTTATATTCGTCGATACTTTGAAAATTTGTCTGGGTCTGAGCATATATCAAGATTTTTTATATTCGTCGATACTTTGAAACTTTTTCTGAGTCTGAACGTATATCAAGATTTTTTATATTCGTCGAAACTTTGAAAATTTTTCTGAGTCTGAGCGTATATCAAGATTTTTTATATTCGTCGATATTTTGAAAATTTTTCTGAGTCTGAGCGTATATCAAGATTTTTTATATTCGTCGATACTTTGAAAATTTGTCTGGGTCTGAGCGTATATCAAGATTTTTTATATTCGTCGATACTTTGAAAATTTGTCTGAGTCTGAGCATATCTCAAGATTTTTTATATTCGTCGATATTTTGAAAATTTTTCTGAGTCTGAGCATATATCAAGATTTTTTATATTCGTCGATACTTTGAAAATTTGTCTGAGTCTGAGCATATATCAAGATTTTTTATATTCGTCGATACTTTGAAAATTTGTCTGAGTCTGAGCGTATATCAAGATTTTTTATATTCGTCGATAATCTGAAAATTTTTCTGAGTCTGAGCGTATATCAAGATTTTGTATATTCGTCGATATTTTGAAAATTTTTCTGAGTCTGAGCGTATATCAAGATTTTTTATATTCGTCGATACTTTGAAAATTTGTCTGAGTCTGAGCATATCTCAAGATTTTTTATATTCGTCGATACTTTGAAAATTTTTCTGAGTCTGAGCGTATATCAAGATTTTTTATATTCGTCGATATTTTGAAAATTTTTCTGAGTCTGAGCGTATATCATGATTTTGTATATTCGTCGATATTTTGAAAATTTTTCTGAGTCTGAGCGTATATCAAGATTTTTTATATTCGTCGATACTTTGAAAATTTGTCTGAGTCTGAGCGTATATCAAGATTTTTTATATTCGTCGATACTTTGAAAATTTGTCTGAGTCTGAGCATATATCAAGATTTTTTATATTCGTCGATACTTTGAAAATTTTTCTGAGTCTGAGCGTATATCAAGATTTTGTATATTCGTCGATATTTTGAAAATTTTTCTGAGTCTGAGCGTATATCAAGATTTTTTATATTCGTCGATACTTTGAAAATTTGTCTGAGTCTGAGCATATATCAAGATTTTTTATATTCGTCGATACTTTGAAAATTTGTCTAAGTCTGAGCGTATATCAAGATTTTTTATATTCGTCGATATTTTGAAAATTTTTCTGAGTCTGAGCGTATATCAAGATTTTGTATATTCGTCGATATTTTGAAAATTTTTCTGAGTCTGAGCGTATATCAAGATTTTTTATATTCGTCGATACTTTGAAAATTTGTCTGAGTCTGAGCATATATCAAGATTTTTTATATTCGTCGATACTTTGAAAATTTTTCTGAGTCTGAGCGTATATCAAGATTTTTTATATTCGTCGATACTTTGAAAATTTGTCTGAGTCTGAGCATATATCAAGATTTTTTATATTCGTCGATACTTTGAAAATTTTTCTGAGTCTGAGCGTATATCAAGATTTTGTATATTCGTCGATATTTTGAAAATTTTTCTGAGTCTGAGCGTATATCAAGATTTTTTATATTCGTCGATACTTTGAAAATTTTTCTGAGTCTGAGCGTATATCAAGATTTTTTATATTCGTCGATACTTTGAAAAATTTTCTGAGTCTGAGCGTATATCAAGATTTTTTATATTCGTCGATACTTTGAAAATTTTTCTGAGTCTGAACGTATATCAAGATTTTTTATATTCGTCGATACTTTGAAAATTTTTCTGAGTCTGAGCGTATATCAAGATTTTTTATATTCGTCGATACTTTGAAAAATTTTCTGAGTCTGAGCGTATATCAAGATTTTTTATATTCGTCGATACTTTGAAAATTTTTCTGAGTCTGAGCGTATATCAAGATTTTGTATATTCGTCGATACTTTGAAAAATTTTCTGAGTCTGAGCGTATATCAAGATTTTGTATATTCGTCGATACTTTGAAAATTTTTCTGAGTCTGAGCGTATATCAAGATTTTTTATATTCGTCGATAAATTGAAAATTTTTCTGAGTCTGAGCGTATATCAAGATTTTTTATATTCGTCGATAAATTGAAAATTTTTCTGAGTCTGAGCGTATATCAAGATTTTTTATATTCGTCGATACTTTGAAAAATTTTCTGAGTCTGAGCGTATATCAAGATTTTTTATATTCGTCGATACTTTGAAAATTTTTCTGAGTCTGAGCGTATATCAAGATTTTGTATATTCGTCGATACTTTGAAAAATTTTCTGAGTCTGAGCGTATATCAAGATTTTTTATATTCGTCGATACTTTGAAAAATTTTCTGAGTCTGAGCGTATATCAAGATTTTTTATATTCGTCGATACTTTGAAAATTTTTCTGAGTCTGAGCGTATATCAAGATTTTTTATATTCGTCGATAAATTGAAAATTTTTCTGAGTCTGAGCGTATATCAAGATTTTGTATATTCGTCGATACTTTGAAAAATTTTCTGAGTCTGAGCGTATATCAAGATTTTTTATATTCGTCGATACTTTGAAAATTTTTCTGAGTCTGAGCGTATATCAAGATTTTTTATATTCGTCGATACTTTGAAAAATTTTCTGAGTCTGAACGTATATCAAGATTTTTTATATTCGTCGATAAATTGAAAATTTTTCTGAGTCTGAACGTATATCAAGATTTTTTATATTCGTCGATACTTTGAAAATTTTTCTGAGTCTGAGCGTATATCAAGATTTTGTATATTCGTCGATAAATTGAAAATTTTTCTGAGTCTGAGCGTATATCAAGATTTTTTATATTCGTCGATAAATTGAAAATTTTTCTGAGTCTGAGCGTATATCAAGATTTTGTATATTCGTCGATACTTTGAAAAATTTTCTGAGTCTGAGCGTATATCAAGATTTTTTATATTCGTCGATACTTTGAAAATTTTTCTGAGTCTGAGCGTATATCAAGATTTTTTATATTCGTCGATACTTTGAAAAATTTTCTGAGTCTGAACGTATATCAAGATTTTTTATATTCGTCGATAAATTGAAAATTTTTCTGAGTCTGAGCGTATATCAAGATTTTGTATATTCGTCGATACTTTGAAAAATTTTCTGAGTCTGAGCGTATATCAAGATTTTTTATATTCGTCGATACTTTGAAAATTTTTCTGAGTCTGAGCGTATATCAAGATTTTGTATATTCGTCGATACTTTGAAAAATTTTCTGAGTCTGAGCGTATATCAAGATTTTTTATATTCGTCGATACTTTGAAAATTTTTCTGAGTCTGAAAGTATATCAAGATTTTGTATATTCGTCGATACTTTGAAAAATTTTCTGAGTCTGAGCGTATATCAAGATTTTTTATATTCGTCGATAAATTGAAAATTTTTCTGAGTCTGAGCGTATATCAAGATTTTGTATATTCGTCGATACTTTGAAAAATTTTCTGAGTCTGAGCGTATATCAAGATTTTTTATATTCGTCGATACTTTGAAAATTTTTCTGAGTCTGAGCGTATATCAAGATTTTTTATATTCGTCGATACTTTGAAAAATTTTCTGAGTCTGAACGTATATCAAGATTTTTTATATTCGTCGATAAATTGAAAATTTTTCTGAGTCTGAGCGTATATCAAGATTTTTTATATTCGTCGATACTTTGAAAAATTTTCTGAGTCTGAGCGTATATCAAGATTTTTTATATTCGTCGATAAATTGAAAATTTTTCTGAGTCTGAGCGTATATCAAGATTTTTTATATTCGTCGATACTTTGAAAAATTTTCTGAGTCTGAGCGTATATCAAGATTTTTTATATTCGTCGATACTTTGAAAATTTTTCTGAGTCTGAGCGTATATCAAGATTTTTTATATTCGTCGATAAATTGAAAATTTTTCTGAGTCTGAGCGTATATCAAGATTTTTTATATTCGTCGATACTTTGAAAAATTTTCTGAGTCTGAGCGTATATCAAGATTTTTTATATTCGTCGATACTTTGAAAATTTTTCTGAGTCTGAGCGTATATCAAGATTTTGTATATTCGTCGATACTTTGAAAAATTTTCTGAGTCTGAGCGTATATCAAGATTTTTTATATTCGTCGATACTTTGAAAAATTTTCTGAGTCTGAGCGTATATCAAGATTTTTTATATTCGTCGATACTTTGAAAATTTTTCTGAGTCTGAACGTATATCAAGATTTTTTATATTCGTCGATAAATTGAAAATTTTTCTGAGTCTGAGCGTATATCAAGATTTTTTATATTCGTCGATACTTTGAAAAATTTTCTGAGTCTGAGCGTATATCAAGATTTTTTATATTCGTCGATACTTTGAAAATTTTTCTGAGTCTGAGCGTATATCAAGATTTTTTATATTCGTCGATACTTTGAAAATTTTTCTGAGTCTGAGCGTATATCAAGATTTTTTATATTCGTCGATACTTTGAAAATTTTTCTGAGTCTGAGCGTATATCAAGATTTTTTATATTCGTCGATACTTTGAAAATTTTTCTGAGTCTGAGCGTATATCAAGATTTTTTATATTCGTCGATACTTTGAAAATTTTTCTGAGTCTGAGCGTATATCAAGATTTTTTATATTCGTCGATACTTTGAAAAATTTTCTGAGTCTGAGCGTATATCAAGATTTTGTATATTCGTCGATATATTGAAAATTTTTCTGAGTCTGAACGTATATCAAGATTTTTTAAATTCGTCGATACTTTGAAAATTTTTCTGAGTCTGAGCGTATATCAAGATTTTTTAAATTCGTCGATACTTTGAAAAATTTTCTGAGTCTGAGCGTATATCAAGATTTTTTATATTCGTCGATACTTTGAAAATTTTTCTGAGTCAGCGTATATCAAGATTTTGTATATTCGTCGATATTTTGAAAATTTTTCTGAGTCTGAGCGTATATCAAGATTTTTTATATTCGTCGATACTTTGAAAATTTTTCTGAGTCTGAACGTATATCAAGATTTTTTATATTCGTCGATACTTTGAAAATTTTTCTGAGTCCGAGCGTATATCAAGATTTTTTATATTCGTCGATACTTTGAAACTTTTTCTGAGTCTGAACGTATATCAAGATTTTTTATATTCGTCGAAACTTTGAAAATTTTTCTGAGTCTGAACGTATATCAAGATTTTTTATATTCGTCGATACTTTGAAACTTTTTCTGAGTCTGAACGTATATCAAGATTTTTTATATTCGTCGATACTTTGAAAATTTTTCTGAGTCTGAACGTATATCAAGATTTTTTATATTCGTCGATACTTTGAAACTTTTTCTGAGTCTGAACGTATATCAAGATTTTTTATATTCGTCGAAACTTTGAAAATTTTTCTGAGTCTGAGCGTATATCAAGATTTTGTATATTCGTCGATACTTTGAAAATTTTTCTGAGTCTGAGCGTATATCAAGATTTTGTATATTCGTCGATATTTTTAAAATTTTTCTGAGTCTGAGCGTATATCAAGATTTTTTATATTCGTCGATACTTTGAAAATTTGTCTGAGTCTGAGCATATATCAAGATTTTTTATATTCGTCGATACTTTGAAAATTTGTCTGAGTCTGAGCGTATATCAAGATTTTTTATATTCGTCGATATTTTGAAAATTTTTCTGAGTCTGAGCGTATATCAAGATTTTGTATATTCGTCGATATTTTGAAAATTTTTCTGAGTCTGAGCGTATATCAAGATTTTTTATATTCGTCGATACTTTGAAAATTTGTCTGAGTCTGAGCATATATCAAGATTTTTTATATTCGTCGATACTTTGAAAATTTTTCTGAGTCTGAGCGTATATCAAGATTTTTTATATTCGTCGATATTTTGAAAATTTTTCTGAGTCTGAGCGTATATCAAGATTTTGTATATTCGTCGATATTTTGAAAATTTTTCTGAGTCTGAGCGTATATCAAGATTTTTTATATTCGTCGATACTTTGAAAATTTGTCTGAGTCTGAACGTATATCAAGATTTTTTATATTCGTCGATACTTTGAAAATTTGTCTGAGTCTGAGCATATATCAAGATATTTTATATTCGTCGATACTTTGAAAATTTTTCTGAGTCTGAGCGTATATCAAGATTTTGTATATTCGTCGATATTTTGAAAATTTTTCTGAGTCTGAGCGTATATCAAGATTTTGTATATTCGTCGATACTTTGAAAATTTTTCTGAGTCTGAGCGTATATCAAGATTTTGTATATTCGTCGATATTTTTAAAATTTTTCTGAGTCTGAGCGTATATCAAGATTTTGTATATTCGTCGATACTTTGAAAAATTTTCTGAGTCTGAGCGTATATCAAGATTTTTTATATTCGTCGATACTTTGAAAATTTTTCTGAGTCTGAGCGTATATCAAGATTTTGTATATTCGTCGATACTTTGAAAAATTTTCTGAGTCTGAGCGTATATCAAGATTTTTTATATTCGTCGATACTTTGAAAATTTTTCTGAGTCTGAAAGTATATCAAGATTTTGTATATTCGTCGATACTTTGAAAAATTTTCTGAGTCTGAGCGTATATCAAGATTTTTTATATTCGTCGATAAATTGAAAATTTTTCTGAGTCTGAGCGTATATCAAGATTTTGTATATTCGTCGATACTTTGAAAAATTTTCTGAGTCTGAGCGTATATCAAGATTTTTTATATTCGTCGATACTTTGAAAATTTTTCTGAGTCTGAGCGTATATCAAGATTTTTTATATTCGTCGATACTTTGAAAAATTTTCTGAGTCTGAACGTATATCAAGATTTTTTATATTCGTCGATAAATTGAAAATTTTTCTGAGTCTGAGCGTATATCAAGATTTTTTATATTCGTCGATACTTTGAAAAATTTTCTGAGTCTGAGCGTATATCAAGATTTTTTATATTCGTCGATAAATTGAAAATTTTTCTGAGTCTGAGCGTATATCAAGATTTTTTATATTCGTCGATACTTTGAAAAATTTTCTGAGTCTGAGCGTATATCAAGATTTTTTATATTCGTCGATACTTTGAAAATTTTTCTGAGTCTGAGCGTATATCAAGATTTTTTATATTCGTCGATAAATTGAAAATTTTTCTGAGTCTGAGCGTATATCAAGATTTTTTATATTCGTCGATACTTTGAAAAATTTTCTGAGTCTGAGCGTATATCAAGATTTTTTATATTCGTCGATACTTTGAAAATTTTTCTGAGTCTGAGCGTATATCAAGATTTTGTATATTCGTCGATACTTTGAAAAATTTTCTGAGTCTGAGCGTATATCAAGATTTTTTATATTCGTCGATACTTTGAAAAATTTTCTGAGTCTGAGCGTATATCAAGATTTTTTATATTCGTCGATACTTTGAAAATTTTTCTGAGTCTGAACGTATATCAAGATTTTTTATATTCGTCGATAAATTGAAAATTTTTCTGAGTCTGAGCGTATATCAAGATTTTTTATATTCGTCGATACTTTGAAAAATTTTCTGAGTCTGAGCGTATATCAAGATTTTTTATATTCGTCGATACTTTGAAAATTTTTCTGAGTCTGAGCGTATATCAAGATTTTTTATATTCGTCGATACTTTGAAAATTTTTCTGAGTCTGAGCGTATATCAAGATTTTTTATATTCGTCGATACTTTGAAAATTTTTCTGAGTCTGAGCGTATATCAAGATTTTTTATATTCGTCGATACTTTGAAAATTTTTCTGAGTCTGAGCGTATATCAAGATTTTTTATATTCGTCGATACTTTGAAAATTTTTCTGAGTCTGAGCGTATATCAAGATTTTTTATATTCGTCGATACTTTGAAAAATTTTCTGAGTCTGAGCGTATATCAAGATTTTGTATATTCGTCGATATATTGAAAATTTTTCTGAGTCTGAACGTATATCAAGATTTTTTAAATTCGTCGATACTTTGAAAATTTTTCTGAGTCTGAGCGTATATCAAGATTTTTTAAATTCGTCGATACTTTGAAAAATTTTCTGAGTCTGAGCGTATATCAAGATTTTTTATATTCGTCGATACTTTGAAAATTTTTCTGAGTCAGCGTATATCAAGATTTTGTATATTCGTCGATATTTTGAAAATTTTTCTGAGTCTGAGCGTATATCAAGATTTTTTATATTCGTCGATACTTTGAAAATTTTTCTGAGTCTGAACGTATATCAAGATTTTTTATATTCGTCGATACTTTGAAAATTTTTCTGAGTCCGAGCGTATATCAAGATTTTTTATATTCGTCGATACTTTGAAACTTTTTCTGAGTCTGAACGTATATCAAGATTTTTTATATTCGTCGAAACTTTGAAAATTTTTCTGAGTCTGAACGTATATCAAGATTTTTTATATTCGTCGATACTTTGAAACTTTTTCTGAGTCTGAACGTATATCAAGATTTTTTATATTCGTCGATACTTTGAAAATTTTTCTGAGTCTGAACGTATATCAAGATTTTTTATATTCGTCGATACTTTGAAACTTTTTCTGAGTCTGAACGTATATCAAGATTTTTTATATTCGTCGAAACTTTGAAAATTTTTCTGAGTCTGAGCGTATATCAAGATTTTGTATATTCGTCGATACTTTGAAAATTTTTCTGAGTCTGAGCGTATATCAAGATTTTGTATATTCGTCGATATTTTTAAAATTTTTCTGAGTCTGAGCGTATATCAAGATTTTTTATATTCGTCGATACTTTGAAAATTTGTCTGAGTCTGAGCATATATCAAGATTTTTTATATTCGTCGATACTTTGAAAATTTGTCTGAGTCTGAGCGTATATCAAGATTTTTTATATTCGTCGATATTTTGAAAATTTTTCTGAGTCTGAGCGTATATCAAGATTTTGTATATTCGTCGATATTTTGAAAATTTTTCTGAGTCTGAGCGTATATCAAGATTTTTTATATTCGTCGATACTTTGAAAATTTGTCTGAGTCTGAGCATATATCAAGATTTTTTATATTCGTCGATACTTTGAAAATTTTTCTGAGTCTGAGCGTATATCAAGATTTTTTATATTCGTCGATATTTTGAAAATTTTTCTGAGTCTGAGCGTATATCAAGATTTTGTATATTCGTCGATATTTTGAAAATTTTTCTGAGTCTGAGCGTATATCAAGATTTTTTATATTCGTCGATACTTTGAAAATTTGTCTGAGTCTGAACGTATATCAAGATTTTTTATATTCGTCGATACTTTGAAAATTTGTCTGAGTCTGAGCATATATCAAGATATTTTATATTCGTCGATACTTTGAAAATTTTTCTGAGTCTGAGCGTATATCAAGATTTTGTATATTCGTCGATATTTTGAAAATTTTTCTGAGTCTGAGCGTATATCAAGATTTTGTATATTCGTCGATACTTTGAAAATTTTTCTGAGTCTGAGCGTATATCAAGATTTTGTATATTCGTCGATATTTTTAAAATTTTTCTGAGTCTGAGCGTATATCAAGATTTTTTATATTCGTCGATACTTTGAAAATTTGTCTGAGTCTGAACGTATATCAAGATTTTTTATATTCGTCGATACTTTGAAAATTTGTCTGAGTCTGAGCATATATCAAGATATTTTATATTCGTCGATACTTTGAAAATTTTTCTGAGTCTGAGCGTATATCAAGATTTTGTATATTCGTCGATATTTTGAAAATTTTTCTGAGTCTGAGCGTATATCAAGATTTTTTATATTCGTCGATACTTTGAAAATTTGTCTGAGTCTGAGCATATATCAAGATTTTTTATATTCGTCGATACTTTGAAAATTTGTCTGAGTCTGAGCGTATATCAATATTTTTTATATTCGTCGATATTTTGAAAATTTTTCTGAGTCTGAGCGTATATCAAGATTTTGTATATTCGTCGATATTTTGAAAATTTTTCTGAGTCTGAGCGTATATCAAGATTTTTTATATTCGTCGATACTTTGAAAATTTGTCTGAGTCTGAGCATATATCAAGATTTTTTATATTCGTCGATACTTTGAAAATTTTTCTGAGTCTGAGCGTATATCAAGATTTTGTATATTCGTCGATATTTTGAAAATTTTTCTGAGTCTGAGCGTATATCAAGATTTTTTATATTCGTCGATACTTTGAAAATTTTTCTGAGTCTGAGCGTATATCAAGATTTTTTATATTCGTCGATAAATTGAAAATTTTTCTGAGTCTGAGCGTATATCAAGATTTTTTAAATTCGTCGATACTTTGAAAATTTTTCTGAGTCTGAGCGTATATCAAGATTTTTTATATTCGTCGATAAATTGAAAATTTTTCTGAGTCTGAGCGTATATCAAGATTTTTTATATTCGTCGATACTTTGAAAATTTTTCTGAGTCTGAGCGTATATCAAGATTTTTTATATTCGTCGATACTTTGAAAATTTTTCTGAGTCTGAGCGTATATCAAGATTTTTTATATTCGTCGATACTTTGAAAATTTTTCTGAGTCTGAGCGTATATCAAGATTTTTTATATTCGTCGATACTTTGAAAATTTTTCTGAGTCTGAACGTATATCAAGATTTTTTATATTCGTCGATACTTTGAAAATTTTTCTGAGTCTGAGCGTATATCAAGATTTTTTATATTCGTCGATACTTTGAAAAATTTTCTGAGTCTGAGCGTATATCAAGATTTTTTATATTCGTCGATAAATTGAAAATTTTTCTGAGTCTGAGCGTATATCAAGATTTTTTATATTCGTCGATACTTTGAAAAATTTTCTGAGTCTGAGCGTATATCAAGATTTTTTATATTCGTCGATACTTTGAAAATTTTTCTGAGTCTGAGCGTATATCAAGATTTTTTATATTCGTCGATAAATTGAAAATTTTTCTGAGTCTGAGCGTATATCAAGATTTTTTATATTCGTCGATACTTTGAAAAATTTTCTGAGTCTGAGCGTATATCAAGATTTTTTATATTCGTCGATACTTTGAAAATTTTTCTGAGTCTGAGCGTATATCAAGATTTTGTATATTCGTCGATATTTTGAAAATTTTTCTGAGTCTGAGCGTATATCAAGATTTTTTATATTCGTCGATACTTTGAAAATTTTTCTGAGTCTGAGCGTATATCAAGATTTTTTATATTCGTCGATACTTTGAAAAATTTTCTGAGTCTGAGCGTATATCAAGATTTTTTATATTCGTCGATACTTTGAAAAATTTTCTGAGTCTGAGCGTATATCAAGATTTTTTATATTCGTCGATACTTTGAAAATTTTTCTGAGTCTGAGCGTATATCAAGATTTTTTATATTCGTCGATAAATTGAAAATTTTTCTGAGTCTGAGCGTATATCAAGATTTTTTATATTCGTCGATACTTTGAAAAATTTTCTGAGTCTGAGCGTATATCAAGATTTTTTATATTCGTCGATACTTTGAAAATTTTTCTGAGTCTGAGCGTATATCAAGATTTTTTATATTCGTCGATACTTTGAAAAATTTTCTGAGTCTGAGCGTATATCAAGATTTTTTATATTCGTCGATAAATTGAAAATTTTTCTGAGTCTGAGCGTATATCAAGATTTTTTATATTCGTCGATACTTTGAAAAATTTTCTGAGTCTGAGCGTATATCAAGATTTTTTATATTCGTCGATACTTTGAAAATTTTTCTGAGTCTGAGCGTATATCAAGATTTTTTATATTCGTCGATAAATTGAAAATTTTTCTGAGTCTGAGCGTATATCAAGATTTTTTATATTCGTCGATACTTTGAAACTTTTTCTGAGTCTGAACGTATATCAAGATTTTTTATATTCGTCGATACTTTGAAACTTTTTCTGAGTCTGAACGTATATCAAGATTTTTTATATTCGTCGATACTTTGAAAATTTTTCTGAGTCTGAACGTATATCAAGATTTTTTATATTCGTCGATACTTTGAAAATTTTTCTGAGTCTGAGCGTATATCAAGATTTTTTATATTCGTCGATACTTTGAAACTTTTTCTGAGTCTGAACGTATATCAAGATTTTTTATATTCGTCGATACTTTGAAAATTTTTCTGAGTCTGAACGTATATCAAGATTTTTTATATTCGTCGATACTTTGAAAATTTTTCTGAGTCTGAGCGTATATCAAGATTTTTTATATTCGTCGATACTTTGAAACTTTTTCTGAGTCTGAACGTATATCAAGATTTTGTATATTCGTCGATACTTTGAAAATTTTTCTGAGTCTGAACGTATATCAAGATTTTTTATATTCGTCGATACTTTGAAAATTTTTCTGAGTCTGAACGTATATCAAGATTTTTTATATTCGTCGATACTTTGAAAATTTTTCTGAGTCTGAACGTATATCAAGATTTTTTATATTCGTCGATACTTTGAAAATTTTTCTGAGTCCGAGCGTATATCAAGATTTTGTATATTCGTCGATACTTTGAAAATTTGTCTGAGTCTGAACGTATATCAAGATTTTTTATATTCGTCGATACTTTGAAAATTTTTCTGAGTCTGAGCGTATATCAAGATTTTTTATATTCGTCGATACTTTGAAACTTTTTCTGAGTCTGAACGTATATCAAGATTTTTTATATTCGTCGATACTTTGAAAATTTTTCTGAGTCTGAACGTATATCAAGATTTTTTATATTCGTCGATACTTTGAAAATTTTTCTGAGTCTGAGCGTATATCAAGATTTTTTATATTCGTCGATACTTTGAAACTTTTTCTGAGTCTGAACGTATATCAAGATTTTGTATATTCGTCGATACTTTGAAAATTTTTCTGAGTCTGAACGTATATCAAGATTTTTTATATTCGTCGATACTTTGAAAATTTTTCTGAGTCTGAGCGTATATCAAGATTTTTTATATTCGTCGATACTTTGAAACTTTTTCTGAGTCTGAGCGTATATCAAGATTTTTTATATTCGTCGATACTTTGAAAATTTTTCTGAGTCTGAACGTATATCAAGATTTTTTATATTCGTCGATACTTTGAAAATTTTTCTGAGTCTGAGCGTATATCAAGATTTTTTATATTCGTCGATACTTTGAAACTTTTTCTGAGTCTGAACGTATATCAAGATTTTGTATATTCGTCGATACTTTGAAAATTTTTCTGAGTCTGAACGTATATCAAGATTTTTTATATTCGTCGATACTTTGAAAATTTTTCTGAGTCTGAACGTATATCAAGATTTTTTATATTCGTCGATACTTTGAAAATTTTTCTGAGTCTGAGCGTATATCAAGATTTTTTATATTCGTCGATACTTTGAAACTTTTTCTGAGTCTGAGCGTATATCAAGATTTTTTATATTCGTCGATACTTTGAAAATTTTTCTGAGTCTGAACGTATATCAAGATTTTTTATATTCGTCGATACTTTGAAAATTTTTCTGAGTCTGAGCGTATATCAAGATTTTTTATATTCGTCGATACTTTGAAAATTTTTCTGAGTCTGAGCGTATATCAAGATTTTTTATATTCGTCGATAAATTGAAAATTTTTCTGAGTCTGAGCGTATATCAAGATTTTGTATATTCGTCGATACTTTGAAACTTTTTCTGAGTCTGAGCGTATATCAAGATTTTTTATATTCGTCGATACTTTGAAAATTTTTCTGAGTCTGAGCGTATATCAAGATTTTTTATATTCGTCGATACTTTGAAAATTTTTCTGAGTCTGAACGTATATCAAGATTTTTTATATTCGTCGATACTTTGAAAATTTTTCTGAGTCTGAGCGTATATCAAGATTTTTTATATTCGTCGATACTTTGAAAATTTTTCTGAGTCTGAGCGTATATCAAGATTTTTTATATTCGTCGATAAATTGAAAATTTTTCTGAGTCTGAGCGTATATCAAGATTTTGTATATTCGTCGATACTTTGAAAATTTTTCTGAGTCTGAGCGTATATCAAGATTTTTTATATTCGTCGATACTTTGAAAATTTTTCTGAGTCTGAGCGTATATCAAGATTTTTTATATTCGTCGATACTTTGAAAATTTTTCTGAGTCTGAGCGTATATCAAGATTTTTTATATTCGTCGATACTTTGAAAATTTTTCTGAGTCTGAGCGTATATCAAGATTTTTTATATTCGTCGATACTTTGAAAATTTTTCTGAGTCTGAACGTATATCAAGATTTTTTATATTCGTCGATACTTTGAAAATTTTTCTGAGTCTGAGCGTATATCAAGATTTTTTATATTCGTCGATACTTTGAAAATTTTTCTGAGTCTGAGCGTATATCAAGATTTTTTATATTCGTCGATACTTTGAAAATTTTTCTGAGTCTGAGCGTATATCAAGATTTTTTATATTCGTCGATACTTTGAAAATTTTTCTGAGTCTGAACGTATATCAAGATTTTTTATATTCGTCGATACTTTGAAAATTTTTCTGAGTCTGAACGTATATCAAGATTTTTTATATTCGTCGATACTTTGAAAATTTTTCTGAGTCTGAACGTATATCAAGATTTTTTATATTCGTCGATACTTTGAAAATTTTTCTGAGTCTGAGCGTATATCAAGATTTTTTATATTCGTCGATACTTTGAAAATTTTTCTGAGTCTGAGCGTATATCAAGATTTTTTATATTCGTCGATACTTTGAAACTTTTTCTGAGTCTGAACGTATATCAAGATTTTTTATATTCGTCGATACTTTGAAAATTTTTCTGAGTCTGAGCGTATATCAAGATTTTTTATATTCGTCGATACTTTGAAAATTTTTCTGAGTCTGAGCGTATATCAAGATTTTTTATATTCGTCGATACTTTGAAAATTTTTCTGAGTCTGAACGTATATCAAGATTTTTTATATTCGTCGATACTTTGAAAATTTTTCTGAGTCTGAGCGTATATCAAGATTTTTTATATTCGTCGATACTTTGAAAATTTTTCTGAGTCTGAGCGTATATCAAGATTTTTTATATTCGTCGATACTTTGAAACTTTTTCTGAGTCTGAACGTATATCAAGATTTTTTATATTCGTCGATACTTTGAAAATTTTTCTGAGTCTGAGCGTATATCAAGATTTTTTATATTCGTCGATACTTTGAAAATTTTTCTGAGTCTGAGCGTATATCAAGATTTTTTATATTCGTCGATAAATTGAAAATTTTTCTGAGTCTGAGCGTATATCAAGATTTTGTATATTCGTCGATACTTTGAAACTTTTTCTGAGTCTGAGCGTATATCAAGATTTTTTATATTCGTCGATACTTTGAAACTTTTTCTGAGTCTGAACGTATATCAAGATTTTTTATATTCGTCGATACTTTGAAAATTTTTCTGAGTCTGAGCGTATATCAAGATTTTTTATATTCGTCGATACTTTGAAAATTTTTCTGAGTCTGAGCGTATATCAAGATTTTTTATATTCGTCGATACTTTGAAAATTTTTCTGAGTCTGAGCGTATATCAAGATTTTTTATATTCGTCGATAAATTGAAAATTTTTCTGAGTCTGAGCGTATATCAAGATTTTGTATATTCGTCGATACTTTGAAAAATTTTCTGAGTCTGAGCGTATATCAAGATTTTGTATATTCGTCGATACTTTGAAACTTTTTCTGAGTCTGAACGTATATCAAGATTTTTTATGTTCGTCGATACTTTGAAAATTTTTCTGAGTCCGAGCGTATATCAAGATTTTTTATATTCGTCGATACTTTGAAACTTTTTCTGAGTCTGAACGTATATCAAGATTTTTTATATTCGTCGAAACTTTGAAAATTTTTCTGAGTCTGAACGTATATCAAGATTTTTTATATTCGTCGATACTTTGAAACTTTTTCTGAGTCTGAACGTATATCAAGATTTTTTATATTCGTCGATACTTTGAAAATTTTTCTGAGTCTGAACGTATATCAAGATTTTTTATATTCGTCGATACTTTGAAACTTTTTCTGAGTCTGAACGTATATCAAGATTTTTTATATTCGTCGAAACTTTGAAAATTTTTCTGAGTCTGAGCGTATATCAAGATTTTGTATATTCGTCGATACTTTGAAAATTTTTCTGAGTCTGAGCGTATATCAAGATTTTTTATATTCGTCGATAAATTGAAAATTTTTCTGAGTCTGAGCGTATATCAAGATTTTGTATATTCGTCGATACTTTGAAAATTTTTCTGAGTCTGAGCGTATATCAAGATTTTTTATATTCGTCGATACTTTGAAAATTTTTCTGAGTCTGAGCGTATATCAAGATTTTTTATATTCGTCGATACTTTGAAACTTTTTCTGAGTCTGAACGTATATCAAGATTTTTTATATTCGTCGATACTTTGAAAATTTTTCTGAGTCTGAACGTATATCAAGATTTTGTATATTCGTCGATATATTGAAAATTTTTCTGAGTCTGAACGTATATCAAGATTTTTTAAATTCGTCGATACTTTGAAAATTTTTCTGAGTCTGAGCGTATATCAAGATTTTTTAAATTCGTCGATACTTTGAAAAATTTTCTGAGTCTGAGCGTATATCAAGATTT
The DNA here is from genome assembly GCA_028476595.1 of Obolodiplosis robiniae. Taxonomy (NCBI): domain Eukaryota; kingdom Metazoa; phylum Arthropoda; class Insecta; order Diptera; family Cecidomyiidae; genus Obolodiplosis; species Obolodiplosis robiniae. The sequence goes on along the minus strand of CM052015.1, from coordinate 28,150,623 downwards.
TTTATATTCGTCGATAAATTGAAAATTTTTCTGAGTCTGAGCGTATATCAAGATTTTTTATATTCGTCGATACTTTGAAAATTTTTCTGAGTCTGAGCGTATATCAAGATTTTTTATATTCGTCGATACTTTGAAAAATTTTCTGAGTCTGAACGTATATCAAGATTTTGTATATTCGTCGATATATTGAAAATTTTTCTGAGTCTGAACGTATATCAAGATTTTTTAAATTCGTCGATACTTTGAAAATTTTTCTGAGTCTGAGCGTATATCAAGATTTTTTAAATTCGTCGATACTTTGAAAAATTTTCTGAGTCTGAGCGTATATCAAGATTTTTTATATTCGTCGATAAATTGAAAATTTTTCTGAGTCTGAGCGTATATCAAGATTTTTTATATTCGTCGATACTTTGAAAATTTTTCTGAGTCTGAGCGTATATCAAGATTTTTTATATTCGTCGATACTTTGAAACTTTTTCTGAGTCTGAACGTATATCAAGATTTTTTATATTCGTCGATACTTTGAAAATTTTTCTGAGTCTGAGCGTATATCAAGATTTTTTATATTCGTCGATACTTTGAAAAATTTTCTGAGTCTGAACGTATATCAAGATTTTGTATATTCGTCGATATATTGAAAATTTTTCTGAGTCTGAACGTATATCAAGATTTTTTAAATTCGTCGATACTTTGAAAATTTTTCTGAGTCTGAGCGTATATCAAGATTTTGTATATTCGTCGATATTTTGAAAATTTTTCTGAGTCTGAGCGTATATCAAGATTTTTTATATTCGTCGATACTTTGAAAATTTTTCTGAGTCTGAACGTATATCAAGATTTTTTATATTCGTCGATACTTTGAAAATTTTTCTGAGTCCGAGCGTATATCAAGATTTTTTATATTCGTCGATACTTTGAAACTTTTTCTGAGTCTGAACGTATATCAAGATTTTTTATATTCGTCGAAACTTTGAAAATTTTTCTGAGTCTGAACGTATATCAAGATTTTTTATATTCGTCGATACTTTGAAACTTTTTCTGAGTCTGAACGTATATCAAGATTTTTTATATTCGTCGATACTTTGAAAATTTTTCTGAGTCTGAACGTATATCAAGATTTTTTATATTCGTCGATACTTTGAAACTTTTTCTGAGTCTGAACGTATATCAAGATTTTTTATATTCGTCGAAACTTTGAAAATTTTTCTGAGTCTGAGCGTATATCAAGATTTTGTATATTCGTCGATACTTTGAAAATTTTTCTGAGTCTGAGCGTATATCAAGATTTTTTATATTCGTCGATACTTTGAAAATTTGTCTGAGTCTGAGCGTATATCAAGATTTTTTATATTCGTCGATACTTTGAAAATTTGTCTGAGTCTGAGCGTATATCAAGATTTTTTATATTCGTCGATATTTTGAAAATTTTTCTGAGTCTGAGCGTATATCAAGATTTTTTATATTCGTCGATATTTTGAAAATTTTTCTGAGTCTGAGCGTATATCAAGATTTTGTATATTCGTCGATATTTTGAAAATTTTTCTGAGTCTGACCGTATATCAAGATTTTTTATATTCGTCGATACTTTGAAAATTTGTCTGAGTCTGAGCATATATCAAGATTTTTTATATTCGTCGATACTTTGAAAATTTTTCTGAGTCTGAGCGTATATCAAGATTTTTTATATTCGTCGATATTTTGAAAATTTTTCTGAGTCTGAGCGTATATCAAGATTTTTTATATTCGTCGATACTTTGAAAATTTGTCTGAGTCTGAGCGTATATCAAGATTTTTTATATTCGTCGAAACTTTGAAAATTTTTCTGAGTCTGAGCGTATATCAAGATTTTTTATATTCGTCGATATTTTGAAAATTTTTCTGAGTCTGAGCGTATATCAAGATTTTTTATATTCGTCGATACTTTGAAACTTTTTCTGAGTCTGAACGTATATCAAGATTTTTTATATTCGTCGATACTTTGAAAATTTTTCTGAGTCTGAGCGTATATCAAGATTTTTTATATTCGTCGATAAATTGAAAATTTTTCTGAGTCTGAGCGTATATCAAGATTTTGTATATTCGTCGATACTTTGAAAAATTTTCTGAGTCTGAGCGTATATCAAGATTTTGTATATTCGTCGATACTTTGAAACTTTTTCTGAGTCTGAACGTATATCAAGATTTTTTATATTCGTCGATACTTTGAAAATTTTTCTGAGTCCGAGCGTATATCAAGATTTTTTATATTCGTCGATACTTTGAAACTTTTTCTGAGTCTGAACGTATATCAAGATTTTTTATATTCGTCGAAACTTTGAAAATTTTTCTGAGTCTGAACGTATATCAAGATTTTTTATATTCGTCGATACTTTGAAACTTTTTCTGAGTCTGAACGTATATCAAGATTTTTTATATTCGTCGATACTTTGAAAATTTTTCTGAGTCTGAACGTATATCAAGATTTTTTATATTCGTCGATACTTTGAAACTTTTTCTGAGTCTGAACGTATATCAAGATTTTTTATATTCGTCGAAACTTTGAAAATTTTTCTGAGTCTGAGCGTATATCAAGATTTTGTATATTCGTCGATACTTTGAAAATTTTTCTGAGTCTGAGCGTATATCAAGATTTTTTATATTCGTCGATAAATTGAAAATTTTTCTGAGTCTGAGCGTATATCAAGATTTTGTATATTCGTCGATACTTTGAAAATTTTTCTGAGTCTGAGCGTATATCAAGATTTTTTATATTCGTCGATACTTTGAAAATTTTTCTGAGTCTGAGCGTATATCAAGATTTTTTATATTCGTCGATAAATTGAAAATTTTTCTGAGTCTGAGCGTATATCAAGATTTTTTATATTCGTCGATACTTTGAAAATTTTTCTGAGTCTGAGCGTATATCAAGATTTTGTATATTCGTCGATACTTTGAAACTTTTTCTGAGTCTGAACGTATATCAAGATTTTTTATATTCGTCGATACTTTGAAAATTTTTCTGAGTCTGAACGTATATCAAGATTTTGTATATTCGTCGATATATTGAAAATTTTTCTGAGTCTGAACGTATATCAAGATTTTTTAAATTCGTCGATACTTTGAAAATTTTTCTGAGTCTGAGCGTATATCAAGATTTTTTAAATTCGTCGATACTTTGAAAAATTTTCTGAGTCTGAGCGTATATCAAGATTTTTTATATTCGTCGATAAATTGAAAATTTTTCTGAGTCTGAGCGTATATCAAGATTTTTTATATTCGTCGATACTTTGAAAATTTTTCTGAGTCTGAGCGTATATCAAGATTTTTTATATTCGTCGATACTTTGAAAAATTTTCTGAGTCTGAACGTATATCAAGATTTTGTATATTCGTCGATATATTGAAAATTTTTCTGAGTCTGAACGTATATCAAGATTTTTTAAATTCGTCGATACTTTGAAAATTTTTCTGAGTCTGAGCGTATATCAAGATTTTTTAAATTCGTCGATACTTTGAAAAATTTTCTGAGTCTGAGCGTATATCAAGATTTTTTATATTCGTCGATAAATTGAAAATTTTTCTGAGTCTGAGCGTATATCAAGATTTTTTATATTCGTCGATACTTTGAAAATTTTTCTGAGTCTGAGCGTATATCAAGATTTTTTATATTCGTCGATACTTTGAAACTTTTTCTGAGTCTGAACGTATATCAAGATTTTTTATATTCGTCGATACTTTGAAAATTTTTCTGAGTCTGAGCGTATATCAAGATTTTTTATATTCGTCGATACTTTGAAAAATTTTCTGAGTCTGAACGTATATCAAGATTTTGTATATTCGTCGATATATTGAAAATTTTTCTGAGTCTGAACGTATATCAAGATTTTTTAAATTCGTCGATACTTTGAAAATTTTTCTGAGTCTGAGCGTATATCAAGATTTTGTATATTCGTCGATATTTTGAAAATTTTTCTGAGTCTGAGCGTATATCAAGATTTTTTATATTCGTCGATACTTTGAAAATTTTTCTGAGTCTGAACGTATATCAAGATTTTTTATATTCGTCGATACTTTGAAAATTTTTCTGAGTCCGAGCGTATATCAAGATTTTTTATATTCGTCGATACTTTGAAACTTTTTCTGAGTCTGAACGTATATCAAGATTTTTTATATTCGTCGAAACTTTGAAAATTTTTCTGAGTCTGAACGTATATCAAGATTTTTTATATTCGTCGATACTTTGAAACTTTTTCTGAGTCTGAACGTATATCAAGATTTTTTATATTCGTCGATACTTTGAAAATTTTTCTGAGTCTGAACGTATATCAAGATTTTTTATATTCGTCGATACTTTGAAACTTTTTCTGAGTCTGAACGTATATCAAGATTTTTTATATTCGTCGAAACTTTGAAAATTTTTCTGAGTCTGAGCGTATATCAAGATTTTGTATATTCGTCGATACTTTGAAAATTTTTCTGAGTCTGAGCGTATATCAAGATTTTTTATATTCGTCGATACTTTGAAAATTTGTCTGAGTCTGAGCGTATATCAAGATTTTTTATATTCGTCGATACTTTGAAAATTTGTCTGAGTCTGAGCGTATATCAAGATTTTTTATATTCGTCGATATTTTGAAAATTTTTCTGAGTCTGAGCGTATATCAAGATTTTTTATATTCGTCGATATTTTGAAAATTTTTCTGAGTCTGAGCGTATATCAAGATTTTGTATATTCGTCGATATTTTGAAAATTTTTCTGAGTCTGACCGTATATCAAGATTTTTTATATTCGTCGATACTTTGAAAATTTGTCTGAGTCTGAGCATATATCAAGATTTTTTATATTCGTCGATACTTTGAAAATTTTTCTGAGTCTGAGCGTATATCAAGATTTTTTATATTCGTCGATATTTTGAAAATTTTTCTGAGTCTGAGCGTATATCAAGATTTTTTATATTCGTCGATACTTTGAAAATTTGTCTGAGTCTGAGCATATATCAAGATTTTTTATATTCGTCGATACTTTGAAAATTTGTCTGAGTCTGAGCGTATATCAAGATTTTTTATATTCGTCGATATTTTGAAAATTTTTCTGAGTCTGAGCGTATATCAAGATTTTTTATATTCGTCGATACTTTGAAAATTTTTCTGAGTCTGAGCGTATATCAAGATTTTTTATATTCGTCGATACTTTGAAAATTTTTCTGAGTCTGAGCGTATATCAAGATTTTTTATATTCGTCGATATTTTGAAAATTTGTCTGAGTCTGAGCGTATATCAAGATTTTTTATATTCGTCGATATTTTGAAAATTTTTCTGAGTCTGAGCGTATATCAAGATTTTTTATATTCGTCGATACTTTGAAAATTTGTCTGAGTCTGAGCATATATCAAGATTTTTTATATTCGTCGATACTTTGAAAATTTGTCTGAGTCTGAGCGTATATCAAGATTTTTTATATTCGTCGATATTTTGAAAATTTTTCTGAGTCTGAGCGTATATCAAGATTTTTTATATTCGTCGATACTTTGAAAATTTTTCTGAGTCTGAGCGTATATCAAGATTTTTTATATTCGTCGATATTTTGAAAATTTTTCTGAGTCTGAGCGTATATCAAGATTTTGTATATTCGTCGATATTTTGAAAATTTTTCTGAGTCTGACCGTATATCAAGATTTTTTATATTCGTCGATACTTTGAAAATTTGTCTGAGTCTGAGCATATATCAAGATTTTTTATATTCGTCGATACTTTGAAAATTTTTCTGAGTCTGAGCGTATATCAAGATTTTTTATATTCGTCGATATTTTGAAAATTTTTCTGAGTCTGAGCGTATATCAAGATTTTTTATATTCGTCGATACTTTGAAAATTTGTCTGAGTCTGAGCATATATCAAGATTTTTTATATTCGTCGATACTTTGAAAATTTGTCTGAGTCTGAGCGTATATCAAGATTTTTTATATTCGTCGATATTTTGAAAATTTTTCTGAGTCTGAGCGTATATCAAGATTTTTTATATTCGTCGATATTTTGAAAATTTTTCTGAGTCTGAGCGTATATCAAGATTTTTTATATTCGTCGATACTTTGAAAATTTGTCTGAGTCTGAGCATATATCAAGATTTTTTATATTCGTCGATACTTTGAAAATTTGTCTGAGTCTGAGCGTATATCAAGATTTTTTATATTCGTCGATATTTTGAAAATTTTTCTGAGTCTGAGCGTATATCAAGATTTTTTATATTCGTCGATACTTTGAAAATTTTTCTGAGTCTGAGCGTATATCAAGATTTTTTATATTCGTCGATAAATTGAAAATTTTTCTGAGTCTGAGCGTATATCAAGATTTTTTAAATTCGTCGATACTTTGAAAATTTTTCTGAGTCTGAGCGTATATCAAGATTTTTTATATTCGTCGATAAATTGAAAATTTTTCTGAGTCTGAGCGTATATCAAGATTTTGTATATTCGTCGATACTTTGAAAAATTTTCTGAGTCTGAGCGTATATCAAGATTTTTTATATTCGTCGATACTTTGAAAATTTTTCTGAGTCTGAGCGTATATCAAGATTTTTTATATTCGTCGATAAATTGAAAATTTTTCTGAGTCTGAGCGTATATCAAGATTTTGTATATTCGTCGATACTTTGAAAAATTTTCTGAGTCTGAGCGTATATCAAGATTTTGTATATTCGTCGATACTTTGAAAATTTTTCTGAGTCTGAGCGATATCAAGATTTTTTAAATTCGTCGATACTTTGAAAAATTTTCTGAGTCTGAGCGTATATCAAGATTTTTTATATTCGTCGATACTTTGAAAATTTTTCTGAGTCTGAGCGTATATCAAGATTTTTTATATTCGTCGATAAATTGAAAATTTTTCTGAGTCTGAGCGTATATCAAGATTTTTTATATTCGTCGATACTTTGAAAAATTTTCTGAGTCTGAGCGTATATCAAGATTTTTTATATTCGTCGATACTTTGAAAATTTTTCTGAGTCTGAGCGTATATCAAGATTTTTTATATTCGTCGATACTTTGAAAATTTTTCTGAGTCTGAGCGTATATCAAGATTTTGTATATTCGTCGATACTTTGAAACTTTTTCTGAGTCTGAGCGTATATCAAGATTTTGTATATTCGTCGATACTTTGAAAAATTTTCTGAGTCTGAACGTATATCAAGATTTTGTATATTCGTCGATATTTTGAAAAATTTTCTGAGTCCGAGCGTATATCAAGATTTTTTATATTCGTCGATACTTTGAAAATTTTTCTGAGTCTGAACGTATATCAAGATTTTTTATATTCGTCGATATTTTGAAAATTTTTCTGAGTCTGAGCGTATATCAAGATTTTTTATATTCGTCGATACTTTGAAACTTTTTCTGAGTCTGAACGTATATCAAGATTTTGTATATTCGTCGATATTTTGAAAATTTTTCTGAGTCTGAGCGTATATCAAGATTTTTTATATTCGTCGATACTTTGAAAATTTTTCTGATTCTGAACGTATATCAAGATTTTTTATATTCGTCGATATTTTGAAAATTTTTCTGAGTCTGAGCGTATATCAAGATTTTGTATATTCGTCGATACTTTGAAAATTTTTCTGAGTCTGAGCGTATATCAAGATTTTTTATATTCGTCGATACTTTGAAAAGTTTTCTGAGTCTGAGCGTATATCAAGATTTTTTATATTCGTCGATACTTTGAAAATTTTTCTGAGTCTGAACGTATATCAAGATTTTTTATATTCGTTGATATTTTGAAAAATTTTCTGAGTCTGAGCGTATATCAAGATTTTTTATATTCGTCGATACTTTGAAAATTTTTCTGAGTCTGAACGTATATCAAGATTTTTTATATTCGTCGATATTTTGAAAATTTTTCTGAGTCTGAACGTATATCAAGATTTTTTATATTCGTCGATATTTTGAAAATTTTTCTGAGTCTGAGCGTATATCAAGATTTTTTATATTCGTCGATACTTTGAAAATTTTTCTGAGTCTGAGCGTATATCAAGATTTTTTATATTCGTCGATACTTTGAAAATTTTTCTGAGTCTGAACGTATATCAAGATTTTTTATATTCGTCGATACTTTGAAAATTTGTCTGAGTCTGAACGTATATCAAGATTTTTTATATTCGTTGATATTTTGAAAAATTTTCTGAGTCTGAACGTATATCAAGATTTTGTATATTCGTCGATATTTTGAAAAATTTTCTGAGTCTGAACGTATATCAAGATTTTTTATATTCGTCGATACTTTGAAAATTTTTCTGAGTCTGAGCGTATATCAAGATTTTTTATATTCGTCGATACTTTGAAACTTTTTCTGAGTCTGAGCGTATATCAAGATTTTGTATATTCGTCGATATTTTGAAAATTTTTCTGAGTCTGAGCGTATATCAAGATTTTTTATATTCGTCGATACTTTGAAAATTTTTCTGATTCTGAACGTATATCAAGATTTTTTATATTCGTCGATATTTTGAAAATTTTTCTGAGTCTGAGCGTATATCAAGATTTTGTATATTCGTCGATACTTTGAAAATTTTTCTGAGTCTGAGCGTATATCAAGATTTTTTATATTCGTCGATACTTTGAAAATTTTTCTGAGTCTGAACGTATATCAAGATTTTTTATATTCGTCGATATTTTGAAAATTTTTCTGAGTCTGAACGTATATCAAGATTTTTTATATTCGTCGATATTTTGAAAATTTTTCTGAGTCTGAGCGTATATCAAGATTTTTTATATTCGTCGATACTTTGAAAATTTTTCTGAGTCTGAACGTATATCAAGATTTTTTATATTCGTCGATACTTTGAAAATTTGTCTGAGTCTGAACGTATATCAAGATTTTGTATATTCGTCGATACTTTGAAAAATTTTCTGAGTCTGAACGTATATCAAGATTTTTTATATTCGTCGATACTTTGAAAATTTTTCTGAGTCTGAACGTATATCAAGATTTTTTATATTCGTCGATACTTTGAAACTTTTTCTGAGTCTGAACGTATATCAAGATTTTTTATATTCGTCGATACTTTGAAAATTTTTCTGAGTCTGAACGTATATCAAGATTTTTTATATTCGTCGATACTTTGAAAATTTTTCTGAGTCTGAACGTATATCAAGATTTTGTATATTCGTCGATATTTTGAAAATTTTTCTGAGTCTGAACGTATATCAAGATTTTGTATATTCGTCGATATTTTGAAAAATTTTCTGAGTCTGAACGTATATCAAGATTTTTTATATTCGTCGATACTTTGAAAATTTTTCTGAGTCTGAACGTATATCAAGATTTTTTATATTCGTCGATACTTTGAAACTTTTTCTGAGTCTGAACGTATATCAAGATTTTTTATATTCGTCGATACTTTGAAAATTTTTCTGAGTCTGAACGTATATCAAGATTTTTTATATTCGTCGATACTTTGAAAATTTTTCTGAGTCTGAGCGTATATCAAGATTTTTTATATTCGTCGATACTTTGAAAATTTTTCTGAGTCTGAACGTATATCAAGATTTTTTATATTCGTCGATATTTTGAAAAATTTTCTGAGTCTGAGCGTATATCAATATTTTGTATATTCGTCGATACTTTGAAAAATTTTCTGAGTCTGAACGTATATCAAGATTTTTTATATTCGTCGATACTTTGAAAAATTTTCTGAGTCTGAGCGTATATCAAGATTTTGTATATTCGTCGATACTTTGAAAAATTTTCTGAGTCTGAACGTATATCAAGATTTTTTATATTCGTCGATATTTTGAAAAATTTTCTGAGTCTGAGCGTATATCAATATTTTTTATATTCGTCGATACTTTGAAACTTTTTCTGAGTCTGAACGTATATCAAGATTTTTTATATTCGTCGATACTTTGAAAAATTTTCTGAGTCTGAGCGTATATCAAGATTTTGTATATTCGTCGATACTTTGAAAAATTTTCTGAGTCTGAACGTATATCAAGATTTTGTATATTCGTCGATATTTTGAAAAATTTTCTGAGTCTGAACGTATATCAAGATTTTTTATATTCGTCGATACTTTGAAAATTTTTCTGAGTCTGAACGTATATCAAGATTTTTTATATTCGTCGATACTTTGAAAATTTTTCTGAGTCTGAACGTATATCAAGATTTTTTATATTCGTCGATACTTTGAAAATTTTTCTGAGTCTGAGCGTATATCAAGATTTTTTATATTCGTCGATACTTTGAAAATTTTTCTGAGTCTGAGCGTATATCAAGATTTTTTATATTCGTCGATAAATTGAAAATTTTTCTGAGTCTGAGCGTATATCAAGATTTTGTATATTCGTCGATACTTTGAAACTTTTTCTGAGTCTGAGCGTATATCAAGATTTTTTATATTCGTCGATACTTTGAAAATTTTTCTGAGTCTGAGCGTATATCAAGATTTTTTATATTCGTCGATACTTTGAAAATTTTTCTGAGTCTGAACGTATATCAAGATTTTTTATATTCGTCGATACTTTGAAAATTTTTCTGAGTCTGAGCGTATATCAAGATTTTTTATATTCGTCGATACTTTGAAAATTTTTCTGAGTCTGAGCGTATATCAAGATTTTTTATATTCGTCGATAAATTGAAAATTTTTCTGAGTCTGAGCGTATATCAAGATTTTGTATATTCGTCGATACTTTGAAAATTTTTCTGAGTCTGAGCGTATATCAAGATTTTTTATATTCGTCGATAAATTGAAAATTTTTCTGAGTCTGAGCGTATATCAAGATTTTTTATATTCGTCGATACTTTGAAAATTTTTCTGAGTCTGAGCGTATATCAAGATTTTTTATATTCGTCGATACTTTGAAAATTTTTCTGAGTCTGAACGTATATCAAGATTTTTTATATTCGTCGATACTTTGAAAATTTTTCTGAGTCTGAGCGTATATCAAGATTTTTTATATTCGTCGATACTTTGAAAATTTTTCTGAGTCTGAGCGTATATCAAGATTTTTTATATTCGTCGATACTTTGAAAATTTTTCTGAGTCTGAACGTATATCAAGATTTTTTATATTCGTCGATACTTTGAAAATTTTTCTGAGTCTGAGCGTATATCAAGATTTTTTATATTCGTCGATACTTTGAAAATTTTTCTGAGTCTGAGCGTATATCAAGATTTTTTATATTCGTCGATAAATTGAAAATTTTTCTGAGTCTGAGCGTATATCAAGATTTTGTATATTCGTCGATACTTTGAAACTTTTTCTGAGTCTGAGCGTATATCAAGATTTTTTATATTCGTCGATACTTTGAAACTTTTTCTGAGTCTGAACGTATATCAAGATTTTTTATATTCGTCGATACTTTGAAAATTTTTCTGAGTCTGAGCGTATATCAAGATTTTTTATATTCGTCGATACTTTGAAAATTTTTCTGAGTCTGAGCGTATATCAAGATTTTTTATATTCGTCGATACTTTGAAAATTTTTCTGAGTCTGAGCGTATATCAAGATTTTTTATATTCGTCGATAAATTGAAAATTTTTCTGAGTCTGAGCGTATATCAAGATTTTGTATATTCGTCGATACTTTGAAACTTTTTCTGAGTCTGAGCGTATATCAAGATTTTGTATATTCGTCGATACTTTGAAACTTTTTCTGAGTCTGAACGTATATCAAGATTTTTTATATTCGTCGATACTTTGAAAATTTTTCTGAGTCTGAGCGTATATCAAGATTTTTTATATTCGTCGATACTTTGAAAATTTTTCTGAGTCTGAGCGTATATCAAGATTTTTTATATTCGTCGATACTTTGAAAATTTTTCTGAGTCTGAACGTATATCAAGATTTTTTATATTCGTCGATACTTTGAAAATTTTTCTGAGTCTGAGCGTATATCAAGGTTTTTTATATTCGTCGATACTTTGAAAATTTTTCTGAGTCTGAGCGTATATCAAGATTTTTTATATTCGTCGATAAATTGAAAATTTTTCTGAGTCTGAGCGTATATCAAGATTTTGTATATTCGTCGATACTTTGAAACTTTTTCTGAGTCTGAGCGTATATCAAGATTTTTTATATTCGTCGATACTTTGAAAATTTTTCTGAGTCTGAGCGTATATCAAGATTTTTTATATTCGTCGATAAATTGAAAATTTTTCTGAGTCTGAGCGTATATCAAGATTTTGTATATTCGTCGATACTTTGAAAATTTTTCTGAGTCTGAGCGTATATCAAGATTTTTTATATTCGTCGATACTTTGAAAATTTTTCTGAGTCTGAGCGTATATCAAGATTTTTTATATTCGTCGATAAATTGAAAATTTTTCTGAGTCTGAGCGTATATCAAGATTTTTTATATTCGTCGATACTTTGAAAATTTTTCTGAGTCTGAACGTATATCAAGATTTTTTATATTCGTCGATACTTTGAAAATTTTTCTGAGTCTGAGCGTATATCAAGGTTTTTTATATTCGTCGATACTTTGAAAATTTTTCTGAGTCTGAGCGTATATCAAGATTTTTTATATTCGTCGATAAATTGAAAATTTTTCTGAGTCTGAGCGTATATCAAGATTTTGTATATTCGTCGATACTTTGAAACTTTTTCTGAGTCTGAGCGTATATCAAGATTTTTTATATTCGTCGATACTTTGAAAATTTTTCTGAGTCTGAGCGTATATCAAGATTCTTTATATTCGTCGATAAATTGAAAATTTTTCTGAGTCTGAGCGTATATCAAGATTTTGTATATTCGTCGATACTTTGAAAATTTTTCTGAGTCTGAGCGTATATCAAGATTTTTTATATTCGTCGATACTTTGAAAATTTTTCTGAGTCTGAGCGTATATCAAGATTCTTTATATTCGTCGATAAATTGAAAATTTTTCTGAGTCTGAGCGTATATCAAGATTTTGTATATTCGTCGATACTTTGAAACTTTTTCTGAGTCTGAGCGTATATCAAGATTTTTTATATTCGTCGATACTTTGAAAATTTTTCTGAGTCTGAGCGTATATCAAGATTTTTTATATTCGTCGATACTTTGAAAAATTTTCTGAGTCTGAACGTATATCAAGATTTTGTATATTCGTCGATATATTGAAAATTTTTCTGAGTCTGAACGTATATCAAGATTTTTTAAATTCGTCGATACTTTGAAAATTTTTCTGAGTCTGAGCGTATATCAAGATTTTTTAAATTCGTCGATACTTTGAAAAATTTTCTGAGTCTGAGCGTATATCAAGATTTTTTATATTCGTCGATAAATTGAAAATTTTTCTGAGTCTGAGCGTATATCAAGATTTTTTATATTCGTCGATACTTTGAAAATTTTTCTGAGTCTGAGCGTATATCAAGATTTTTTATATTCGTCGATACTTTGAAACTTTTTCTGAGTCTGAACGTATATCAAGATTTTTTATATTCGTCGATACTTTGAAAATTTTTCTGAGTCTGAGCGTATATCAAGATTTTTTATATTCGTCGATACTTTGAAAAATTTTCTGAGTCTGAACGTATATCAAGATTTTGTATATTCGTCGATATATTGAAAATTTTTCTGAGTCTGAACGTATATCAAGATTTTTTAAATTCGTCGATACTTTGAAAATTTTTCTGAGTCTGAGCGTATATCAAGATTTTGTATATTCGTCGATATTTTGAAAATTTTTCTGAGTCTGAGCGTATATCAAGATTTTTTATATTCGTCGATACTTTGAAAATTTTTCTGAGTCTGAACGTATATCAAGATTTTTTATATTCGTCGATACTTTGAAAATTTTTCTGAGTCCGAGCGTATATCAAGATTTTTTATATTCGTCGATACTTTGAAACTTTTTCTGAGTCTGAACGTATATCAAGATTTTTTATATTCGTCGAAACTTTGAAAATTTTTCTGAGTCTGAACGTATATCAAGATTTTTTATATTCGTCGATACTTTGAAACTTTTTCTGAGTCTGAACGTATATCAAGATTTTTTATATTCGTCGATACTTTGAAAATTTTTCTGAGTCTGAACGTATATCAAGATTTTTTATATTCGTCGATACTTTGAAACTTTTTCTGAGTCTGAACGTATATCAAGATTTTTTATATTCGTCGAAACTTTGAAAATTTTTCTGAGTCTGAGCGTATATCAAGATTTTGTATATTCGTCGATACTTTGAAAATTTTTCTGAGTCTGAGCGTATATCAAGATTTTTTATATTCGTCGATACTTTGAAAATTTGTCTGAGTCTGAGCGTATATCAAGATTTTTTATATTCGTCGATACTTTGAAAATTTGTCTGAGTCTGAGCGTATATCAAGATTTTTTATATTCGTCGATATTTTGAAAATTTTTCTGAGTCTGAGCGTATATCAAGATTTTTTATATTCGTCGATATTTTGAAAAGTTTTCTGAGTCTGAGCGTATATCAAGATTTTGTATATTCGTCGATATTTTGAAAATTTTTCTGAGTCTGACCGTATATCAAGATTTTTTATATTCGTCGATACTTTGAAAATTTGTCTGAGTCTGAGCATATATCAAGATTTTTTATATTCGTCGATACTTTGAAAATTTTTCTGAGTCTGAGCGTATATCAAGATTTTTTATATTCGTCGATATTTTGAAAATTTTTCTGAGTCTGAGCGTATATCAAGATTTTTTATATTCGTCGATACTTTGAAAATTTGTCTGAGTCTGAGCATATATCAAGATTTTTTATATTCGTCGATACTTTGAAAATTTGTCTGAGTCTGAGCGTATATCAAGATTTTTTATATTCGTCGATATTTTGAAAATTTTTCTGAGTCTGAGCGTATATCAAGATTTTTTATATTCGTCGATACTTTGAAAATTTTTCTGAGTCTGAGCGTATATCAAGATTTTTTATATTCGTCGATAAATTGAAAATTTTTCTGAGTCTGAGCGTATATCAAGATTTTTTATATTCGTCGATATTTTGAAAATTTGTCTGAGTCTGAGCGTATATCAAGATTTTTTATATTCGTCGATATTTTGAAAATTTTTCTGAGTCTGGGCGTATATCAAGATTTTTTATATTCGTCGATACTTTGAAAATTTGTCTGAGTCTGAGCATATATCAAGATTTTTTATATTCGTCGATACTTTGAAAATTTGTCTGAGTCTGAGCGTATATCAAGATTTTTTATATTCGTCGATATTTTGAAAATTTGTCTGAGTCTGAGCGTATATCAAGATTTTTTATATTCGTCGATACTTTGAAAATTTTTCTGAGTCTGAGCGTATATCAAGATTTTTTATATTCGTCGATATTTTGAAAATTTTTCTGAGTCTGAGCGTATATCAAGATTTTGTATATTCGTCGATATTTTGAAAATTTTTCTGAGTCTGACCGTATATCAAGATTTTTTATATTCGTCGATACTTTGAAAATTTGTCTGAGTCTGAGCATATATCAAGATTTTTTATATTCGTCGATACTTTGAAAATTTTTCTGAGTCTGAGCGTATATCAAGATTTTTTATATTCGTCGATATTTTGAAAATTTTTCTGAGTCTGAGCGTATATCAAGATTTTTTATATTCGTCGATACTTTGAAAATTTGTCTGAGTCTGAGCATATATCAAGATTTTTTATATTCGTCGATACTTTGAAAATTTGTCTGAGTCTGAGCGTATATCAAGATTTTTTATATTCGTCGATATTTTGAAAATTTTTCTGAGTCTGAGCGTATATCAAGATTTTTTATATTCGTCGATATTTTGAAAATTTTTCTGAGTCTGAGCGTATATCAAGATTTTTTATATTCGTCGATACTTTGAAAATTTGTCTGAGTCTGAGCATATATCAAGATTTTTTATATTCGTCGATACTTTGAAAATTTGTCTGAGTCTGAGCGTATATCAAGATTTTTTATATTCGTCGATATTTTGAAAAGTTTTCTGAGTCTGAGCGTATATCAAGATTTTTTATATTCGTCGATACTTTGAAAATTTTTCTGAGTCTGAGCGTATATCAAGATTTTTTATATTCGTCGATAAATTGAAAATTTTTCTGAGTCTGAGCGTATATCAAGATTTTTTAAATTCGTCGATACTTTGAAAATTTTTCTGAGTCTGAGCGTATATCAAGATTTTTTATATTCGTCGATAAATTGAAAATTTTTCTGAGTCTGAGCGTATATCAAGATTTTGTATATTCGTCGATACTTTGAAAAATTTTCTGAGTCTGAGCGTATATCAAGATTTTTTATATTCGTCGATACTTTGAAAATTTTTCTGAGTCTGAGCGTATATCAAGATTTTTTATATTCGTCGATAAATTGAAAATTTTTAAGAGTCTGAGCGTATATCAAGATTTTGTATATTCGTCGATACTTTGAAAAATTTTCTGAGTCTGAGCGTATATCAAGATTTTGTATATTCGTCGATACTTTGAAAATTTTTCTGAGTCTGAGCGATATCAAGATTTTTTAAATTCGTCGATACTTTGAAAAATTTTCTGAGTCTGAGCGTATATCAAGATTTTTTATATTCGTCGATACTTTGAAAATTTTTCTGAGTCTGAGCGTATATCAAGATTTTTTATATTCGTCGATAAATTGAAAATTTTTCTGAGTCTGAGCGTATATCAAGATTTTTTATATTCGTCGATACTTTGAAAAAATTTCTGAGTCCGAACGTATATCAAGATTTTTTATATTCGTCGATACTTTGAAAATTTTTCTGAGTCTGAGCGTATATCAAGATTTTTTATATTCGTCGATACTTTGAAAATTTTTCTGAGTCTGAGCGTATATCAAGATTTTTTATATTCGTCGATACTTTGAAACTTTTTCTGAGTCTGAGCGTATATCAAGATTTTGTATATTCGTCGATACTTTGAAAAATTTTCTGAGTCTGAACGTATATCAAGATTTTGTATATTCGTCGATATTTTGAAAAATTTTCTGAGTCCGAGCGTATATCAAGATTTTTTATATTCGTCGATACTTTGAAAATTTTTCTGAGTCTGAACGTATATCAAGATTTTTTATATTCGTCGATATTTTGAAAATTTTTCTGAGTCTGAGCGTATATCAAGATTTTTTATATTCGTCGATACTTTGAAACTTTTTCTGAGTCTGAACGTATATCAAGATTTTGTATATTCGTCGATATTTTGAAAATTTTTCTGAGTCTGAGCGTATATCAAGATTTTTTATATTCGTCGATACTTTGAAAATATTTCTGAGTCTGAACGTATATCAAGATTTTTTATATTCGTCGATATTTTGAAAATTTTTCTGAGTCTGAGCGTATATCAAGATTTTTTATATTCGTCGATACTTTGAAAATTTTTCTGATTCTGAACGTATATCAAGATTTTTTATATTCGTCGATATTTTGAAAATTTTTCTGAGTCTGAGCGTATATCAAGATTTTGTATATTCGTCGATACTTTGAAAATTTTTCTGAGTCTGAGCGTATATCAAGATTTTTTATATTCGTCGATACTTTGAAAAGTTTTCTGAGTCTGAGCGTATATCAAGATTTTTTATATTCGTCGATACTTTGAAAATTTTTCTGAGTCTGAACGTATATCAAGATTTTTTATATTCGTTGATATTTTGAAAAATTTTCTGAGTCTGAGCGTATATCAAGATTTTTTATATTCGTCGATACTTTGAAAATTTTTCTGAGTCTGAACGTATATCAAGATTTTTTATATTCGTCGATATTTTGAAAATTTTTCTGAGTCTGAACGTATATCAAGATTTTTTATATTCGTCGATATTTTGAAAATTTTTCTGAGTCTGAGCGTATATCAAGATTTTTTATATTCGTCGATACTTTGAAAATTTTTCTGAGTCTGAGCGTATATCAAGATTTTTTATATTCGTCGATACTTTGAAAATTTTTCTGAGTCTGAACGTATATCAAGATTTTTTATATTCGTCGATACTTTGAAAATTTGTCTGAGTCTGAACGTATATCAAGATTTTTTATATTCGTTGATATTTTGAAAAATTTTCTGAGTCTGAGCGTATATCAAGATTTTGTATATTCGTCGATACTTTGAAAAATTTTCTGAGTCTGAACGTATATCAAGATTTTGTATATTCGTCGATATTTTGAAAAATTTTCTGAGTCTGAACGTATATCAAGATTTTTTATATTCGTCGATACTTTGAAAATTTTTCTGAGTCTGAACGTATATCAAGATTTTTTATATTCGTCGATACTTTGAAACTTTTTCTGAGTCTGAACGTATATCAAGATTTTTTATATACGTCGATACTTTGAAAATTTTTCTGAGTCTGAACGTATATCAAGATTTTTTATATTCGTCGATACTTTGAAAATTTTTCTGAGTCTGAACGTATATCAAGATTTTTTATATTCGTCGATACTTTGAAAATTTTTCTGAGTCTGAACGTATATCAAGATTTTTTATATTCGTCGATATTTTGAAAAATTTTCTGAGTCTGAGCGTATATCAATATTTTGTATATTCGTCGATACTTTGAAAAATTTTCTGAGTCTGAACGTATATCAAGATTTTTTATATTCGTCGATACTTTGAAAAATTTTCTGAGTCTGAGCGTATATCAAGATTTTTTATATTCGTCGATACTTTGAAAAATTTTCTGAGTCTGAACGTATATCAAGATTTTTTATATTCGTCGATATTTTGAAAAATTTTCTGAGTCTGAGCGTATATCAATATTTTTTATATTCGTCGATACTTTGAAACTTTTTCTGAGTCTGAACGTATATCAAGATTTTTTATATTCGTCGATACTTTGAAAAATTTTCTGAGTCTGAGCGTATATCAAGATTTTGTATATTCGTCGATACTTTGAAAAATTTTCTGAGTCTGAACGTATATCAAGATTTTGTATATTCGTCGATATTTTGAAAAATTTTCTGAGTCTGAACGTATATCAAGATTTTTTATATTCGTCGATACTTTGAAAATTTTTCTGAGTCTGAACGTATATCAAGATTTTTTATATTCGTCGATACTTTGAAAATTTTTCTGAGTCTGAACGTATATCAAGATTTTTTATATTCGTCGATACTTTGAAACTTTTTCTGAGTCTGAACGTATATCAAGATTTTTTATATTCGTCGATACTTTGAAAATTTTTCTGAGTCTGAACGTATATCAAGATTTTTTATATTCGTCGATATTTTGAAAATTTTTCTGAGTCTGAGCGTATATCAAGATTTTTTATATTCGTCGATACTTTGAAAATTTTTCTGAGTCTGAGCGTATATCAAGATTTTTTATATTCGTCGATACTTTGAAAATTTTTCTGAGTCTGAGCGTATATCAAGATTTTTTATATTCGTCGATATTTTGAAAAATTTTCTGAGTCTGAGCGTATATCAAGATTTTTTATATTCGTCGATACTTTGAAAATTTTTCTGAGTCTGAACGTATATCAAGATTTTTTATATTCGTCGATACTTTGAAAATTTTTCTGAGTCTGAACGTATATCAAGATTTTTTATATTCGTCGATACTTTGAAAATTTTTCTGAGTCTGAGCGTATATCAAGATTTTGTATATTCGTCGATACTTTGAAAATTTTTCTGAGTCTGAGCGTATATCAAGATTTTTTATATTCGTCGATACTTTGAAAATTTTTCTGATTCTGAACGTACATCAAGATTTTTTATATTCGTCGATATTTTGAAAATTTTTCTGAGTCTGAGCGTATATCAAGATTTTTTATATTCGTCGATACTTTGAAAAGTTTTCTGAGTCTGAGCGTATATCAAGATTTTTTATATTCGTCGATACTTTGAAAATTTTTCTGAGTCTGAGCGTATATCAAGATTTTTTATATTCGTCGATACTTTGAAAATTTTTCTGAGTCTGAGCGTATATCAAGATTTTTTATATTCGTCGATACTTTGAAAATTTTTCTGAGTCTGAACGTATATCAAGATTTTTTATATTCGTCGATATTTTGAAAAATTTTCTGAGTCTGAGCGTATATCAAGATTTTTTATATTCGTCGATACTTTGAAAATTTTTCTGAGTCTGAGCGTATATCAAGATTTTTTATATTCGTCGATACTTTGAAAATTTTTCTGAGTCTGAGCGTATATCAAGATTTTTTATATTCGTCGATACTTTGAAACTTTTTCTGAGTCTGAACGTATATCAAGATTTTGTATATTCGTCGATATTTTGAAAATTTTTCTGAGTCTGAGCGTATATCAAGATTTTTTATATTCGTCGATACTTTGAAAATTTTTCTGAGTCTGAACGTATATCAAGATTTTTTATATTCGTCGATACTTTGAAACTTTTTCTGAGTCTGAACGTATATCAAGATTTTTTATATTCGTCGATACTTTGAAAATTTTTCTGAGTCTGAACGTATATCAAGATTTTTTATATTCGTCGATATTTTGAAAATTTTTCTGAGTCTGAGCGTATATCAAGATTTTTTATATTCGTCGATACTTTGAAAATTTTTCTGAGTCTGAGCGTATATCAAGATTTTTTATATTCGTCGATACTTTGAAAATTTTTCTGAGTCTGAGCGTATATCAAGATTTTTTATATTCGTCGATACTTTGAAAATTTTTCTGAGTCTGAGCGTATATCAAGATTTTTTATATTCGTCGATATTTTGAAAATTTTTCTGAGTCTGAGCGTATATAAAGATTTTTTATATTCGTCGATACTTTGAAAATTTTTCTGAGTCTGAACGGATATCAAGATTTTTTATATTCGTCGATACTTTGAAACTTTTTCTGAGTCTGAACGTATATCAAGATTTTTTATATTCGTCGATACTTTGAAAATTTTTCTGAGTCTGAGCGTATATCAAGATTTTTTATATTCGTCGATACTTTGAAAATTTTTCTGAGTCTGAACGTATATCAAGATTTTTTATATTCGTCGATATTTTGAAAATTTTTCTGAGTCTGAGCGTATATCAAGATTTTTTATATTCGTCGATACTTTGAAAATTTTTCTGAGTCTGAGCGTATATCAAGATTTTTTATATTCGTCGATACTTTGAAAATTTTTCTGAGTCTGAGCGTATATCAAGATTTTTTATATTCGTCGATACTTTGAAAATTTTTCTGAGTCTGAACGTATATCAAGATTTTTTATATTCGTCGATACTTTGAAACTTTTTCTGAGTCTGAACGTATATCAAGATTTTTTATATTCGTCGATACTTTGAAAATTTTTCTGAGTCCGAGCGTATATCAAGATTTTTTATATTCGTCGATACTTTGAAACTTTTTCTGAGTCTGAACGTATATCAAGATTTTGTATATTCGTCGATACTTTGAAACTTTTTCTGAGTCTGAACGTATATCAAGA
This sequence comes from Obolodiplosis robiniae, assembly GCA_028476595.1. Taxonomy (NCBI): domain Eukaryota; kingdom Metazoa; phylum Arthropoda; class Insecta; order Diptera; family Cecidomyiidae; genus Obolodiplosis; species Obolodiplosis robiniae. Next base: position 28,129,348 of record CM052015.1, on the reverse strand, counting down.
TTTTTTATATTCGTCGATACTTTGAAAATTTTTCTGAGTCTGAACGTATATCAAGATTTTTTATATTCGTCGATACTTTGAAAATTTTTCTGATTCTGAACGTACATCAAGATTTTTTATATTCGTCGATACTTTGAAACTTTTTCTGAGTCTGAACGTATATCAAGATTTTGTATATTCGTCGATACTTTGAAAATTTTTCTGAGTCTGAACGTATATCAAGATTTTTTATATTCGTCGATACTTTGAAAATTTTTCTGAGTCTGAACGTATATCAAGATTTTTTATATTCGTCGATACTTTGAAAATTTTTCTGAGTCTGAACGTATATCAAGATTTTGTATATTCGTCGATACTTTGAAAATTTTTCTGAGTCTGAACGTATATCAAGATTTTGTATATTCGTCGATACTTTGAAAATTTTTCTGAGTCTGAACGTATATCAAGATTTTTTATATTCGTCGATACTTTGAAAATTTTTCTGAGTCCGAGCGTATATCAAGATTTTTTATATTCGTCGATACTTTGAAACTTTTTCTGAGTCTGAACGTATATCAAGATTTTGTATATTCGTCGATACTTTGAAAATTTTTCTGAGTCTGAACGTATATCAAGATTTTTTATATTCGTCGATACTTTGAAACTTTTTCTGAGTCTGAACGTATATCAAGATTTTTTATATTCGTCGATACTTTGAAAATTTTTCTGAGTCCGAGCGTATATCAAGATTTTTTATATTCGTCGATACTTTGAAACTTTTTCTGAGTCTGAACGTATATCAAGATTTTGTATATTCGTCGATACTTTGAAACTTTTTCTGAGTCTGAACGTATATCAAGATTTTTTATATTCGTCGATACTTTGAAACTTTTTCTGAGTCTGAACGTATATCAAGATTTTTTATATTCGTCGATACTTTGAAAATTTTTCTGAGTCCGAGCGTATATCAAGATTTTTTATATTCGTCGATACTTTGAAAATTTTTCTGAGTCTGAACGTATATCAAGATTTTTTATATTCGTCGATACTTTGAAACTTTTTCTGAGTCTGAACGTATATCAAGATTTTTTATATTCGTCGATACTTTGAAAATTTTTCTGAGTCTGAACGTATATCAAGATTTTTTATATTCGTCGATACTTTGAAAATTTTTCTGATTCTGAACGTACATCAAGATTTTTTATATTCGTCGATATTTTGAAAATTTTTCTGAGTCTGAGCGTATATCAAGATTTTTTATATTCGTCGATACTTTGAAAATTTTTCTGAGTCTGAACGTATATCAAGATTTTTTATATTCGTCGATACTTTGAAAATTTTTCTGAGTCTGAGCGTATATCAAGATTTTTTATATTCGTCGATACTTTGAAAATTTTTCTGAGTCTGAGCGTATATCAAGATTTTTTATATTCGTCGATACTTTGAAAATTTTTCTGAGTCTGAAAGTATATCAAGATTTTTTATATTCGTCGATACTTTGAAAATTTTTCTGAGTCTGAGCGTATATCAAGATTTTTTATATTCGTCGATACTTTGAAAATTTTTCTGAGTCTGAACGTATATCAAGATTTTTTATATTCGTCGATATTTTGAAAATTTTTCTGAGTCTGAGCGTATATCAAGATTTTTTATATTCGTCGATACTTTGAAAATTTTTCTGAGTCTGAGCGTATATCAAGATTTTTTATATTCGTCGATACTTTGAAAATTTTTCTGAGTCTGAACGTATATCAAGATTTTTTATATTCGTCGATACTTTGAAAATTTTTCTGAGTCTGAACGTATATCAAGATTTTTTATATTCGTCGATACTTTGAAAATTTTTCTGATTCTGAACGTACATCAAGATTTTTTATATTCGTCGATATTTTGAAAATTTTTCTGAGTCTGAGCGTATATCAAGATTTTTTATATTCGTCGATACTTTGAAAATTTTTCTGAGTCTGAACGTATATCAAGATTTTTTATATTCGTCGATACTTTGAAAATTTTTCTGAGTCTGAGCGTATATCAAGATTTTTTATATTCGTCGATACTTTGAAAATTTTTCTGAGTCTGAGCGTATATCAAGATTTTTTATATTCGTCGATACTTTGAAAATTTTTCTGAGTCTGAAAGTATATCAAGATTTTTTATATTCGTCGATACTTTGAAAATTTTTCTGAGTCTGAGCGTATATCAAGATTTTTTATATTCGTCGATACTTTGAAAATTTTTCTGAGTCTGAACGTATATCAAGATTTTTTATATTCGTCGATATTTTGAAAATTTTTCTGAGTCTGAGCGTATATCAAGATTTTTTATATTCGTCGATACTTTGAAAATTTTTCTGAGTCTGAGCGTATATCAAGATTTTTTATATTCGTCGATACTTTGAAAATTTTTCTGAGTCTGAGCGTATATCAAGATTTTTTATATTCGTCGATACTTTGAAAATTTTTCTGAGTCTGAGCGTATATCAAGATTTTTTATATTCGTCGATACTTTGAAAATTTTTCTGAGTCTGAACGTATATCAAGATTTTTTATATTCGTCGATACTTTGAAAATTTTTCTGAGTCTGAACGTATATCAAGATTTTTTATATTCGTCGATACTTTGAAAATTTTTCTGAGTCTGAGCGTATATCAAGATTTTTTATATTCGTCGATACTTTGAAAATTTTTCTGAGTCTGAGCGTATATCAAGATTTTTTATATTCGTCGATACTTTGAAAATTTTTCTGAGTCTGAGCGTATATCAAGATTTTTTATATTCGTCGATACTTTGAAAATTTTTCTGAGTCTGAGCGTATATCAAGATTTTTTATATTCGTCGATACTTTGAAAATTTTTCTGAGTCTGAGCGTATATCAAGATTTTTTATATTCGTCGATACTTTGAAAATTTTTCTGAGTCTGAGCGTATATCAAGATTTTTTATATTCGTCGATACTTTGAAAATTTTTCTGAGTCTGAGCGTATATCAAGATTTTTTATATTCGTCGATACTTTGAAAATTTTTCTGAGTCTGAACGTATATCAAGATTTTTTATATTCGTCGATACTTTGAAAATTTTTCTGAGTCTGAGCGTATATCAAGATTTTTTATATTCGTCGATACTTTGAAAATTTTTCTGAGTCTGAACGTATATCAAGATTTTTTATATTCGTCGATATTTTGAAAATTTTTCTGAGTCTGAGCGTATATCAAGATTTTTTATATTCGTCGATACTTTGAAAATTTTTCTGAGTCTGAGCGTATATCAAGATTTTTTATATTCGTCGATACTTTGAAAATTTTTCTGAGTCTGAGCGTATATCAAGATTTTTTATATTCGTCGATACTTTGAAAATTTTTCTGAGTCTGAGCGTATATCAAGATTTTTTATATTCGTCGATACTTTGAAAATTTTTCTGAGTCTGAGCGTATATCAAGATTTTTTATATTCGTCGATACTTTGAAAATTTTTCTGAGTCTGAGCGTATATCAAGATTTTTTATATTCGTCGATACTTTGAAAATTTTTCTGAGTCTGAACGTATATCAAGATTTTTTATATTCGTCGATACTTTGAAAATTTTTCTGAGTCCGAGCGTATATCAAGATTTTTTATATTCGTCGATACTTTGAAACTTTTTCTGAGTCTGAACGTATATCAAGATTTTGTATATTCGTCGATATTTTGAAAATTTTTCTGAGTCTGAACGTATATCAAGATTTTGTATATTCGTCGATACTTTGAAACTTTTTCTGAGTCTGAACGTATATCAAGATTTTTTATATTCGTCGATACTTTGAAAATTTTTCTGAGTCTGAACGTATATCAAGATTTTTTATATTCGTCGATACTTTGAAAATTTTTCTGATTCTGAACGTACATCAAGATTTTTTATATTCGTCGATATTTTGAAAATTTTTCTGAGTCTGAGCGTATATCAAGATTTTTTATATTCGTCGATACTTTGAAAAGTTTTCTGAGTCTGAGCGTATATCAAGATTTTTTATATTCGTCGATACTTTGAAAATTTTTCTGAGTCTGAGCGTATATCAAGATTTTTTATATTCGTCGATACTTTGAAAATTTTTCTGAGTCTGAGCGTATATCAAGATTTTTTATATTCGTCGATACTTTGAAAATTTTTCTGAGTCTGAACGTATATCAAGATTTTTTATATTCGTCGATATTTTGAAAATTTTTCTGAGTCTGAGCGTATATCAAGATTTTTTATATTCGTCGATACTTTGAAAATTTTTCTGAGTCTGAGCGTATATAAAGATTTTTTATATTCGTCGATACTTTGAAAATTTTTCTGAGTCTGAGCGTATATCAAGATTTTTTATATTCGTCGATACTTTGAAACTTTTTCTGAGTCTGAACGTATATCAAGATTTTTTATATTCGTCGATACTTTGAAAATTTTTCTGAGTCTGAGCGTATATCAAGATTTTTTATATTCGTCGATACTTTGAAAATTTTTCTGAGTCTGAACGTATATCAAGATTTTTTATATTCGTCGATACTTTGAAAATTTTTCTGAGTCTGAGCGTATATCAAGATTTTTTATATTCGTCGATACTTTGAAAATTTTTCTGAGTCTGAGCGTATATCAAGATTTTTTATATTCGTCGATACTTTGAAAATTTTTCTGAGTCTGAGCGTATATCAAGATTTTTTATATTCGTCGATACTTTGAAAATTTTTCTGAGTCTGAACGTATATCAAGATTTTTTATATTCGTCGATATTTTGAAAATTTTTCTGAGTCTGAGCGTATATCAAGATTTTTTATATTCGTCGATACTTTGAAAATTTTTCTGAGTCTGAACGTATATCAAGATTTTTTATATTCGTCGATACTTTGAAAATTTTTCTGAGTCTGAACGTATATCAAGATTTTTTATATTCGTCGATACTTTGAAACTTTTTCTGAGTCTGAACGTATATCAAGATTTTTTATATTCGTCGATACTTTGAAAATTTTTCTGAGTCCGAGCGTATATCAAGATTTTTTATATTCGTCGATACTTTGAAACTTTTTCTGAGTCTGAACGTATATCAAGATTTTTTATATTCGTCGATATTTTGAAAATTTTTCTGAGTCTGAGCGTATATAAAGATTTTTTATATTCGTCGATACTTTGAAAATTTTTCTGAGTCTGAGCGTATATCAAGATTTTTTATATTCGTCGATACTTTGAAACTTTTTCTGAGTCTGAACGTATATCAAGATTTTTTATATTCGTCGATACTTTGAAACTTTTTCTGAGTCTGAACGTATATCAAGATTTTTTATATTCGTCGATACTTTGAAAATTTTTCTGAGTCCGAGCGTATATCAAGATTTTTTATATTCGTCGATACTTTGAAACTTTTTCTGAGTCTGAACGTATATCAAGATTTTTTATATTCGTCGATACTTTGAAACTTTTTCTGAGTCTGAACGTATATCAAGATTTTTTATATTCGTCGATACTTTGAAAATTTTTCTGAGTCCGAGCGTATATCAAGATTTTTTATATTTGTCGACACTTTGAAACTTTTTCTGAGTCTGAACGTATATCAAGATTTTTTATATTCGTCGATACTTTGAAACTTTTTCTGAGTCTGAACGTATATCAAGATTTTGTATATTCGTCGATATTTTAAAAATTTTTCTGAGTCTGAGCGTATATCAAGATTTTTTATATTCGTCGATACTTTGAAACTTTTTCTGAGTCTGAACGTATATCAAGATTTTTTATATTCGTCGATACTTTGAAAATTTTTCTGAGTCCGAGCGTATATCAAGATTTTTTATATTCGTCGATACTTTGAAACTTTTTCTGAGTCTGAACGTATATCAAGATTTTTTATATTCGTCGACACTTTGAAAATTTTTCTGAGTCTGAGCGTATATCAAGATTTTGTATATTCGTCGATACTTTGAAAATTTTTCTGAGTCTGAGCGTATATCAAGATTTTTTATATTCGTCGATACTTTGAAAATTTTTCTGAGTCTGAGCGTATATCAAGATTTTTTATATTCGTCGATATTTTGAAAATTTTTCTGAGTCTGAGCGTATATCAAGATTTTTTATATTCGTCGATACTTTGAAAATTTTTCTGAGTCTGAGCGTATATCAAGATTTTTTATATTCGTCGATACTTTGAAAATTTTTCTGAGTCTGAGCGTATATCAAGATTTTTTATATTCGTCGATACTTTGAAAATTTTTCACAAAACAATACGAACCGGTGTGTAACTTTAAAGAATCCATCCATCCATCCATCCATCCATCCATCCATCCATCCATCCATCCATCCATCCATCCATCCATCCATCCATCCATCCATCCATCCATCCATCCATCCATCCATCCATCCATCCATCCATCCATCCATCCATCCATCCATCCATCCATCCATCCATCCATCCATCCATCCATCCATCCATCCATCCATCCATCCATCCATCCATCCATCCATCCATCCATCCATCCATCCATCCATCCATCCATCCATCCATCCATCCATCCATCCATCCATCCATCCATCCATCCATCCATCCATCCATCCATCCATCCATCCATCCATCCATCCATCCATCCATCCATCCATCCATCCATCCATCCATCCATCCATCCATCCATCCATCCATCCATCCATCCATCCATCCATCCATCCATCCATCCATCCATCCATCCATCCATCCATCCATCCATCCATCCATCCATCCATCCATCCATCCATCCATCCATCCATCCATCCATCCATCCATCCATCCATCCATCCATCCATCCATCCATCCATCCATCCATCCATCCATCCATCCATCCATCCATCCATCCATCCATCCATCCATCCATCCATCCATCCATCCATCCATCCATCCATCCATCCATCCATCCATCCATCCATCCATCCATCCATCCATCCATCCATCCATCCATCCATCCATCCATCCATCCATCCATCCATCCATCCATCCATCCATCCATCCATCCATCCATCCATCCATCCATCCATCCATCCATCCATCCATCCATCCATCCATCCATCCATCCATCCATCCATCCATCCATCCATCCATCCATCCATCCATCCATCCATCCATCCATCCATCCATCCATCCATCCATCCATCCATCCATCCATCCATCCATCCATCCATCCATCCATCCATCCATCCATCCATCCATCCATCCATCCATCCATCCATCCATCCATCCATCCATCCATCCATCCATCCATCCATCCATCCATCCATCCATCCATCCATCCATCCATCCATCCATCCATCCATCCATCCATCCATCCATCCATCCATCCATCCATCCATCCATCCATCCATCGTCCCGTTGCCCGGAACCAAAGCGAATGCCTGGGTCCTGTTTCCGATGCGGGTCTGGCCAACACGTTGTGAAGAAACCGGCTCCGAACAATCCAAATATGGTGGGTGTTGAGCGTGTCAATCGAGTCCTTAAGTCAATGCTGGCCAAACTTACGGAACCATTACAACATTCAGATTGGACGAAATACTTATCCAGAGTCGAATACGCCATCAATAATTCTGTCCATTCCGTTACCAAAGAAACTCCGAGTAAATTACTTTTTGGCATAGATCAACGGGGTCGAGATATCGACGTTATAACCGAGCATCTGGACACAAGGTTGTACTCCGCTTCCGATCATGATCTATTGTCCATACGAAAACGAGCTGGTGATCGTATTATCGATCATCAAAATAAGAGTTCCGAACAATACGGAAAGACACATAAGGGGCATGTTGCATTTTCTGCTGGTGACTTCGTTATGATACGCAATTTTGATACCACGGTAGGTACCAATAAGAAATTTATTCCTAAGTATAGGGGCCCTTATCGTGTTCACAGAGTTCTTCCCAACAATCGATACGTAATCAGGGATGTTGAGAATTGTCAGATTTCCCAGAAACCATATGATGGTATATTGGAAGCCTCACGGATGCGATTGTGGTCCGATTTTTGAGATTCATTTGGTGGCGATTCCGATGAGAAGCAACACCCCGATTCCATTGATCAATGATTTCACCGATTCCATTTTGCTTTTTGTATTTAGGTTATAAGTTAATTCCTTGCACTCCCATTCAGCTAGTTGTATTGTATTGTATTGTATAATTTCTTTCGTTGACCGAGTCGATCAACAGTCAGGATGGTCGAGTTGTAAGATAAATTATTTTGCTGTGTTTCTTTGGCCCTCTGCCGTTAAAGAGAAATCGGTTTGACAATTGCTGTCAAACCGATACTGACATATTATTTGAGCGAAACGTCAAGGAGAGAAAAGGCTGTTCGGCATTCGTGTGACAACCATTGAAGAGCACACATCGTATCCAGCAACGTTTGAATATTGAATAAAATAAAAGTACATTTATAAGAAAAGTTAATTTCCGTTATTTGTTTGATTTAAATCACAGTTTCTTCCGTTGAATATTCAAAATAAAGTGGAATTACATAATGAAATTAATTCAATATGAATATTAAGGATTGTTTATTTAAGAATAATTCAAAAACAGCAACAACAATGTACACATTACGAACGATTTCGATATTGAGTACACGCTGAATGGATGATGCATATGATGAAATTATGGAAAAAAATCAATTTCCCCTATGTTTTCTTGAATCCAAACACATTTTTTTGCACTGAACACACTTAAAATCATTTTTTAAATTATTAATACTTATCAATACTTATAAAACTAAAAAAAATCACTTGAAATAAAATTCCAATTGGAAAGCAGTGAATGTATGACCGGCTGTATCAGAAGAAAGTGATTCGTTAGGTCGGACCGAAATTTAAACTTTTTTTTTTCAAATGTTGACTCGAGAATGGCTGAACCGATTTTGATTTTCAAAATCAACTAACCATAATCACTCCTCCCTGCACCTTCCCTAAAAATTTTATGGCAATCGGTCGAGCCGTTCTCGAGTATGGAGTGACAATCAAAATGTACACTTCTTTTTATATATATAGATATATACAGTTACTCACAAAATTGTTCGTACACCACACGTTTTCGCATAAAAATCATGATAAATCATATTTTTCTAAAAGATTTGCTGAAAATACCTTATGAAAATAAAAAACAGGACTGATTTCTTTTATTCTTGGCAATTTTTATTTAAATATATCATCCAAAAAAAATTTATAGGCCAAAATTCGAGATTTGGCCGTTTTTGACCGTCACAAAATTGTTCGTACACTTGGTGTAAACGTTAAATAAATGTGTAAATGTGTAAAGGCATTTGACGTTTTCGATTTTAATACTTCGTATTATCTCCCTTAGCTTCAATCACGGCCAATAAACGGTCTTCCATTGAATCGACAAGGTTCTGTGTGGTCGTGGCATCGAACTTGGCCCATTCGGCCAGGATGGCCTCTTTCAATTGCTTTTGGTTGGTCACGTGGTGGTTTTCTTCGACTTTTTGCTTCAAAGTATTCCACAAATGTTCAATGGGATTGAGATCTGGTGATTGTGGCGGTGTTTTCAATTGATTTGGCACATTTTTCTCCATCCAATCTTGAACAGTACGGGCCGTGTGCTTCGGATCGTTGTCCTGTTGGAATCGGTAATTATCCGATAAACCCAATTTAGCGGCCGAATCGCGTAAATTCTTCTTCAGAATGTTTTAAATAAACGTACTGATCCATTATGCCGTCGATAAAAACCAAATTGCCAACGCCACTGGCCGAAAAACAGCCCTAGAACTTGACATTTCCACCACCGTACTTCACCGTGGATTGTATGTTCTTTTTCTTGAACTCTGTGTTCTTTTTGCGCCACACAATTTGACGTCCATCCGAGCCAAAAATGTTTTTTTTGCTTTCGTCGCTCCAAATTACTTCGTTCCAAAACGATTTTGGCTTACCAAGATGATTTCTGGCGAACTCCAGGCGCTTCTTCTTGTTCTTCGGCGAAATGTATGGTTTTTTTCTTGCAATGCGGCCATTGTAACCATCCGATCGGAGCACTCGGCGAACAGTTTCTGTCGATATTGGCTTTTTGATCACTTGGGACACTCGTTCCGTCAATTTTGGCATGCTTGTTTTGGGATTTACTTTGATTTGTCTCACGATATACCGCTCATCGTGCGCCGTCAGCATCTTCTTTCGACCACGGCCGGGCAGATTTTTCACGGTTCCGTGGGTTTTGTACTTGTCAGTTATTGACTTAACGGTGGAACGAGGTCTTCCGATCACTTTTCCGATCTCTCCAAGCGATTTACCTTCGTTGTGCAGTTTTACTGCGATTTCTCTGAGAGCGTTGTCCACTTCTTTACCACGCGGTGCCATCATGTTAATTGTTCTGATTAGAACTGTCAAAAGGTGTGATGTAAAATACAAAAAACTATCATCCGATTGTACCGTTATAATAAAACAGCACATTTGTAGTCAAAATGCAATAAGTGTCAATAAGTTTCAATAATAGTATCAATAAAGGTCAGTAAACATTGGTGTACGAACAATTTTGTGACGGTCAAAAACGGCCAAATCTCGAATTTTGGCCTATAAATTTTTTTTTGGATGATATATTTAAATAAAAATTGCCAAGAATAAAAGAAATCAGTCCTGTTTTTTATTTTCATAAGGTATTTTCAGCAAATCTTTTAGAAAAATATGATTTATCATGATTTTTATGCGAAAACGTGTGGTGTACGAACAATTTTGTGAGTAACTGTATCTCTTACATACGCAAAACTAAATTTTCCGAAAGTCTACGTTTTTTTTTTATTAATTACTACAATTATTAGTATTATTGGATTTATGTTTCGTTCTTATTGTACCGTTTTGTACCGTTTGCATGAAGAAATACTAAGAAAAAAGTCAAAACTAACAAGCACACTGACGGTAGTATCTGTCACATTTAGTTCGTGTACTATTGTTACTACATGCGAGAACCAGACGACTAACATGTAATAATGTGATTATATTCGTACAATACTATCATAATTTGAAGATAGTATTCTGATTCTAGCAGCAAATAACAATGATACTAAGTGAGAGAGATAGTACCGTCAGTTCTGACGTTTTTACTGAGTAAGTAACATAAAATTTCAAGTTATTTTTGAGATCCAGGACTACTCCATCGGAATTCGTCGTTTTGACACTGATAAATTGATAATTTGTATGCGGACTAGTTTATTTTCCATCGAATCATAAAACTTCCAGAATCTTTTGTTTTCATAAAAAAATTAATTCTCATGGAATTGTAAGTCCCTCTAATTTTTTTATGTTCATTCCAAATAATCGAAAAGTAGGGGAGGTAATCGTAAATCCCACTTGAAGTTTTGTGTGATTTATTTTGTGTTTCATAATCATCAGTAATCATAAAAATATCTCCAATTATATTGGAAATGATTAAAAAAGAATGTTTGAAAATACCAGGTACCTAACGAATACCGTTCTGAACATTCAAATTTCTACAAAAAAAGGATGTGATTTTCGGTGGAAAACGCAATTGTTGTGGTGTATGAACCATACGCCATTGTTATTTTGGAGTTGTGGGCATTCAAAAGTTTTGAATCAAAACACACTTTAAGGACTCCAAACACCGTAATATGAACGAAATAAATAATTTGTTGAGCTAGATAAGCTTAAATTGAACGGTTAAACATATTAATATCTGGGATGTCGAAAACCTCATCGAGTAATTAACGTTTTTGACATGTCAAATATACACAGTAAATTACATATCAAAAATTGAGTATTTGACATAGATATGTCGAAAACTATCATTTCATTAAGAGCAAGTTTGAGAATTTTATTTTGAAAAATATACAAATTTTATTTTTATTTCAAAGTGGCAGTAGTGTTGATGAAGTAGATTCGATTTTAGTCGTCAATTACTAAATCTGATCCGTCGTCTTCATCAAAAATATCATCCGTCGACCGCAACGTGAAATAAACGTTGACCAGTTTCTTTGATGTTTCTGTCGAAAGTCTATTTCTAATATCGCCATGAACAAACGACCAGTGAGAAAAAAGTCGTTCCAACTGTGCTGTCGAAGCAGGAATTTTCAAGAATTTCATTGCAATCGCAGCTAACTTTGCATGGCCCATCTCGGATGCGTAGTGCCAGAAAGTTGTTGGCGATGCTATGTTCTTTCGATTCAATGTGGCGAATACCCCCTCATCTCCTTTGAATTGCCGGCATGATTCAAGTTCTTCGGCTTCCAGACTTTCCGAAATGTATGTTTTCACCTCCATTTATTGGTCTTCATCGAGTCTTTTGCCATAATAAACTGTGTTATGGTTTGAGACCATAAATTGGATTTGTTATTATTTTATAAAATTCAAATGTAAAACGGTAAGATTGAATGCCGATCGACAAGAGAGCGATAAAAGGTGTGAACCATCCATAAGAATAATGGCACACGAATAGGCTTAAAAATAAGGGCTATTGTACATGATATCGCCAAACGTCATGCAGAGCGATGGAAAACCATTTCTTTCCATTCTCAGCAGCGATAACGATAAGACGTACCGTGATATCATCGCAGAAATAAAACAAGAGTTAAAAGACTTAGAAAAAATACCAGAAGATTAAGCGTTAGATATATCAAACATTGCCATCAAGAATAAGCACTAATAAGATCATTTTAGTGGTACTTTTTGCCACCCATTTTATCAAGCATTTTTGCAGGGTATTTAGTGAACTAATCAGACGGTAGTTAATTCTGACTGTCTACATAGTTGCCGGCTTCAGCTGGAATTGGGTGTCTCGGTTAGGAAGATATTTCGAGCGATTTTGTCAAGAGAGAGCATTCATCAACGTGCGATTTTCCATCAATCATAATAAAAAGATAGCATTCATTCGAGCTGATCCGATTAAGCACTGGAATAAAGATTGAGACGAGAGATCGATTGATTTTCATTCAATTAATTCTTATTCTCAGTGAGATAGACAGGACAATTAGACGTTCAGAACGAGAAGCCAGGACGTTGGCACATGCGGTCGTATGCAAGTAGATGAGCTGCTAGCTTCAGGCCAGAAGATCGGCCAATCGTGAGTAGAATGAAAGAAATTGTTGTGAAAATGAGCCACGTCATAACAACTGGATGGAAATAATTTGCCGTCATTGTCACAATATTCAACACGATGCTTTTCTTCAATCGATAGTCCAAAAAACGCGCAATCCGGTTGGTCCTTCGTTATACAATTTGAGCCATTGTTCAGCTGCATCAGCTGTGGAACAGGAACTTTTTTGACAAATATTTGTCAGTTCGGCCACTGGGTTGAGCATTTCAAGTAATGTTTTGACTGAAATAAATATGCGTTACCGGTGCTTCTCCAGTCTCGATTTTCCAGTGTTTGGAAACACTTTCAAACAGTTCATGCATTTTGCTGCCACTTTTCCATTGTTGTAAACCTTTTTGAAACCATCCCAACCATCATGCATTGGTCGCCCGCCTATGGTTTTGGTGCATCTTTGTTTTTCATCAATTTTTCAAATGCATTTGACATTGTGACGGAGTTTTATTAATTATAATCGAAAACTAAACTGCGAATTAGTTTAACAGATACGAGAAACACGATTTCAATATCTCAAAGTCGTAAATGACTCAACACTTGCGTCCAAGAATGCAACACTTGTCATATAATCAAATATCATAATGTGGTGAAACACAAAAGGAATGAGCATGATCATAAGATTGCATGCATATTACATTCGCTACGCTCGCTTTGTTTGTGTATTTCAGTTCCGTTCTGTTTATGTATAAGTATGAGACAGAGGACAGTGTTCGCTAGTCGTTTGTTTATTTCGATTTTTTTCGGATTGTGTATGTGTATGAGACAGTTCAAACGGTTCGCTGGTCTGTTATGTTCATACACATACACATTTTATTTCTTTCTCATTCAGCCTTTTGCGCACACTTCCTTACGCTCTTTAGATTCATTGCTTTAAGTGTAAATAATGGAAAAATATACATGTGTTTGAGGGTATGAGAGTTTTTGACATTTGCATAGTTTTTGACATGTCGAAAACGTAAATTTAAAGTTTTTGACGTAAATTACATACACGGAGGGAAAATCACGGATTTATGCCAACCCAGATTAATATTATTAATTTTCTATAAAATGTTGAACGCAAACTTTATCTTTAAAACATCATAGCTCACGACATCTCTATCGTCAATGGTGGTGCTTTTAGTCTTAGTTTTTTTTTTTAGTCGAAAAAGTAGAAAAAAGTCAAACATTGGTAAAACAAGATCCATTAAACATGCCTGAGAAATTAAATTGACTAAATATGGTGGCTTACAGGTGTGTTATTTGGTTTTTCGGTTCGTAAGGGAATAAATGGCGCATTGCTTGTTTGACTGCCAAGACAGACCTGTTCTTTATTAAATATGCAGCGCAGCCGCGTACATATCCACCAGTAAGCGCATGCGAAAGATTGAAATAACTTGCGGAAAACAATTACATTCTTATTTGAATAAGTCAGAATTCACTTGCGCACTGTGACTGTAAAATTTTCACCATTTTGAATATATAGTTAATATTAATATAGTTTTTACTTATCAAATGACAAAATATGACAGCTTTAAAAATTGACAGCTGCTCAAATAGCGGGCTATTCAAAATGAAACCTCACATTGGAAAACCCTTTAGTTTTATTATTTCCTTACGCCTTCTCATGTGCAAGGTTTACAGCTCGCTGCTTTCTGTTTTTGTTATTTCGTATCTTTTTTCATTTGTTGTTTATTTGAATGAGTGAGAATGAAAGTGAGACTTCACATCTCCCCTCTTGCACTCGTTAACAGAAAATTTCATAAGAAAGAGCAAGAGGCTAAATACGAAGTCTCGTTTTCATTCTCAGTCAATCATTTCATAGTAACAGGAAAATGAAATGATATAATTCGAATAAATGAAAAGTTTCGTATTGCTTACAATCTACATCCACACACAGCAAAAAAGGTTCAGATATTTGCTACGGCCAATTTTTTTTCAATAAAACAAACAAAATTTCGATTTCGCAACCAACATTTTTTTTGAATCTCAATAATGGAGGCGCCGAGAAAAACATTGGTGTTATACACACAGATTGAATTATAATTGAAAGAATAAATGAAACATTTAAAGCTAATTTACTCTATTTTAATATATTGGTGTTCTAGTCATGACTAATCTCATTTTTAGTTTTCATTTTATTTATACAATTCATTTTCGTCTCGAATTAATCTTAATCTTAACGTTTATTCCCTAACATAATTATCAATATTATAATTTGGATAAATGTGACCGTGAAAAAATTCATTCGAAATGTTGTGTTTTCTTAAGTATAATATTTAAAACGGATCAAATTTTTCAGCAAAACTTCTGTGCTTGCATGTGTTATAGCAAGATTGAAAATACAAAGAAAAAGTACCAATTGGAAAAATTCTGAGATATTCGTTCATCACTCATTGTGTTCGTTAAATTTTATTTATTTATTTATTTATTTCGAATCCTAAATTTATACCAATATGTACAGCAGCTACGCAGTAACTGTGTATGCTGGCAAAGAGCCCAATACGGTATAAATTCCGCCCATGGAACGACTTTGACAAAGACAATTACAGGGAAGGGGGGTATTTACGAGTGACTATAAATACCAAATTGGGTCCGGGAAATCATGGAAAACCGGCCTGACCCAGGAGAGTCAGGAGATAATAACTTAAAGACTAAATGAACTTAAATCTAAAATGAAAAATGAAAAATGAAAAATGATAAATGAAAAAAAATGAAAGATGAAAATGAAGTGAAAAATGAAATGAAATTATGATGAAATGTTGGCAAGAGCATAGATTCATCAATAAAGCAGCGAAAAATGAAAAGTTGAAATTATTGCTGGTTGGTGCGCAACCAGTTTTTGAGGTGAAATTTGAATGACCCGAGGAACATTTGCTCAGCTAAATAGGTTTTGCATTCCTAAATAAAGCCTATAAGAGCATATCTAAGAAATTAAATAGGTACATTCCTATTTGTGTCTATATAATTCCTATTTAATGATTTATGAAGGAACGACGAAAAAAAGGGCGGAGCATCGGCACTTCCTATATAATTTAAATAAAGGCTTTAGAAAGGAGTTAAATAGGGAATTGACTATATAATTCGTTGTATAGGCCTTATGAAGGGTTTATATAGGCAAGTGTAAAATACCTTGATATAAATTAAATATAGCCTTATGAAAGGAGTTAAATAGGGAATCAACTATTGTATGGGACAGCCATTTGACAGCTGTTTCCAGAATTTCAATTTTTTTTTTGAACTCAACGACATCTTTCGGTAAACATCAAAACTTTATGGGTCCAAAGTTAATAAGGCTCCAAAGTGAATAAGAGGAGTTAATTAGGAATTACCCTGAATAATTCGTTCAATAGGCATTACATAGGGTTTATATAGCTGTGTGTTTGAAATGCCTATATAACTCATTTTTTTATATTTTATAGAGGCTTTTGTAGGCATGATCCTATTTAGTTTCTTAAATGAACATAAGATAGGCATTCATTTACATAGACTTTAGAAGGTATTGTATAGACTATAAATAGGATGCGGCCATATTTTCCTATCAATTTCGTTGCAAGAACTTGGTAGATTCAAAATAATTTTACGTTAAAATTATTAGATGCCTAAATAAAAAAAAATTAATTAAAAATTAATTGAAATATGATAAATCGTCGAAGAAAATGAATTTTGGCAACAAAAATTATTTGTTCAAAACAAAAGTTAACACCTAAATTCGTGTTATGAAAACCATGAAAATTTCTGAAAAAATGTCAATAATGAATTTTATGAAGGCGCTTGAAAAATAAGAGGGGTAGGATGTGTGATTTCATCATAAAAATGCATTTGCCCGTGGAATTTTGAGATGGAGACAGTTCAAATCGCATTTTCAAGCTGCATATGAATATTAAATACGTCAGACATGTTGAAATATTTTCAAGAACATATCCACAATCAACGTTGATGTTGGCCTATAATATAACATCGTGTCGCATGCCTCGATTCAATATTGTGTTCCTTCCTATGCATATGCGAAAAGATGTGCAAAGGAAATGAAAGAGAGAATAAAACACACAGACTGTTGGGTGATATTTTACAGACAAAATATAGGCATTTTAAAGACATTACAAAGATATTAAAAAGGTTTTAAAAAGGCAAAATTTGCAGAACTCCAGCTGTTCGCCATCAACAACAACGCCATCTATCATATCGACCATTGATCAGACCATTTCATGGTGGTTTGCTGTCGATTGTTTATGATCCATCTTGAGTAATTTGCAGAGTTCTCCCCTGATCAAATTTCTATATTCCGTTCCCATGCTGTTTTAAAAAATTTCATTGGTTCATATATTAAATAAAATTTTGAAAAATTGCTTTTGCAATCTCTTGAGCTATTTTAATCGGTATTGTAATAATAACAAGCTTACTGCGTTACTGCGTAATAATTTTCGTTATTGGACTTTGATAAAGGACCAGTCGTATCGACTTAGACTATATCAAATGGTTTCAATGGTGTTGTAGTTTTTAGCATTTCTTCTTTGGTTTAAGTATTTGGTTTTGCACATATTGCAACTTCTTACGAATTTTGCCACATTTTTCAAATAAAAATTATTTCTTAGTTTTCCATAAAGCTTCTTTTGACTATTACCAGGTACTTGCATATGAAACCGCTGTATTTTTGATAAAAAAACACGTTTATTTTAGTATGATGGCAAAACATATTTTATTCAAAGTATTGTCCATTCGAATCCGCACATTTTTGCCATCTTTCGAACAATTTATGAATACCGCGCCAATAAAACTGTGCGTCTTTTGACGCAAACCAGTCATCGAGCCATTTTCTCACATTTTCGTAATAAGTGAAGCGCTGCTCCGACAATGCAAGACCCATCGAAGCGAACAAGTAGTAATCTGAC
The DNA here is from genome assembly GCA_028476595.1 of Obolodiplosis robiniae. Taxonomy (NCBI): domain Eukaryota; kingdom Metazoa; phylum Arthropoda; class Insecta; order Diptera; family Cecidomyiidae; genus Obolodiplosis; species Obolodiplosis robiniae. The sequence goes on along the minus strand of CM052015.1, from coordinate 28,111,452 downwards.
GGTGCTAAGTCTGGTGATTAAGCCGCATGCGGTAGCACTTCCCAACTAAGCGCCTCAATCGTTCCCTTCACCAGTCTTGCAGTGTGTGATGGAGCATTGTCTTGCAAGAGAATCACTTTGTGTTGCCTTTTTTTATATTCCGGCCATTTTTGAAGCAATGCGCGGTTCAAATTGATCATTTGCTGTCGGTAGCGATCAGTATTAACCGTTACACCAGGTTTTAACAGCTCATAATAGATGAAACCCTTCTGATCCCACCAAACACACAGCATTGTCTTCCGTCCGAACCGATTTGGCCTTGCGGTCGATGTCGCTGGTTCGCCTGGTGTTACCCCTGATCTCTTGCGCTTAGGATACTCGAAATATATCCATTTTTCATCGCCAGTCGCAATCCGATGCAGAAACGACTTCCTTTTGTACCTTGCGAGCACTTGCCAGCAGCAATTCACAAGTGGTTTTTCGGTTTTCCTGCTGCCTTTCATTCAGTTCATGTGGCACCCATTTTCCGACCTTTTGGATCTTTCCCATTGCTTTTAAACGTCTGGAAATAGTTGCTGAGTCCACATTTAATTGTTCTGCGAGATGTGGTTGCGTCTGAGCATCGTCCTCATCCAGCAATGCCTGCAATGCAGTGTCTTCAAACTTCCTCGGCGGTCAGCCACGTTCTTCAGTTCTCAGGTCAAAATTGCCATTTTTGAATCGTCTGAACCACTCTTTACACTGTGTTTCACTTAAAGCATACTCGTCGTAAGCTTCTAGAAGCATTCGATGAGATTCGGCAGCAGTTTTCTTTAAACGAAAGCATAAAAGCAGTGCTGTCCACATTTCACTATTTTCAGGCACAAAATCCGACATTTTTCAAAAGCGAAAAAAACACATTGTTGTATGAAACTTGAAATATTGTGTATAGATTATTGTTGACAGATGTCATATTTGCTAATAAGCATGAACAACATGGTTTGACAGATCACACAGTACCAGCTATTGACCGCTAGATGTCAACCGCGGTTTCATATGCAAGTACCTGGTATGTCCCCCGAACAGTTCATCATTATGGAATTTTTCCAATATTCGTTTTCTTCATTCTATATTTGTAATGATTTTATGTGTGTTTGTCAGATACACATTTATATTCATTGATGTTGAGTTGCATAGGTTTTTGAAATCATTACTTTTGCACAATTTGAAATTTTTTTCGTGCATTGGCCATTCCATTCATGTGTTCCCACTGATTTTGTATCAATATATTCAATTTTTGCCAACATACTTTCAATTTCCGATTTGTTGTTTTCTTCTTCTTCTTTTTATTTCCTAGCCATTGCTCTAGTGAAATCTAGAATGTGATTCGTTGGTCGAAATTTGTTGATATCCCGATCAGTTTCCGACCCCGACGAATTTCTCATGCCGATAAACAAATTGTTGAATCAAACTATTGATGATTTGCTTGAACGGCGAGAGAAATTATTCAGTACATAGCTTTCTTGTTACCAACGGGTCAATACGAATACAAAAAGATGCCATCTGGTCTTAAGATTGGCCCAGGAACATTTAATCGATTCATGAGCTGGATTTGAACGGATTCTATTCGAGAGGGTTCCGTCGTCATTTTTATGGACGATATTACGTTATCAGTTGGAAGCGAAGCCAAGCAATTGTAAATTTTGTTTCAGAAATTGATACATTGGGTTTTACAATAAATAGCCCGAACGATAAGCACTTAGCGGCAGTGAGAAATATTGTATCGCCAAAAAACACGGATCATGTTCATAAAATAATTGGATTGTTTTCGCAATTCCGTCGAATTATTAGAGGTTACTCAACTTATTCGGTACCAAAACGTCAATTAACTAACAATAATGTTCAGTTTGAGTGGACTAAGAAGAGATATTTCAGAATCTCAAGACACAATTGACAACTTCCCTACTAATCAGGTATTAATTCTTATTTTCACCCACACCGGCAGCTCTACCCCAACTCAACTTATTGTTTGCAATCTGAATCTCTCCCGAACTCTCTTCATTCACATTTTCATTTGCATTTCCATTCACATTCTCATTCTTCAAATCGGCATTTTCGACATTCAGCAATTCATCGAAATATTCCTTCCATCGTTTCAACACATTCTTTCTGCCGATCACTATATTGCCCGACTTGTTCAAAACAGTTCCAGGAGCATGTTTCTTGTTACCACTCCTAATGTACTTAACCTTTGACCAGAAAACCTTATTCCTCTGTTGTCCAGCAACTTCTAGATCCTGACCAAACTTCACCCATTCTCTCTCTTTTGCTCCTCTTACCATCATTTACACCACACGCTTTTGTTCCCTATACTACGCCAGATTTTCATCAGCTCGGTTCTGCAACCAGCGGATCCATCTCATTCTCTTTTCCTTCACAGCAATTCTAATATCTTCATTCCACCATTCAGTCTTCTTTCTCCCATTCTTGACTACATATTGCCACAACAATCACTTCCATAAACAAATTCCATTCATAATCAATATCAGACGTACTCACTTCATTCACTTCGACCTGCCTAAATGTTTCCCCTAATTTTGCTAAGAACTCTCTCGCTACATTCACATCTTGCAATCTTTCCATTTTCACTATTTTGGCTACCAAGTTGTGATCAGAGTCTAATCCAAATCTTCTATACACTCTCGTATTTAAAACAGTTTTGCACAAGCAACGATAAGTAATCGAGAAGAGATTTTCGATTCTGGCCAGGATTTTCCCACGAATACATGTGAATTTGTTTGTGCTTGAAAAATGAATTAGTTACAACTAAATCCGAGCTCTGGCCAAAATTGAGTAATCTCTTCCCATTACCATTCGCAACAGACTCTTCACCAAATTGTAGCATCATGTATACGCAAATACGTCAAGGGATAAGCACATTGAATTATGGATCTGACTCTGAGAAATGACGTTACAAATATTTTAAACTCATTGTGTGTGATTGATTGGGTTTATTTATAATAAAAATTTATACACTTTGGTCTATCGAAGTCGCTCATTGTTTGCACCATAATTTTGTATGAATTGTAAAAGAAAAGGGAACAAGATGTAATTGATATAAGAGTTCACTGCGATGGTTTTGAGCTCAGATTTATTTGTAATTCCGTTTCCATTCGAATTCTTATTCCGATCGAATTCAGTTAGTAGTTGAAAATTGTAATTGTTACTTTGTATAATTCCTTATGTTTAATAGATTGAATTGCTATTATCGGGACGATCAATTCTAAAGACCCGGTCGAGCTGTAGTGGGCTTAGAGCTAATAAGCAGCCTGAAAAGCTCTTGATAGTAGCTGTGTATCGTTCACAGCAGAATACGACACTGTTGAACTGTCATTTAGGCTGAGTGGCACTGACTGAGTGAGTGCCGTCGTTATATGGTATTCTATTGTGAACAACGAACGTAGCCAGCTACTTATAAAGAGATAATTCAAGAACAAACTGTTAATATTATTACAAAATAAATTATATTTCATGCCTCATACGTAAAACTATTTTTTCCGCACGTTTCCCGAAAGCCTACGGGTTCATAGGTTATGTTTATTTCTTTTCGTATCATCATGTAACTTTGATAATTATTCAAACTAAATTTCAATTCATTATTTATACGACATTTAGGATTAATTATTACTACGAATCAGCTGTTGCAATGTTTTATTGGTATTTGGTTAAAACTTACCAATAACGAGACGGGAACTATAAGCCATTGTTGATGTTCACTTTGAATTATTATTACTTTACTTTGAAAAATACACTACAAAAACTCGGTTAAATATAGATTTTGAATAATGAAATAAAATAGAGCAATTTTTTTTCTCAAATCCGTACAAACGTTTTCTCAGAGTATCGAGTCGAGAGAGAGAGAGAAAGAGAGAGAGAGAGAGAGAGAGATGATTTGAAGATTTTGCGTGAGAATGGTGTTATTTGTTCCTTATTATATTTAGCAGTAAGATAAAAAGATTTACCAAATTTCTTTGACCCGAAATTGCATGCAACTAATTTTTTCTATGAAAATATGAGATTACGGAATTATTATTGTTAATGACTTGAAATTTATTTTTTTCCATAGAAAAAAAGACACTGAAAGTTAGAGTGTGAACTTAAGATAGTCCCCATACAAATTTTTCATTTTGACCCCGAGAAACTTTTTTGTAAGGAAATAAATATTCACATCACATAATTATGAAATTTTCAGAATACTGTTTTTTGATAAAAAAAAAATGGTTTGTACAGGTATTTCGGATAAAAAATAGGCTACATCCAGCAAAAAATATTCATTTTGACCCCGAGAATCGAAAAGTTTGTATGTGAGGTAGTCTTAAATCTCACACTTAAAAAAATCATGTCAAAGTGCTTATAGAATGTGTATAAAAAAAAAACATTTGTACGGTTTTTGTATAATGACATTGGCTGTTCTACATGTGGTTAATAATATGCACAAATGTATAGCACAGTAGAAGAACTCGCTCGTATTGATGCACAAAACATGGTATTTTATTTTGTTCATTCATGAACACTCTTATGCTGAAATAAACCGATTTGTAAACAAATGTTCAAACGTCATCCAAGTAAGTGACGGCTAACCGATGTGACTAATACATGTACAGAGCGAGTTCTTCTTCTGTGGCATACATTTGTGCATATTACACAATGCTGCAAAAAAAAAAAATCATACTCCAATTTTCTATTGCTCATTTTGTGTTAGCATAGGCCCCCCCCCTGTTCCAAAAAGCCCAAGAGTTTGACCAATTCAAGCAACGTTCCCGAGATATGGCCCATAATGTGAAAAAAGTCAATTTTTGCTACTTGCCCCATATTTCGGACCATAGCTCAAAAACCGTATGAGATACCCAGATAAATAGAACGGTTTTGGAAAGGTGGCGACCGTGCGCAGAAGTCTACGACGTACGACAATTGTAGAAGTTTCAGTGCAAAAAATGCGATTTTTCAGGAATTCCATGAAATTCCGCTTTGTCTCATATTTCGGGACATAACTCGAAAACCCTATAAGATATCCAAGTAAATAGAACGGTTTTGGAAAGGTGACAACACGCCATCGTAAGTCTACGATTATGGCTACTGCAAGCTCACAAATGCACTTTTTCGGACATTTTACACTGATTTTTCACAATTTTCATACAGAAAATTCAAAATTCCACTCAGATTTGCTATTTTATTTCAATATGCATTTCAAATAACTAAAAAGCAAGTCAATTGAAATAATTTTTAAGCATATGGAACCAATATTATACTTGGGAAAATGACCGCCTTTATGATAACTATTTGGCATAGATTAATCTATATTACGGTAAAAATATCAATTTAAAGTATCAGATTACTACTTTTCATCTGTCATTATCTGTCATTAATCAATCAATCAAATAAACAATGAACAAAGTGCTCATCAGGTGAATAGTGAACGAAACTTTGTTCAGATAAACACTGGAAAAATATATGAGATACAACGCATTGTTCCGGCCATTAGTTGATGACGTATCACTGATTCTCCTTCCGCCTCCACACATAAAAATTGGTTTGGCAACACAAATTTCGAAACGACTTGATCCAAACGGCGCTGCATTTGATAAATTGGATCAAATATTTCCATACTTGTCAGTCGCTAAATTGCAAGCAGGAATATTGAATGGCCCCGAAATAAAGAAGCTCATGCGAGATTTTGAGTTTACATCTACATTGCCTCCAAATTTCCATGCAGCTTGGAATTCGTTCAAAGATCTAGTTGAAAATTTCCTTGGTAATCATAAAGCACCAAATTATAAACAAACTCTATGCTCACACAAAATAAGCAATAGAAAATTGGAGCTAAAACTCTGCAGCATTGTGTTATATATAGGGTGGGCCATATAAAATTAGCATTTTGACATTTGAACTGTCATTCTCTAAATAAACAATTTTGTCGAAACGCAAACGTTAGATGGCCCAACCTGTAATACATATGTAGAACAGCCAATTTCGTTATACAGAAACCGTACAAATGTTTTTTTATACAAATTCTATGAGCACTTTGATATGATTTTTTTAAGTGTGCTCGGAATGAATTGATATTTTGTATGACTTATTTTTTTTACATAAAAAAATAATATTCTGAAAGTTTTATAATGATACACTTGCGAACTAAACATAGTATTAACTCCCCATACAAATGTTTCGTAACTTTTTTGAAAAACACTCCATTTAATGACTAGTCCCCAATTGTACTACCCGAAGGCATTATTCGAATGAGCTGAAAAACTATAGGATGCTATTCCGAATGAATTTATGACCTATTTGTGCGTTCATTTATGATTAATTTCAATCTTAATATTTTGAGGAAAAGTTAGTTTTACGTATGAAAGACCATTTTATTTAGGTCCAAAACGTATAGAAAATGCATTCCGATTGTTTTGAACCGATTTTTTTTGGACCGATGGAAATACTTTAACGCAAACAGTGGTGTAAAATTAACTGCGGAAAAGCTATTTTTATATGGCTCTTAGAATTAACAGGATTACATTCAGAAGCAGTTTCAAATATTCACGCTGAAAAGGTTGCATTGGTGGTTTTGATTTGACCTACCGTCGTATAGAAAGATGGCACGATTGCCTTCATTCTAAGAATAATTTTCATGAGATGACTACAAGCAGTAACAGGTACAATAAAGTGTGTATTGATCAATTGTATTGTATAGACTCATTTTTATGCGACACTGTACGTCATGATAACATCATCAAATATATCGTTTTTCTGCGCTTGAAATATCCTATTGAAATCCTTCTTTTAAAATGTGTTATTTTCTTTTTATGAACGGTATTCTTTATTAAGGATGAAAGTTTGATCCATGACAATCAAATATGAAACATGATCTCGGGCATATGTGCACCCTTACTGGCCTCACAGACCACCAAACGATGATCATAATTTTTGATGACATTTTGGCACATTTCTGGTGTTATCGGGCGCATTTTTGCTTGGATCTCCTCTTTCAAAGCTTGAGTAGTGGCCAGAGCCGGAGCATTCGCATAAGCCCGATCCTTCAAGAAACCCCAAAGTAAGAAGTCACAGGGCGTTAAATCGCACGATCTTGCTGGCCAATTTACGGGCCCGTTCCGCGAGATTATTTAGTTTCCGAATTTCGTTTTTAATAAATTTATTGTTGCGTTCGCTGTATGGCACGTAGCCCCGTCTTGTTGGAACCAAATGTTCCTCAGGTCCAGCCCAGCGATTTCAGAAAAAAAGTTCTCCAACATGCTTCCGTATCGATCACCATTCATGGGAACAGCCTGACCGGAGTCATTTTCAAAGAAGTATGGCCTAATGATTCCTCCCCACCAAACAGTTTCTTTTTCTGAATATTGTGTTGCCTCTCGATATTCCAATGGGTTTTCATGACTCCAATACCGACAATTTTGTTTATTCACATATCCAATATGAATACCAAAATGTTCACGTGAAGTACGAAAAGTATTTTTCGGAGATTCATAATTTTTATGAAATGTGTTGATAATAATTAAGCGTTCCGCTGGTGTGTAAACAACCATGATTGAAATTGTCAGAGACCAAACTAACTTTAAATGTCATCGAACCGTTCTGAAGTTGACCAAACGTCAAAGTTAAGGCCGGTTCACATAGGAACTTGCTATTTGAGACACCCTTTAGAACGAATGCAATGAATAGTAAACTGTGATCACTGACCACTTTTCATAGCGGAGTTTGTGAAGTAGCTCACAAACTGCTATTGACTAATTTGCTTGGATAAAATATCCCTTTGGAATATTACATCTCAAATAAACATACACAAACATAGTTGAATTTTTCACACGGTGAGGGCGCGCACACAGCTGTCAATGCACACACATACAATGTGCGATGCACATCAATAGGGTTTTGCTGTGTGTAAACGTCAACTTTCAACTATCATTTAAGAAATACATATATATGTATATGTGCGTCGCACATTGTATGTGCGTGCACTGAGAGCTTTGTGCACGCCCTCTCTGTGTGAAAAATTCAACTCTGTACACAAACTTGCTTCTATGATGTCTGTCAAATTCAGTATCTTGCTAATCTTACTCATATATTCGAAATGTTTTTAGAATGCCTTACAGCACAGATAAAGCCCTCATAGAGTGGATATCTCATTCTTATATTCAAAGATTTCTTTGGATAAGAATTCAGCGACTATATACTCCCATATTTAAAATATAACAAGGTATTTTAGTCCGTGTTTTATGTTGAAATAACTTCATTGAGTCAGTGATGATTTGTCGTTAACCGACGTTGTCTTAGGCTTGGTGTGCACCAGTAAGCCGGCTATCGACTGTCATTACCCAGAGCTCTGTGAGAAAATAATTACATTCGCAAATATAAGTGTAAAATGAATATTTTCATTGCATTTTAATACATCCCATCATGCAAATAAAAGTAAGATTTTTTTTTTATTTCTATCAAATTTTAATATATTTTTTCATTGGTATGATTGATATTTTCGTATTTTTTTTTTCAAAACTTGATAAAAATAATCTTGAAATATTACAACTATTTTATTCATACACAAACTCTCTGAAATTTATACACAAACACACACAAATGCCGAACAGTGCGATATTTACATTGCGTCAGTGTTTGATGCGTTCTCTACATACAAAATAAAAACCAAAAGTTGTTCGCATCATTCTAACATAATATTTATTAATGTGTTAGAGTATAGCCAAGCGATTCGTCTAAGAAGGTAAATCGCTTCGTTATACTCTAACTCACTAATTCATATAAAGATAGAATGATGAGCTACTTTTATTTTGTATGTTGTAAGTAGGAAACGCAGCACACGTTGAGGCAATGTGAATGTCGTACTGTTCAGCATTTCTATGCACACACAGAGAGAATGTTTAATTAGATTTACAAAAATATCAATTAATTTCATATATTCTTTCCGAATTTATGATATAATAATTACAATAAATATCGTAAATATCTCAGCATTGTACTTTTCTTGAACTTTGTTTAATTTATTAAGTTTAAGCAAGAAAAAAATACAAACTGATGAGAAACGAAAGAAAAGTCATTCTGACTATGATTGTGTTCAATTCTGGCTAATGATATTAGTTAGCCAGCGTAAGCCGGTGTTCAATCACTGTTTTAAGCTCAATATGAAAATATTTAAATGTCCAAAATTGGTTACTAAAATGAAAAGAAGATAAAAAAGAGACGCCATCTCAATGAAAGTGAAATGTCTAGCTTATTTCTGATTTTCTAAGGATTTTTTCTCCTATTTATTTATCAAACATGAGTTGCATCAATGTGGAACTTTCTTGTGTAATGAACTGAATGATCAATGATTCAACATCTTCATTTGATCGAGCCATTTGTTTTCGAATAAGTTGTTTGAATTCATCTTTTATACCCCTGTCTGAGCCACGAGTTCCGATGCGTCGTGTTAAGGAGCTGCTTGATGGAGCGCTCAATTCTAACTGTATTTTATTTTCGTGTTTGTACAAATACATGAACTCCTCAAGAAAATCTGGACAAATTATATAAGTGGAAAAATCCGGAAAGCAAAAACTTTGCTTTGTTTTGATGCGATCATATATGAATTCGGCGGTCAGTATTTCAATCGGATAGTTTAGTTGAATCAACACCAACATGCTGCTCAATGTCAAATCATGAAAGCGCTGTGTTTCGCTACCAACCTTCGTCTGAAAAAAAAAATTTATAAGTCAGTCAAATATTTCATCTTGCTTAAAAAATTTAGCTTACTTTCAATGCTTTCACCAAGACTTTTACACAATATTGTAGAATCGCTCGTTTTGTCAATGGTAGGAAGACCATGTTGCGCCCTGCAACGTTAGATGTAACATTTTTTACATATTTCCCCGATATTTTCGGTAAATCTGCCAGCAATTTCATCATCAGCTCGAACGCTGGTGGCTGCAAATAATGAGAATATTCACAATATATTTTTCCTTACCGCAGGAGGAGCCTATAAAATTTATCTTTCTTCATACCTGGAATGATGGCTGATGCAATGTTAAGCTGAGGTATCGTAATTTCTTCTCAAGACTGCTTGTGCCCAATGTCGAATCGTTCAACAGAGTCTGGGCTTCTTCCGGCTGACCGAGATAGAATGCAAGATCGACAAGGAATTGGTTGACATACGATGAACAGGGCAGAGACAAGAGTAGTTGTTTGAAGTCAATTTGCAGAATTTCGTTGGACTGTAGCAATTTCCAGCACTGAACAGCAGTTCGAAATAGAACCGCAACTTCTTTATCGCATGGCGGATTTGTTATTATATTAGGAAGCTCACGGAATGACGCATGATGTGGTTTCGTTTCTTCATCTATCAACAAAATGAAAATAAGGTGTAACTTTTACTAAGACAATATAATATGTTGATGGAATAGTATACCTGCGATTGTTTCAATCAAAATAAATCGAATTTCAGTGTCGTCCACTTTCTGTTTCATATTATTTATATATTCGTGCAATGAAAGAACGAATAAGATCGTACCATAGAACAGAATCTGTTTGTTTTCGCTGGGACGTGTCGATGACAGCGAAACAATGTGATACAGTTTTTGCCAATATATATCTTTGCTCCAGTTTTGATGAAATGGTAAAAATGGCTCCCACTTGAGAATGCGACTACACACATCGACAATTTCGAAAATGCGTGACCAACAAATGGGTGTTGTCAAATTGGCCGTGTCACTGAATTCTGCCGGAATGACTGCTGAGCCATTGTTGAACAGAAATATTTGTGATGTATAAAATTCCAAACCAAGTGTGAGAATACGATGCACCAAATTCGCTGACAGATCCTGTGGAGGCTTTTGAATGATGAGCGGTACCACTTCGAACAGTAACATTTTAATACAACTCTTCTGATTCGAGGATGACGTATTTTGTACCAAAGCTTCAAGCAAATGCGGCTAAACTCAAAGACTATTATTTCAATTCAATTTAATTTTATAATCATTTTTAATCTTACCAAGTGAATGTGAACCATTTGTGAGAACTTTTTCATTAGTAGCAACACAAACTGACAGTAGTCCAAACTGTTGTCTGAATCTCGTTTGAGAGAAAGCAAAATATGGTTTTGAACTTCGTATGAAATGTGCTGAAACATTTCCACGTAAAAGTCTTCTTCTTTTTTGCCTGTTGGCGTTGGTGCTTGCAACGCTGTCGTCAATTGACTGATTTCACGCCTCAGTTCGGGTGGCTGGTTTTGAAATGTCAACATGATGTAGCTGAAACATTTTGCGGCTTCAGTATAATTTTTTGAAGCTTTTTCTTGTTTGTACACTTCGAATTGCACATCAAAATTGTTTGGTGAAAGACTCTTAGCAATGAGAATCATGGATTTTGCAGCAAATGGATCTGATTCTTTAGCAAGTTTTGCTTTCTTTATAAAGAAGTTTTCCTCTTTTTCCATTTTTGTTTTTCAGCTTATTTAATGAAATGTAAATTGAGTAACACTTGTTTATGTACTGCAAAATTTATTTGATTTTGTTTTGTTAGACACCGGCTTGTCAAAGTGAAAAATGACAGCACAAAGTCGTTCACTGACTTTACCAATGGGGATTATTCATTTTATAGGAATGAAAAAGTCTAAGATATTTCTTTTCCAGTACATTTCTTTATTTGACATTTTCTACTTTGAAAAGTTTTATTTATTCAAAGCAAAATAAAATATTAAAAAATAATGGGAAAACGAGCTCTATTTCCATTTGATTGGAGGTGAATTTTACTTCTTAACAACTTGAATAACGTCTTCATCGTTCATGACATGATTGATACCAACGCGTTGTGGCGAATATTTCGTTGACGTGCCCCAGACTAATCCATATTTAAACTGTGAAGCTAAAGTTCGATGAATGGCGTGACATACGTGTTCAACGGATACTCCCGAACGCAGAATGATGGCGTCACCAAAATCCGGTGGTGCACCCGGCTTCTTCGTATATACTCGAATCAATCGCAACTCATCCCATAACCGTTCCAACAAAAAGTCTAGATTCAATTGCATATTGCAACTAACAACGACACTGTTTGGTTGCCGCGCCAAGCGGTTCACTTCTTCGATTGAAATCTGATCAATTTTGTTGTACACATAGAGACAGGGCATGTAAACACGATTATCTGTTACAACGTCGATGAACTCGTCCTCGGTACAATCTGTTTTGTCATCAATTACGAAAAAAATTGGTTGATAATACTTATTAGAATTGTCTTACAAAAAATACTATAGCTTTCTAAAATATTATAAATATACATACCATCTCGGAATAGCACTTCGGCATTGAAAATTTTAAACGCTTGTAAAATCGATTGGACCATTTTTTCGTTACACTTCGTAAGAGCACAAGTTGAATTGAAGCTGAGACCACCACCCTTCTTTTGCTTAAAGTAAATGTTAGGTTTAGACTTATTCAATCGTATTCCCACTGATTCCAATTCTTTCTCCAGCAATTCCCGATGCACATTCGGTTTGGTCGCATCCAACATCATAACGACTAGATCCGCGGTTCGTGCAACGGCTATTACTTGTCGTCCTCGACCCTTGCCTTGGGCAGCACCTTCAATAATACCCTATTTATACAGCAATATCAATCACTTTAGATAATTTCGTTACTTGTTTAATCATCTTCCTGAACCTACCGGTAAATCGAGCAACTGAATATTAGCTCCTTTGTATTCAATAACACCGGGAATACATGTTAACGTTGTGAATTCATAGTTTGCTGCTTCACTTTCGGTTTTAGTCAAAGTTGAAAGTAATGTTGACTGTGATTGGAATAAACTTGAATATTTATATCGGATCATCTGTTATTTATTTTCTGTGTGATTTCAAAATTAACCTTCCCCACGGACGGAAAACCAATCAGCGCCACACGAGCGTCTCCAGATTTTAACACATCAAAACCTTCACCCTTTTCACCCTTCTTGGATGGTTCCAGCAATTCTGATCGATATTTCGCTAACTTTGCTTTCAGCAAACCCAAATGGTATTCAGTCGCTGTTTGCAAATACACATTTAGTATCAAAATAATTTAAATTAAATTGAAAAAGTGTTTATAACCTCAGCACATAATACACAATAAAGACTTGATGCTCTTTTGCGAAATTTCAAAGATTACCTTTGTTTTTCTGTGTTCGGGCAATTTCCTTTTCAATTTCCGAAATTTTCTCAAGAATACCCATTTTCTGCGTCTAAGATGCACACAATTGATAACAAAAATACTAAAAATAGAAAGGAAAATCCAAAACTAGCTCAATTTATATTCGACATCGAGCAGCATTGCTTAGTGTCAAATTTTGTCAAGAATGGGACTATCATATTATTCGGTACTTGTCAGCATTCAGAATCGGAAAATCCCTATCGAGAATCAGGAATGGTTAAAAGCGGAACTTTTTGAAAGTTCAAAACAGAATATTTACGTGTATCCGTGAGCAAATAGTCCGACTTCTTAGTCTATCTAGTCAGTCGACTAATTTGAGACAGAAACGGATAACTTTGATTGCATTTTTTCCCCATGAAACTTAAAATTTTTATCGTAGTTATCTAACCTGAAAACATCCATGTTTGCCAGTTATGTTGGGACATTTAACCTATAGTTGGTTGAAATTCATGAAAAATCATGGTGGGTAATAGCTCAGAGGGAAATCTTGTCCATACAATGAACTATTTGCATTTGGCATGTGACTATATTCCATACGAAGCTCATTCACGATCATATTTTAGCTATGTTCTCTCCTTCGTTTGAAAATTGAAATTTGACAACATTTGACAGAATCTTGTCTTAATAATGAGTGCATAGCTCACGATTGCTCATACCATTAGATGTGAACGAAAAAGGCTGTTGATGTATACAATCAAATCGACACTCACCCATTGCTCATTATGTATTCTGTTTACTATAGCCATTCTAATAAACAGAGGGGCGTAACGACCATACAAACGCGGTAGGGCGTGTAGTAGATTACTACAAATTTTTATTGGATTATGTTCATAACTAATCGTATCATTTCGTAATTGTTAGAATCTATATTCGGCTCCAACTCACCAATTCTGGGATTATTATTTTTACTTTTCCGCACACACCACTCTGTGTGGTAAAAGTATTGCGATCGGTCCAAAAATTTCAAAAAGCTCGGAATAAGTTTTCTATGCGTTTTGAACCTAGAAAAAACGAATGCAACCATTCCCGGAGCAATTTTTTGTCCGCGTGTGGTACGTTGTCCGTTGTACGCAAACATTTGTTAACACGATAACTCAAAAAATTGATTTTAGAATTGATCAAAATGTACACACACATTTGTCTTCATTAGGAATAGAAACCTATTAATTTTCAGCTTAATCGGATTATTTCTTCGGGTAGCTCTAGTCGAGTCGAATCAAAAAATGGGTTGTTAAATCAATATAATTAAGAAAAATTTGTATGGGGACTATGCCTGGTTCGCATTGTATCATAATGGAACTTTCAGGAAATTATTTGTGTTATGGAAATTATAATCCATACACAATTCCAGGTCATTCCGATGAGATATAGAACTACCTCCCCTTCAAAATTTTCGATTTTCGGGGTCTTTTCGTGGTCAAAACAAAAAATGTGTATGGCGACTATCTTAAGTTCACATTGTATCGAATTGGAACTTTCAGGATATTTTTTTTATGAAAAAAATTAGTCATTCAAATTTTTAAGTCATTCTGTTGAGGTTTAAGACTACCTTACCTCCCCTACAAAATTTTCAATTTTCGGGATCAAAATTCCAATTTTGTCATTAAATTGAATGAAGTATTTGTGTTTTTCTAATCTGTGTTTTTTCATGAATTTGAATGCTCATTAACTTTTTAACGAAATTTATACATAACATAAATGTGGAATCATATCTATCGTTGGCATAAATTGAAAGTTCACATCAGAGTGAACTTATTCGTAATTATCAGCGAACGTTTTTTGAAGTAAAAATTAGAAACTGAGATGTTTATTCTTTTTTTTTTTATTTAAAATAAATTTAAATACCATGATGTGTAATGACTTGAAATTCGATGTCATTAAAGAATGTTATTTGGTTGTTATTCCCGAATCGTTCGGACTTTCCCGACACCCCGGCCGACTACCGACCGAACTATTCGTGATCGGTCGGTTTCGGGTAGAAAATAATACACCAGGAAAATGACTTGTGGAATAAGTAATAGCGAAGTATAGAAATCAATAGCGGCATATTGGATCTTACTCACAACTGAGTCAACCGGAATAAAAGTGAGAATACACCGGCTCTAGATCAGTACTGCGACTAGATAATCAAAAACGCTGAAGTGAACCATGAATATTGTTGAGTGGCAGCAGCGGTCCATTTTACACTAAAAATAAACATTGATAGCGAAAATTATGGACCGCTGCTGCCACTCAACAATATTCATGGTTCACTTCAGCGTTTTTGATTATCTAGTCTATTCCGGTCGACTCAACTCTCTCATTTCAACAACAACTCCTGAAACCATTCTCAACCCTTTCATATTGGACGCTTCCAAATCATGAATTAAATTCTCTGAATCAACCCAGCTTGATACCATAAAGAATATTTGGTCTGAAGTTAGAGGCTCAATGTCAAAAGAATCTCTCAAATCGATGACAAATCTTTAATACATGTACCAGGTACTTGCTTATGAAGCCGCTGTATTTTTGATAAAAAAACACGTTTATTTTAGTATGATGGCAAAAAATATTTTATTCAAAGTATTGTCCATTCGAATCCGCACATTTTTGCCATCTTTCGGACAATTTATGAATACCGAGCCAATAAAACTGTTCGTCTTTTGACGCAAACCAGTCATCGAGCCATTTTCCCACATTTTCGTAATAAGTGAAGCGCTGCTCCGACAGTGCGTGACCCATCGAAGCGAACAAGTAGTAATCTGACGGTGCCAGGTCTGGTGAGTAAGCCGCATGCGGTAGCAATTCCCAACTAAGCGCCTCAATCGTTTCCTTGACCAGTCTTGCAGTGTGTGATGGAGCATTGTCGTGCAAGAGAATCACTTTGTGCTGCCTTTTTTGATATTCCGGCCGATTTTGAAGCAATGCGCGGTTCAAATCGATAATTTGCTGTCGGTAGCGATCAGTATTAACCGTTTCACCAGGTTTTAACAGCTCATAATAGACACCCTTCTGATCCCACCAAACACACAGCATTGTCTTCCGTCCGAGCCGATTTGGCCTTGCGGTCGATGTCGCTGGTTCGCCTGGTGTTACCCATGATCTCTTGCGCTTAGGATACTCGAAATATATCCATTTTTCATCGCCAGTCACAATCCGATGCAGAAACGACTTCCTTTTGTACCTTGCGAGCACTTGCGAGCACTTGCGAGCACTTGCGAGCAGCAATTCACAAGTGGTTTTTCGGTTTTCCTGCTGCTTTTCATTCAGTTCATGTGGCACCCATTTTCCGACCTTCTGGATCTTTCCCATTGCTTTCAAACGTCTGGAAATAGTTGTTGAGTCCACATTTAATTGTTCTGCGAGTTGTGTTGCGTCTGAGCATCGTCCTCATCCAGCAATGCCCGCAATGCAGTGTCTTCAAACTTCCTCGGCGGTCTACCACGTTCTTCAGTTGTCAGGTCAAAATTGCCATTTTTGAATCGTCTGAACCACTCTCTACACTGTGTTTCACTTGAAGCATGCTCGTCGTAAGCTTCTAGAAGCATTCGATGAGATTCGGCAGCAGTTTTCTTTAAACGAAAGCAGACGTCTACAGATAAGCCACGATACGAATGTCACACAGAACAGGTTTGCTGCTGGAGTCTCCTAGGTTCATAATTTTGTAATAGTAATTAAATTCAAATATGAATATATTAAATGATTATTCGTATCACCATTGTATAACACCCGGTTCCGGAAAATATTTCTGTAAATCTACTATAAATGACTATACCCGCTTCTTGCAGGCTTAATTCTATGGTATCAGGTAAATTATATTATGTTGAGGAATTGAAAATTGTTAAGTGCTCAATCCACTTGAAGTGCTCACAGTGTGTGAATCGACTTTTTTGAGTCCCCTTTCGATTACAGTTCTGCAATAAAAAAGGAAATATAATGCAAATAAAGAAAACACTAGTTGTAAATATATCACCCATTTGTTCTTACTTTGCATTTTTCATCTGTGCGATACAATCATCACAGCAGTGTTTCAATTTTTCCCAGTTACGCTAACTACGTTCTTCATTTCTGGAAAATTTTCAAATCATCTCCATTGAATTTCAAATACATACGTTTGGAATTGTATAAATAATTAACATATCTTACCTTGCCTATATATTTCTTGACTAGTGATCCGAACAATCTAACTTAAATCAACAGATTTGTCGTGCGAAGGCTATTTTGTGGCGAAATTGTTTTCCTAATATTTTCTTGTAATTGAAACAAAAGATAAATTATCTGACGTACGTAAAATTGACTTTTCCGCACATTTTCCGAAATTGTTCGGGTTTACGGGTTTTTTATTGATTGCTACGCATTTGTATTGGATTTATGTTTATTTCTCATCGTATCATCATGCAACTTTGAGAATTATTCACAGACAATTTCAAGTCATTGAGATGAGATCGAATGTCAAGTCATTACATATCATGTAATTTAAATTTAAATTTAATAAATAAACATCTCAGTTTCTTATTTTTGCTTCAACGTTCTCTATTTTTGAATTGGTAGAAACAATTACGAATTAGTTCACTCTAATCTGAACTTTCAATTCATGCCAACGATAGATATGATTCCACATTTATGTTATGTATAACTTGTGTTAAAATGTTAATTAGCATTCAAATTTATGAAAAAACACAGATTAGAAAATCACAAATACTTCATTCAATTTAATGACAAAAATTGAATATTGACCCCGAAAATCGAACATTTTGTAGGGGAGGTAGTCCCAAAGCTCATCTGAATGACTTGAAATTCTGTACGATTTATTTTTTTTTTTTTAAATGATATTCTGAAATTTTCATTAAGATACAATGCGAAGTAGATATAGTCCTCATACAAATGTTTCTTAATTATATTGAAAAACAGCCCATTTATTGATTCGACTCCACTAGAGCTAAGTTTAAATCCATCGGCCATAAAAGTCAACAATGAAGTCAAAGCATCAACGCCTGCTGAAAAAAGTGAAAGTCCAATTAGCAGAAATATAAGCAAGGATCAAACGTCACCAAAAGAAATCGATAAACCAATGGATTTGTCACTTGAAATATTGAATGTGGAAAAAGGTTCATCATCGACTGATTCAAAAAACGAGTAGAGGCGCTTGAACATCGAATGTTAAGTCGCATGCCAAATTTGGATGGGGTCGACTTAACGAATGAGGAAAGCAACGATCGTTATGAAATCAACTTTTTGCATCAATCGGACGCCAAAAAAACATAATAACGATTCAATTCACATTTATTATCAAAATGTTAGAGGGTTGCGATCGAAAAGTAAGAAATTCTATTTATCAACAATTTCTTGTGATTATGATATCATAGTATTAGTTGAAACTTGGCTAAATGAGTCACATTTGAATGCGGAATATTTTGATGAAACGTATATTGTTCACCGTAGTGATAGAAATGAAAATAATAGTTTATATACAAGAGGAGGTGGTGTACTCATAGCAACAAAACGGGCTATTCATTCGGAAAGACTTTGCCAAAGCGAATATTTACATTTAGATTTTGTTTGTTTAAAGTGTGTCATAAATTCTCAGATTTTTGTAATTTATTGTTTGTATATCCCTCCAAACTCGGGGATAGATGTTTATCAGGGTCATTTGAATGCGATTGAATCATTGAGCGGTGATACAAACATAAATATAGTTATTATGGGCGATTTTAATCTTCCAGGGATTGAGTGGATTTTAAGTGAGAATGGTGATTGTTATCACCCTGTAAATGTCCGTTGCGAAGAAGCAATTTTCACGTGCGACTCGTTGTTTAGTCTTGGTTTATATCAAGTATGCAACATTGAGAATCATTGTGGGAACGTTTTGGATCTTGTATTTATGACAGACACAAGCATTGTGTCAGTTTTTAAGTCAAGAGATCCTTTGAGTAAAGTAGACAAATATCATTATCCGTTTGATTTGTTTATCGAATGCGTCGAGTTTTGTGATCCGGATTCGTTTTCAAATGACGTCAACTATGCGTTTAAAAAAACTGACTTTGTGTCTTTTAATAAATTTATATCTGATATAGATTTCAATGATGTATATTATAGATCATCCAATTTGAATGAGTTCGTTGATAGACTGTATGATTTTCTTTATGAAGGTTTTGAATTGTTTGTACCGAAAACCATAGTTAAAAACAAAAATCATCCACCATGGTTCAACCGTAACTTACTGAAACTAAAGAATAGAAAGAACAAACTTCACAAGAAGATCAAGGCGTCTATTGCAAATTCGAATCAAATAGCATTTCAGAATTCCTATTATGAATATGATGTTGTAAAACAAGAATTTGAAGCTTTGCAAAACTTTTTGTACCAGAACCACTTGCTAGAGATTGAATCTAAACTAAAAACCGATCCGAAGCAATTTTGGAACTATATATCGCTCAAAAGAATAAATAAATCGCTTCCAACAAAAATGATTTTCAATGAACTGTCATCTTCAACCGATTCGGGAAAAGCTGAACTGTTTGCGAGTTTTTTCAGGAGTGTTTTCATTGAAAATAATAATGAAGTTTCTATTGAGGAATTATTGTTACAATACAATTCTGATGCGCAAAGTTTGAGTTTTTCCATTGAGGAAATTTTTGAAGCCTTATTGGAGATCAATACCAAAAAGGGCATGGGTCCAGACAACGTTCATCCAATCATTCTGAAAAACTGCGCGCATTCACTTGCATTGCCTTTGTCATTAGCATTTAATAAATCTCTTGAGATTTGTGAGTTTCCTGTTAGATGGAAAAAATCACAAATTATACCATTATTCAAATCGGGATCGAAATCATCGATTACAAATTATAGGGGCATAACTAAGCTGCCGACCATTGGCAAATTTTTTGAATCGTTGGTTAATAAAGCCATTAAAAATTTCATTCATTCAAGCATAACCCCCCGTCAACATGGATTTATTAACAAGCGTTCAACGACTACCAATGTTATGGAATTTACAGATTTTGCGATCAATAATATTGAAAGGGGTCATCAAATTGATGTCCTTTATACTGACTTTTTGAAAGCATTCGACAGAGTAAATCACGCAGTTTTGATTGAAAAAATTAAGAAGATCAATGTTAATGTCAATGTTATTAAATGGATTTGGTCATATTTGAGATGTAGAAAACTTGAGGTGAAAATCGGCTGTTTCAAATCTACTGCATTTATAACAAATTCAGGCGTTCCTCAAGGCAGTCATTTAGGTCCAACATTATTTACTATTTTTATAAATGATTTGGCCGAATGTTTTGATTCCAATAACATTTTATTGTTTGCTGATGATACCAAAATATTCTCTATAGTAAATAATGCCAATGACGCTGCATGTTTCCAATCTAGAATAAACAAATTTAATAATTGGTGCTTGGTGAACAAACTATCACTCAATGTGGAGAAATGTAAGATTATGTCATTCTTTAGAAAACACCAGCCATTCATTGCCGAATACTTAATTGATGATTATAAATTAGAAAGGGTTTCAGTAATAAGGGATCTTGGAATCATGCTTGACACAAAACTAACGTTCATTGCCCACATTGATACAATAATCGCCAAGGCGTTTGCTATGTTGGGTTTTCTTAAAAGAATTTGTTCGAATATGTATGATCCATACACGTTGAAGACATTATACGTCGCACACATCAGGTCTGTGCTTAAGTATGCATGTATAATCTGGCACCCATTTGGTAGAAATCATATTGATAGGATTGAAAGGATTCAAAGGAAATTTACCAGATTCGCATTACGTTATCATGATTGGAATGATTTTGATAATCCTATCCCATCATATTGTACAAGATGTGATATGATTGCATTAGAAACATTAGAGCGAAGAAGAACAAACACTAACTTGTTCTTTATCTATGATCTGATGAATGGACATATAGATGCACCGAATTTGTCTGATCAAATTGTGTTAAACGAACCCACGAGATCTCTCCGTAATAATGGAAATGAAATCATTAGAATTACGACGCATCGCACAAGCTACGGATTAAACGCTCCTATAAATCGCATGAGTATTCTTTTCAATAAGGTTGATGATAACATAAGAAATTTAGTTGATCGCCATTCTTTTCGCACTCAGATTAAATCGATTCAAGTGACTCCTGGTCGCAATTTAACAAATTTTACGGAAGGGTATTAAGTCATGAATCTAGATTTCTAGCATGTAAGAAAATTGTTTGAAGTATTTAAATAGTAAATAGTAAGTTTGTCCCGAAAAGATGCGGGTTTAATGGTGGGGAGTATGCTAGTCGTGCAATGACCTAAACCTTTTCTTAGCCAATAAAATGGTATTCAAAGAAAGATTGAATAAAAACAGCCAGTCCTTGGCGGTGATATATATATACAGAATAGAGCTACCCGAAGAAATTATCCGATCAGGCTGAACATTAAAAGGTTTCTATTCGCTATGCAGACCAATGTGTGTGTAAATTTTTGATCAATTCTAATCTCAATTTTTTGAGTTATCGTGTTGACATATTGTTACGTATCAACGGACAACGTACCACACACGGACAAAAAATTGCTCCGGGAATGGTTGCATTCGTTTTTTCTAGGTTCAAAACGCATAGAACACATGGTGGTGTGTGCGGAAAAGTAATAAAAAAAAATATGCATATATTCACTTATTGAAGTGAAATTATCTGTTAAGTAATGATTCTTACTATAATTCTACCAACACTTCGACACATTTTACTGCCAACCACTTCATTTTCTCCAAGTTAACCTCATCAGCATTGTTTTCCCCATGAAACGAGTCACGATAAATTATTATTAGTAAATATGAATAACCACAATTTTCTACATAACTTACATAGAATGAATTTTGGCTGTACTTATAAAAATTGAAATAATATCCGAAAGCTCATCTAGTCGTTTGGACAACAGTGACGACGTTTCAAAGTTATTTTTTTAATTTTTGAAGGCGTTACTTGGGACCTATTTGTAAGATTACCACTGTTCAAATCCGATTCGCTAGCCGTAGTGGCATCTGAATTTTTCTCATTTGCCGACATATTTAACACAATGAAATTCAATAAAATCGTTATGAAATCATTTCCAATCGAATATCGAAAAGAAAATCTCGTAAAAAATTTATGAATGGATAGTACGTTTAGACTTAACTACGGCAGTGGCTTTGCTTTGAGGCTTTACTTTCAAAAGTAACTCTTCAAAGCTACTTTATGTATACGGTGAACGTGTACGACGCGCAAACGACGCGATCGCAATCATCGTTGCTGCCGTTTGTATGGTATGCATTGAAAATTTAATTTAAAAATTCGTTACATATATATGGCTCGAATTTGGCACACCATTTGAATTCAAGTAATTGCGCTCAAAAATATATATCTAAAGATAATTCATTGAAGAGTTTCGAGACATACAGGGTGTCCCACAACTCGTGGTCAATCATTTTTGTACGCATATATGGACCCAAGCCCTACAACTTTTGTTCTAACACTTTGCCCGATTTGGCCATTGGGGGAAAAAATGGCCCCAAAATTCCTTCGACCTCAAACTCACTATGGCGAAATTACTCATACATAAATGGATGTACTGAAAGTACCTCAAACAGTAGAGGCAAGTGATATGGCTTGTTGGAAAGGTTTTGAGGCGTACTTGATTTTAAATATGGAAACTTGGATGGTTAACCCTTTAGAGTGACAGAAATTAACCCTTAAAAAAAATTCAAAATGCGTTATTACGGTATCGTTTTTATTCCATTATCTGAAAGATCATGTAATTTTGGGCCGATATGCAAAAATCTGGAAACTACAAAGCCGTTTTTCGAGAAAGAAAGCTACTTTGAAAAAGTGGAGTCGCCAACTTTTTTTTGCTTCATTTTTGTAAAAATAGACAATCATATCAATGGCAATTGTGACCGATTTTATCAACTTCAACGTAGCAATATCGGCATGTAATTACATTACATTCCATTGCTACATCCCTTTATATTCTTTATTCTTCATTTTAACCATATTTTGAGAGTCAATTCATGTATTTGAATGCAAATGTGTATCGATAATGAATTATCTACGTCTCATCGACTAATTATCCTTAATGACTTGAACTATGAACGATTTCCGTCATTCATGTTTCTTTAGTTTGTTCTTTCTCATGTTAATGACAGTTTTTATTACTCTTGCCTAAAATAGATTCTGTACCTCAATATTTCTTCTTTTAGATTTACTTTTTGGCCATCGATTAGAATTTAGTCAGTTGTTAAAATGAAAATTATATTTTAAGTCAGTTCCAATGTAACACTCGAAATGTGAAGACACAAGTTCGTCTTAATTTTTTGTATAAATTTACCTCTGAGAGCAAATACTTACACACGCGGAGTGTCCGAAATAAAGTATTAGACTGAAAATCGAAATGAGTCGTAGGAAAAGGCCGAGTGTTAATTCTCACATAGTTTTTAATTCAATTAATAAGAATGATGCTTGTATCACTAAATATATTTATAATCAGAATGTTAATTGGTCTATTAAATTAGCCACAATGAGGTTTAATGTTGAAATGATAAGTTAGCCAAGAGCAAATGATTTTATATATAAGGGATCGATGCGTACTGTCTGAATGCTTGACTGCCAATGAGAATGAAAGTGTCATCGTGAGAAAGAGTGAGCGTGTGTTCGGTCGATGCAGCTAATTGCTGAGTCATGGCATATTCAGAGGGTGCTGCACTCTAACTCTAAATCTCGAACATTTTTAATAAAATAAATATTTGGCCAAATATCTTATATTTTCTTTAATATAACCATCACTTATGGTTATATCAATTTGTTATTTTAAGCCTATTGCAAGCATATTTAGCTGTACTCACACCACCAAAACAGAATTATCGAAAAAAAAATCTTTTTTTGTTCAAAATTACACCAACAATGGCATATCGCATATTGGTAAAATTTTCATTAAAATCGTTATTTTTCATCATCATTCGCATTCTAAATAACCTTTTTCGTATCATAACTGAAAAAAATATGTTGTTTGATGAAAGAAATGTAGTTTTTGAATAATAACAGTGTTTTTTCTTTAAGTTTTAAATCAGATTCAATTTCATTACGAAATCAAATGTTGCTTTCGGGCATATTTGTTTTTGTTTCATTAAATAAATTGCTTAAAATGGCCACCATTTGCCATAATGCACGCTTCAGTCCGTCTATAGAGCGATTCGTTGACGCGTTGGAAGATGCCATTTGTGTTTCGAATGGTGTCAAACGCATTGACTATGCGCTGACGTAGATCATCGACGTCGTTGATTGATGTTGTGTAAACGAGCGCACTGCAGTGACCCCAAAGAAAGAAATCCAATGGGTTTGAATCGTGGGAGCGTGGGGGCCAAGCCACCGGACCACCCCGACCAATCCAATGACGCCTAAAATTGTCAGCCCGTGACAGCCAATTACGCGCAAGGAGACTAAAATGAACCGGTGCGCCATCGTACATAAACCACATTCGTTGCAACGGCATGCCGTAGAATGACTGGTACATCCTCGAGCAACCGTGGCAATTCATTCACCAAAAAATTGTGGTAGTTCTGTCCATTTAAACGCGGCGGAAGGAATACCGGGCCAAGCAGATTAGGACCAATCATTCCACCCCAAACGTTCAACGAAAATCTTTTTTGGTGGCGAGCTTCGATGATTCCATGGGGATTTTCCTCAGCATGCAGGTGTCGATTGTGAAAATTGTTGATGCCATTACGAGTAAACTCCGATTCGACAGTAAACAGAACATTCCAACCAAAATTTTGGAAGTGAATTCGGGACTGATTCAAAAACCACTGGCAATATTCACGACGTCGTTCACGATCACCGGGATATAACGCTTGAATTCTTTGAAAATGGTATAGGTACAATATAGTACCAGCATCATGAATAATTCGCTAAACGGTCGGCTTCTAGTCGTTGAATGACAATCTGTTCGACATCTTCGACATTTCGTTGCGGTGCATGACCACCCGCTTCGATTCGTACTGGGGCCAATTGACCGGTTTCACGAAGACGTTGATGAATGCGTTGAAACATTCTGCCGTCTGGAATTCGCCGATTCGGGAAACGTTCTGCGTACAATCTTGCAGCTTGTGCATTTGAACCGTCCGCCAATCCATAACAAAAATGCATGTCAGCCAATTCTTCAAGCGTGTAATCCATTTCAAATTATTTTTTAAAAAATAATAATTTTTTAAAACAAACACGGAGAAGAAACACTCGTTGTAGTTTATTTCAAGCAATCACTTATCAAACTGACGTTTTGCACAAAATTGATGCAGAGCATTTCATGAGCCGAAAATCACATTTCGCTCATCGTTATTACCGTTAGGCGCACACCAACCAAAATGTGCTCGGAAACAACAACAATAACGAACAGATAATCAATTCATCGAGTCGGTGGCACCTACCGAAATTATCGCATTTTGACTGTGCTCCCCAACAACAAATGTGAACAAAACATCGGAGTCAGTGTAAATGATGAGTTCATTGCAAACCGTAATGCACAAGCGGTCATTGCACTTTCTAAATGTGAGCATAGAAATATGAAACATTTTTACATCTGCACATTTGGTGAAACGAAATCAAATTTTTGATAACTCATTGATTGGAATTTATTAAATTTTTGCTTGCGGACTTAAAATTACATGTTCTTTCGATTAATGATGATGAAAAATAACGATTTTTATGAAAATTTGACCAATATGCGATATGACATATGGTGTAATTTTGAACAAAAAAAGATTTTTTTTCGATAATTCTGTTTTGGTGGTGTGAGTACAGCTAAATATGCTTGCAAAAGGCTTAAAAAAAAAAATTGAAGTTGATAAAATCGGTCACAATTGCCATTGATATGATTGTCTATTTTTACAAAAATGAAGCAAAAAAAAGTTGGCGACTCCACTTTTTCAAAGTAGCTTTTTTTCTCGAAAAACGGCTTTGTAGTTTCCAGATTTTTGCATATCGGCCCAAAATTACATGATCTTTCAGATAATGGAATAAAAACGATACCGTAGTAACGCATTTTTTCGAGAAAAATCACAATTTTTGTGATTTTTTCCGATTTTTTGTAATTTTTTTTAAGGGTTAAATTCTGTCACTCAAAAGGGTTAATCATCCATATGTAAAATCGAGTACGCCTCAAAACCTTTCCAACAAGCCATATCACTTGCCTCTACTGTTTCAGGTACGTTCAGTACATCCATTTATGTATGAGTAATTCCGCCATAGTGAGTTTGAGGTCGAAGGAATTTTGGGGCCATTTTTCCCCCTAATGGCCCAATCGGGCAAAGTGGTAGAACAAAAGTTGTAGGGCTTGTGTCCATACATTCATACAAAAATTATTGACCACGAGTTGTGGGACACCCTGTATATAACGAATTTTTAATTGCAGTCAATTCTAACACGAAATATATTATATTATTTTAAAAATGTTGCAAATTTGACAGCATTGAGTTTTAATTTGACCGCACACTACTTAATAACCGCACAGATATTTATTTTGACCGCATAATAAGTTGAGTTGGGGTAAGGCTACCGGTGTGGATGAGATTCTGAATGAATATCTGATTAGTAGTGGTTCGTATCTTTAATTTAGCTTGGTGGTCCTCTGTTGTCCCTGAAGAATGGGGTGGCGCAGTCATTTCGCCACTTCATAAGAAAGGCAGTAATAGAGACTGCAACAATTATCGAGGAATTTCTTTATTGAGCGTTGTTGGTAAAGAGTATAATGCAATTTTGGAAAAAAGAACAAGAGCTATTGTCGAATCGCTCTTGGATAAAAATCAATCGGGTTTTCGCCCAATGCGCGGCTGTCAAGATCAAATTTTTTGAGATCATGAAACAACTAATGGAGAAATTCCTTGAAAGAGATAGGGAACTTTTCTTCTGTTTCGTGGATTTGCAGAAAGCATACGACTGCATTTCTAGATATAAGTTGTGGTCCGTCTCGCCCAAATATGGTGTGAATGGTTATCTTCTCAACGCGATTCAAAGTTTGTACGCAAACAGTAAAGCAGCAGTAAGAGTGGATGGAGATTTGAGTGAATAATTTGAAGTACCTAATGGTCTGCGACAGGGATGTACAATTTCACCTCTTCTATTCATTATTTATATGGACAAGCTGATCAAATCAGCCAATTTGAGGGGTAGAGTAGCTTTGTGGGGCAATATTATCTCTGTACTCGCTTACGCAGATGATTTGGTATTGTTTAGCAATTCTGAACTCGAGCTGCAAAATAATATCAAAGATTTGGAAGAGGCTTGTACGAACTTCGGAATGACCATTAGCGGCAACGAAACTCAAGTAATGCATGTGGGCAAAACTCGAAATGGCTTTCATTGCACATTGAATGGCAACTGGTTGGAACAAGTTTCCCAATTCAAATATTTGGTTTGGGCAAGTTTAATAAAGAGTTTGAACAGCGTAGGGTTAATGGAAATAAAGTAGTAGCGCAACATAGATCACACGTTTTCAATTAACGTGAATTGAGTGGTGTGATGAAACTTGGCTCTCGATCGGGGTTTGTGGAGAGGTATTGTTGGGGGTATATGAGGCATTTTGTTTCGTAAAACAGACCAGACGCTGAAAGGTACAACAAATAAAATCAATGCATATTTTATTTCATAATTTCTATCATACATTGTTCGTTATCAGATATATTTCGATATTCATATTCCATTTTTCTCAGAGTCTTTTTTTATGATGTCCTCAAGAGAGTGTATCAATTTCATCTGGTTTATTTATATATTGTTTATCATCAAAAGGATTCAGCGCAATCTTTTCTGCTGATATCGTGTAAACATTATGATTTTTCGATTGAATAGAATATTGTTTCCTCACTTTAGCACAATTATTTTTGATAAAATTGTAGTTATCACTGAATGTTACTTTATGGTTCAACACATTATTCTTTCTCTAACACTTTTTGCTTCTTTCATTTTTTCAATTCCACCTAGCGTTCGTAATGCATAGCATTTCGATCGTAAACCAACCATATACATTACGATTTCACCTGAAAATTCAACTCTTAATTTACGGGGTACTTTTTTGTCACAATGTTTAATTCCATAAATATTATTCCCTGGATAGTACATAGTATTTAATGATATTCAAATGTGAAACTTAAATGAACACAAATATTATTGAAATATTCAAAAGTAAGTTTATAGTTACAGAGCTATTGGTGGCGCTCGTGATTGGCATTCACCGCCCTCCAACATTGGCATATATGAACGCTAAACCTCATTGGTAATTATAGAATTGTATTGGGTCTCCAACTTAAAAAGTTCGTGTTTTTGCTGAAAATATGCATTTATTTCGACAACAAAATGAATTGATACATCGTTCAAAGTATTGGCCATCGGAAGCCACCACTTTTTCTCATCTTTCTGGCAAGAATGAATCGATCCAATTTTTGATAAAGTGAAGCGTATTGCAGTGAGGGCATGCTGCATCGACCCTAACAAATGGTAGTCAGAAGGGGCAATATCTGGGCTATAAGGCGGGTGAGGTAAAACCTCCTATAGCTTTTAACCGGTTGAGCAACATGGGGGGGGGGGGCGAGCGTTGTCAGCTTCTGTTGCCTTATTTTTTAACTTTCCCGAAAATGCTGTTTTGTTGGCACGTATTTCGACATTTTCAGGGCATAAAAATTGTTGTTTGTATCAACTTCTGTTCACTTTGACACATCGAATCTTATAGAATTTTTGACGCTCTTCAAGAAAAAATAGCTTTCAATGACAAGTTATCAGTGCATATACATATTGGTAATGTCCATCTAGTAGCAAAACGAACTTTTTAAGTTGTAGACACAATATCTTATTCAACATAATGTTCAATCAGATGTATTTTATTAAATTAAAATTTACCTTTTTATCTTTGTTTGCTAAATTCCGTACAGGCCATACGGGCATCGAAGACCATGAACGCAGTGGACGTTTAAAAGAGGCTGTTACGGACGAAAACATAAAAAAAAATCCACAAAATGATTTTGGGTGACCGTAAGCTGAAGTTGATCGAGATAGCTGAGATTCTAAGGATATCAAAGGAACGTGTTGGACATATCGTTCATGAATATTTGGGTATGCAAAAGGTCTGTGCAAAGTGGATGCCGCGCGAGCTCACAATCGATCAAAAACACCGTGTCACAAATCACTGAAAACGAACCGTATTCTCCAGATCTGGCCCCCAATGACTCTTTTCTGCTCGCAGACCTCAAGAGAATGCTCTCCGGAAAGAAATTCAACACTTATGAAATGATAATCGCCGAAACTGAGGCTTTTTTGTTTCGCTTCACTCAAATTGCTAACTATAACTCACGAACCAATGGTCCGATCGCTGTCAAATTTATACACGTATCTTTTAAAGGTTGGCACTAACCATATGGAAATGAATATGGTGGCGCCTCCTCTTTAAAACGATACGAACTTCTCACCCGACCTGCTATGCTTTTTATCTTGTGGTATAAGCGAAGCTAAACAGTCTAAAGATGCAGACATAAAACGCAATAGATCGATGAAATTTAATTTGATTTCATTCTCATTTTTATTATTTTTTCCACAAGTCAGCAATGTCTTAATGAATGAAATGGTAGTTCTCAGAATTATGTGGTATGATTCTCATTTCACCGCGTATTTGGTTGTCACACAATTTTCTTATAAATAAATATAAATCATAATCAGATAAGTTATGCATGACGATTGGAATTGTTCGACCATTCTGATATTTTAAATTGGATTGGTTTCTAAAGAGACCTGATATGAGGGGCTCAGAGTAAAAATGTTACTTCAGATCGTACCTCTTGCTCTTGCTTATGGGCCGTCTCATAAGAAAGAGCAGGAGGTAAGATCTGAAGTAACATTTTTACTCTGAGCCCCTCATATATGACAATGATCTCTCACGCGAATATCGGAATGATTATACTTGACATCTTTTGTGCATATATGACAAAAAGCGGTTTCTTCAAATTGCTTTTGTTCTGCTTTGCATAAAGTCATTTATTTCATTTTTATTTATCAAAGATTTTAAATCATCCAAAAAATCCTAAGCTTCGATCGCATTTTTTGTTAGTTCACTCATAAACCAATTGATACAATTTTCACTGCGATTGCTTGCAAACCGTGAATACTATTCATCATTTTCATAATTGAAATAATATCCAATACTATGTACTTCATGTTCTTCATGTGCATTAGCCTGGCCATTTTTGCAACATCATTTGATTTCAATGAGCGCCGGCCTGAAAAAGTTTCCTTTTTACCTTTAAAAAACACTTGTAAAATTTGAAGCCGATCGGAGAAAAATTAATGGACCCAAAAATCGTGGAAAGTTGAACCATTTTGAGCAAAGGCAATTTTATTGAAATTTACCTTTTTTATGTTTTTTCAAGAGAAATTTGATAGTGTTTTTTAGAAAATTATTATTCTCAACACTATTTCTAATCGAATACATCAATTTTTAACAGAATACATGGGAAATGTCCGACAAAGTTGTAGCCTCAGGCTTTGATACCACTAGTACAAATACTGATCGTAGTAATGGTGCTTGCATTCTTCTGGATGACCTTCTCGGTCGAAAACTTATCAAACTTGCATGTCGCCATCACATTTATGAAATTGTACTCAAAAATGTATTCGAGAAGAAGTATGGTGCCACAAGTGCACCTGAAACTCCCATATTCAACCGGTTCGCTGACATATGGCACAAAATGAAACGAGATCAATTCAATTCAGGACTCGATTCAATCTTTCGCTCAAAAATTTCCGATGAGGAATGTGATCAAATCAAACAGTTTTGCTGGAACCAACTCAAACATAGTCAAATACCAAGCGATTATAAAGAATTGTTGGAGCTCACGATCACAATTCTTTGTGTTACCGGCGGCTCCTTTCGCGCATTCGGTGCAACATCACACGCAAGATTTATGTCAAAGGCAATTT
Organism: Obolodiplosis robiniae; assembly: GCA_028476595.1. Taxonomy (NCBI): domain Eukaryota; kingdom Metazoa; phylum Arthropoda; class Insecta; order Diptera; family Cecidomyiidae; genus Obolodiplosis; species Obolodiplosis robiniae. The sequence goes on along the minus strand of CM052015.1, from coordinate 28,080,299 downwards.
ATTGTCTGAAAATTTTCCTCTTTTGTGCTCAATTTAAATTGACTGCGCGAGAGCTCAACTGTTTACGAGATATCTCAATTTTTGTTGTAAAACTTTACATTCGGGTCTGGTATGAATGCACTTATTCTGTTGAATCGCCAATCAAGATTTGAATTTTTTGCGTGACGCTTCCGGATTTTCTAAAATCGACAAATTTGTGTCTAGCGCGGTAATTGAAAAGATGATGAAGCACTTGTGGTATTTGACTCCAGAAGCAGTGGGGCTATCATTTTTTGATCCGAAAGTATCACTTGAAATCAAGCGAAAAACGGTAAATCGTTTGAAAGCGAAAGAACCTATTCTAGCTTTTGTCGAATACCGCAAGTATCCAAATGTGCAACAACTGTTTAAATGCGATTTATCTCATTTTGTTTCGTATACGTAAAACCAAAGATCTCTTTTCAACTTTCGAACTACAAACCGACTTCTTTGAACTCGACCCTTCAGTATGGGAAGACAATGAGGAATATCAATCTGCCTCTGATTTCTTTCAAAATTTATCTATTGTAAACGACGCTTCAGAGCGTGGCGTCAAGTTCATGAAAGATTACAACCGTATTTTAACATGTGACGAGGAAGAAGCTCAGATTATATTACAAGTTGTCGACTCATATCAGAAAAAATATCCTTCACGCACGAAATCGGCATTGAGCAAGCGATTTTAAACATTGTAATATGTTTCTAATTCTAATTATAATAATAAACCCACCATTCCATGTTAATAGTCGTGTATTATAGATATTAATGTAAGAATGAAAACGAAAAAAGCGAAAATTTCAATATAATTGCATTTGCTCAAAATGGTTCAACTTTCCACGATTTTTGGGTCCATTAATTGTTCTCTGATCGGCTTCAAATTTTTCAGGTGTTTTTTATAGGTAAAAAGGAAACTTTTTCATGCCGGCGCTCATTGATATCGTAATGTCAAGAATTTTCCTAACAAATCGCGGCCAGGCTAATGTGCATGCGTTGAACAATTCGCGCTTAAGATTGATGTTCCAAGACGCTTTAGTAACGCCTCGGTGTCTGCATATATGATGAACGGTAATTTAAGTTGATTTTTGTGATTTTTAAATGTTTCATACTTCTGTTCTTCGTTTCACATTTCAATCGTACATTTATTCTTGCTTCCAAATAATATTCTATGTTTTTCCAGTTTATCATTTGCTGTGAAATGAAATAAACCACGATCACATATTGATGTTTTATGTTCGAGTTTGGTTAATTGAGCAATGAATAATATTGCATTCAAATTTTTTATCCAACAATAATGAGAATTCACACTCGCATCATGTACTGATTTGCCGAGGCTTTTGCTTATTGGTTCTGTAAGCAAAAGTAGATGCACATACTAAGTTTCAGTAGCTTTCGAAGCTAAAAAGAACGGACACACCCGTTTTTTCCACATCAAAATAATATACATTAATGGAGTGCTGTCCAACATGGTGGCCATTGGGCCACATGTGGCCACCGAGACAATTTCAAGTGGCCACGAGAAGATTTGATTTTCATGATATATTATATTGTATTCTAAATGATTTAAAATGATTTTTATAAACTGACCCGAACAAAGAGCATCTATAGAAATAAATTCGCTGCTGTAAAATTCTCAATAACGCTGTATCTTACATAAACATTTGATAAAACGGTGCTGTTTTTTCGTTTGCAGCTCCATTTCAATTTTTTCATCAAAAGTGTGCAATGAGCAATAATTTTTCATGCAAGCATATTAGTTTTGATTGGATTCGGTCGATGAATCATGTCGAGACTTGTTTATGTAATAATGCTGTCGAGTTCGTTATTCGCTTTCATGTTTACATTAGCTGACTATTTCCAAGTACTTCAGCCACACGCTTATGAGACATTTTTTGTTGAGTCGAGTAGCCGTTGCTTTCTCAACGTACGCTGCGTGCACAAGCGGTATAGTTGTAACTCATAATACTTCTTTTTTGTTAGTATTATCATGAATGATAATACCTAATACTCAGTATTATATCAGTATTAAGTATTAACAATACTTCAAAATACTCGAGTATTATCATTGGTTATAATACCAGTATTATGAAAATCCAAGACTGGTATTATGATCGGTTATAATATTCGCTTTGGCGAAGTATAACCATAGCGAATATTATGATTGATTATAATAACAGCATTTGGGTTTTCATAATACCGGTATTATGATAAATCATAATACTCGAGTATTTTGAAGTATTACAAATATTTAATACTAATACTTAATACTCAGTATTATGTTGTATATAATAATAAAATATACTGATAATACTGAGTATTAAGTATAATAAATTGTATTACAATACCAAAACGGCACAACTATAACAAGCGGTCAACGCGAATGCATTCTATTTGGAAAAAAACAAATCAAACGAAAATATAATGCCGAGTTTCGTTCTGAGCGCACATGCACCGTCACTCAGCTGTGCGACGTCTAACGATCAGGTGTTCGCCAAATTATTCGATTATCCAATAATTCATATTCAATTGAGTCAACGAGAAGGAGTGTGCAATTAAAATGGATCGTTTTATTACAAGAAAGAGAAAAGCCGGTGAAAGTGATGAGGGTGAATCTAGTAGCACCTCAAGCGGTGATATGCGGCCAGCCACAATTAATAATCAACAAGTGTCGGAAAGTGTTGACAAAGAAAAACAAAAGCCAGTGAATCGGAAATTCCATGAAGAATGGGAAGAACTTTATTTCGCTACTGAACACAAAGGCAAAGAAATTTGCCTCATTTGTCGACAAATTTATGCCCAGAACAAAAAATATAATTTCGAGCGACATTTCAATTCCAATCACAGTGATTATAATGACAAGTTTTTACCATCGTCTGACAAACGAACAAATGAAATACTTCGATTGAAAAGTGCTTTACAATCAGAGCAAAAAGTCGTCAAACATTTTGTTAACACGAATGATCTCATTGGGCGCGCCTCGTATGAAATTGCTTTTGAAATCGCAAAACATGGAAAAACATACTCTGACGGTGAATTTCACAAACAGCTGATGCAATCAACCGTTGCGGTTTTGTGTGGAAATTTTGACGAAAAAATTAAAGAACCGTTGCTTGACAAAATCAGAAAGTTACCACTCAGTCACCAAACTATCAGCCGACGTGTCAAAGATATCGGAGCTGAGATCGAGGCAAATTTAAAACGTGATCTAAATGAATGTGATTTTTTTTCTATTGCGTTGGACGAAACCACAGATATTTGTTACATTTCACAACTTATATTAAGGGTGCGTTATATTAAAAATGGTAAAATCGAGCACAAGATATTTTTGACGCATTTTTGAATGTTGTGGCTCGGTTCGACTTGGATTCACGGAATCTGGTATCGGACAATTTCAACACATCATTGTTCATTGCATACCATTGCATCATTCATCAGGAAAATTTGTGTGCCGAGGCTCTGGAAACGGATTGCATTGTTTTGAAAACAGTAACCATAGTATGTGAATAAATTGCAGCAAATTCATCAATTCTTGATTTTTCTTCTTCATTATGTTTATACTTGTTTCTTTGTACTCAGATCATCAATAAAAGCAGAAGTAGTGAACTTCGGCATCGCCGCTTCAAATTGCTGACAGAGGAATTGGACTCAAAGTTCGCCGATATCATGTATTTTAAGAGTATTCGATGGTTAAGTGGCGGACAGGTGCTCAATAGGTTTTGCGACTTGATGCATGAAATACAATTGTTCTTACAAGAAGAAAAATAGGATTCCCAGTATACTCAAATTTGGACTACCCAATGGAAACAACGGTTATTTTTTCTGGCGGATATAACCAAACATTTGAACGAGCCGAATTTGCGGCTGCAAGGAAAAAATAAGTTCATTTGGGATCTATCAAAAGAAATACAAGAATTCAAGTTGAAATTGGTTGCGTTTAAAAATCAAATCAACGACAAAGATTTTACTTTTTTTCCAGTGTTGGACACAAACCGATTCAGTGAAGAATTTGAGCTCGGCTACGATACAGACATTTTTGTTCAGTGTCTCAATATTTTGATTAAAGCATTCGACTCACGATTTTCGGATTTTACAAAATTTCATTTGGCATTCAAGTTTTTGAAAAATCCATTTGTTTTCAATCAAAACGATATCCAAAATTTGTCCGATCTTTTCAATACAAAGAAAACTCACTCGGAGTTTGATATTTCGCTAATAAATGAAGAAACTCATTTGCCAAATGAAATGAGTGATGCATTGTGGAAGCAATTGCTATTAAATTGTAACTTTTTGGTGCTCAAAGATATTTTACCTAAATTTCTTTGTATTTTCGGCTCAACATATGTTTGTGAGAGCACATTTTCCAGCCTTATACGACGCAAAAATAAACTCCGCAATGCATTATCTCAGGAAAATTTAGAATCGGAAATTCGTTGCGAACTTTGTGAATCCAAGCCCAATTTAACTAAATTGACCGAAAATAAAGGTTGTCAACGATCTCATTAATGATTAAATAAAGAAACATCAAATATTTATAGACATTTTTGGGTTTGTCTCATTACTTGAAAAAGTGGCCACCGGCTCCATTTCAGGGCCACTATTTTGGCCACAGCAGAAAACAAGTTGGACAGCACTGCATTAATGGCTATCTATTCATTTTGGTTCATACATTTTTCGATTTGATTGAGACGCTCTGGAAAATCGATTCCATTGAAATTCAATTCATTTGCTCATCGTCGATAGCTCTCGGCATCATTTGCTCTCTTTTTGCTTCTTGCATGTACTTCATCATAATGCAATGCCGCCAAAATTGACCACTTGAAACATTCGTTATGAGTGTTTTTTGAATTTATAATACATTTGTAGAATAGCTCTCTTGTTTTTCAATATTTTCGGAAGTTCTATAAACCCAGATCCACTCAAAAGTTGATATTGGAAAAGATGTGTGCTCAACTGATTGATTATACTCAATGTAAATCCAGAACCTTCGATCATCACCCCATCGAATCTTTTTTTTTCTGCGCACACAACATATGCATTCATGTACGTGTATGTTCACTATACATTCGTACGCACTTGTGAACGAGCGAGTGAGAGAGAGAGAGAGAGAGAAAAATACTGATTAAATCAAAAGTCTGCAGAAAAAGAAGCACACACACACCTGCGAACGAGAGAATGTACAAAGAAACAAAGAAAATACACACAGCAACAACAGAATCACACACTGGCGAACGAGAAAGAAAGAGAGAGGGAGAGAAATGCTGGTTTGATCCGAAATTTGATTAGGTTAATCAATTAGGAACCTCTGCATCACAATCTGAAATACACGCTCTACAAATTTCTTAAAATAACGTCATCAGAAGTATCTTCGGCCATAAATACTGTACATTGGGTATGAATACGAATGGAATAAGAATTTTGCATGGCATTCTCAACATTGAGCAAATTATTATATATAACAACCTGCTCATGATTGCACAGCTATGTGACTCGTGAGGCGAATCAACCGAGGCTTGGCGCTTACAGAACTAACACGGGGACAAAAAATATTTTAAGAGTATGTACGGAACAGTATCGCACACAACCTCCCCACTTACTTCATGTTGTATCGGTATTCCATTTCGAAAACACATTAAAAAAACTAATCCTAAATACACAACAATAGTGTACACTCGATGTCGCTTGCTCGTTCACCGTTATCAAACAATCACATAATTACATCAATTTCTAAGAAACCACTGATGAACATACACAAACTTTAGCTCAACAATAAAAATCTATGAGCCGGTTACAATTCCTAATGATCAAACTAACAAACTTTGTATTACTCGAAATTGTATTACTTAATACTTAATAAATAATTATAATAATAATAATAATAATAAAAAGAGTTCTCTGGGATTCGCGTGCACACAGAAGCCTCTAGGTCTGGAGATTGAACCGCGAAGCAAATTCTTTGTTTCTGTACTCAATTCACGTTAATTGAAGACGTGTGATCTAAGTTGTGCATTAACCAGACGCAATTCAAACTCCTTATTAAACTTGCCATCTTCCGAAAAGATGCAACCCAAATAATTGGATTGGGAAACTTGTTCCAACAAATTGCCATTCAATCCGCAATGAATTCTAATTAAAACAATTCGTCTAAATATTTACAGTAAATCAAATTTTTATTCATATTTAGGGATGTTGTAACATACAAAATCTCATAAATTGAGCCAGAAACGATGGCTCCCAATTCTTAACTGCTAACATATAATTTCCACATAAATTTACTTAATTTGAAGGATAAACACCACTGTTTAAGTTTCCCATGAATTCAGTCCATTTTTGTTGTTCGATTGAGTTGAATGTAGAGCATGTTTCGCCGGTTTTAAGTTCAACGCATTTACATGTAATTGATATTCGTGTCACAACAATTTGTGATTCGAATTGATTGGTATGCGGCGCTAGATTTGGCAATCTTTGCATTAAGCATTCCCTTAAAAATTGCTTTTCGGCTAATTCCACATTGGCTTTCGCATATTCTGGAATGCAAAATATTGATTCAATTTGTCAAGTTATAAATAAATATAATTTCTCTCACCTGATGTAAATTCATTTTGATAGACATTTAGCTTATCTTCAAGACATTTGAGATCTTCCGCCAATAGAAGTGGCGGATAGAGCTCGGATTCCCGGACATTCAGAACAAATATAAAGTCCAATGTAGATTGTGCAGCATCTAGCGGCTTCAGCAAAACACCAGTAGACGAAATTTGTGCAAGTAAATGTTGATTAGTTGGAATGCCCATATCGGGCGTTTGACGTCGTCGTAGTGTTCGTCGTCTTCGTCGTTCGCTATTCTGATCACCCATCTCTTTTATTTGATCTGAATTTTCTTTTTCCATTTCCAAGTCCCACAGAGTTTCTGCACGATCCTTCTTCCTAGTTTTACTTATAAACTCCGACGAATCAGTTCGATCATTCGGTTGAGTGTGTTTGGAAAATGAGTCGTTGTAGCTTACATCGCCGAACTCAATAACTTCAATTGCAAACAGATTAAAAAATAACAAAATTCGTATAAAAAATCGAAAAAGTTGAAATTATGTAAGGCAATTTACCGGGTACATTGTCATCACTTCGCACATCTCGATTGCTAATCATATAGTTAGGCTTGCGGTCGACCGAATTTTCATCATAATAGTTTGGATAGTCTTCAATTTCCGCTGGTTGTTGCTGTTGCACTTTCAATTGCTCTTGCATAAGCTCATTATCGAATTGGCTGCGGCCATTGATATTATTTAGAATGTATTTTTTTAGCTGTTTTTTGCGTTGATTAATAAGATCATTTTCTGGATTCACTTCATTCGTCATTGGGATTTGAACATCCATTTCATTCAGCTGCTCATTGTAGATAGGCTTTTCATAGTTATTTTCATTAAGTCGGTCTGTGGTCTGAATATTATTTTTTCGATTTTCCATGATTTTCTTTCTATCTTTAAGCTTATCAAAAGCGCTCGGTTTGCTCTGAGGTTTCATTGGTTTCCATTTTTCTTCAGTTCCAATGAATTTGATGATATTGAGAGCGGTTGTGGTATTAATTTTTGTATTGCTGTTTGAATGTATGCTCGCGTCACTCGTAGTTAGTAGTTTCTTAAACAATTTTGGATGCTTCAACGGTGACACTGCATTCTGTTTTTCCAGTTGCTCCAATTCTGTTTGATTCAATTGCAATAATAAATCATCCGTTGAGAAAACAACAGCTCCCGGAGACTGAATGTGCCGAGTGATTGCGTACAGTTTTAATATGGTAGAAGTGTTGTAGCGTAGCATGCAAGTGTCTGCACGTGATTGTAATACAATATCAGAGTCGGGGAAAAATTGGTATGGATCTTTCACATCCAACTTGCCCCGGCACTGAGTTTGCCAGTGTAGAAACAGATCTCCGCCAAATGTTTGTGAGATCGAAATACCACCCAATAAGCTGTTTGCGCCTCCCGAATCGTTGATCAATTGGTCAAGTAGATTTGTACCATTTCGACCATCGATAATTTGCGTTTGCGAATAATAGTAAACCGGAAAGCCCGGACCGCAGTTGTATTTCACCATGAAATCTGTTATGTTGTCGTTGTTGTAATGGCCGGGTACAATCGAAGATGTACTTTCCGAATCTGCAAATATATATTTCCATAGAATACCATATGTTTGCCCATTAAAAGCATATACGGTTGAATTGAATGATGAAACGACAATATCTTCGATTCCATCTTCATTTAAATCGGCCAAAATAGCTGGAACCATGAATCCAGATGCGTCATTTCGGAACACCGTGATGAACTGATTATCTTTCGAGTGATCCATGATCGTGTTCAGTGACATCAAATATATCCCGCCGGGTGAACTTTGACCACCAGTTATTATTAGCATCATTTCATTACCATCAATCTGAGTGTAAATTTGGACTGGCACGTAAAGTTCTTCTCGATTCGGTGTTGATAATGTGCGAATAATCTTTCCAGTTTGGCCCGAAATGATAGTTATTTGTCCACTTATCGTATTTTGATCCTGAGAGCGATGCTCTTCAACTCGTGCTGCCACAATATCGGACACCGAGTCATCATCCAAATCTCGAATTCCATTGACCGTATACAAATCAACCACTGAAGATGAAGCTATGGTAGGAATATCAAGATTCGGTTTGATGTGCCACAACACATCTCCATTCTTTCCGTTCAATGCTAGAATGAGCTAAATTAAAAAAACGAATGGGATTATCAGGACAAATATATGAAATATACAATAGAATTTCCTCCCAGAATTGTTCGAATGAACAAATTTTTATACTTACCCCGCCTCGACCTGATGCTATGCAATCCATTTGATCGTCTTTATTCAAATCATTTCGGCAATACAATGAAAATACAATTGATGGTGTCCACCTCTGCCACAGTGTATTTCCGGTTTTTCCATCCAATGCTAAAATTCCACCTTCACAGTAAACCATTTCACGGTAGCCAGCATTTTCAACTTCGCATTTTGGTGTATTGCCGCGATTTTCGGATGAATACTGAATGCTGTCATCAACACCATAACCCGTAACAATGTCATCAAATCCATCTCCATTCATATCAACTTTTCTCGCTGGACTCTCCGAGCTGAGCCTAGTGAATGCCTTGCTCCAGACCTTGCTAACAGACAGCGAGTTGCAGGGAGTTTGCTCACCCACAAATAGATTACTCGTTGGCGTATCAATTCTCGCTTTATGTAATGACAGACTTAATTTACTATCGTGAAACAATGATTTAAGTTTCTGCAGTGACACCGGGAATAAAGCCATTAGAAATATAGTTAATATAACTAGAAGAACTAGAACAAGCAGTGCTGCAAAGGCATAACAAAATGGTTCACAATATTTCCAGCAGTAAATCCTTTTCTTGAATATTGTGGCAATTGTTTTTCGGGTTTTGGATGGTTTCAATAGTGGTTTGCCACTGGACCGTCGTCTAGCCATGAGTGGACGCTTCAGTCCTTTTTCATACGCCTTCAAAAGAAGTTCCAAACCAATTAGAAACATTTGCACGTGAAGAAACAATTGAATTATAATTTATTCTTACTTTAATACATTTGCCATCTCTAATAAACACTTCGTCTTCGATGTCATCGCTGAGATCCTCATCAATGCTCTCTCGAACAGCCACCTTCGTCGATGGTACATACGGCTTCATGTTCAACATATTGCAGCACTTCTAACACTTTTGATTGATCTTTATAAGAAACTACGCAGTGAATTTGGTTTTTCTTACAAATAATATTAGCAACTCAATTCAAGTTTTCTTTTATTGATATTGTATGAATGTTTATAATTCGCGAATAATAGCATTCAGGGGAGACGAATTATAAAAAAAGTAAAATGTTGGTCCGAATGGAAAATTTGAAACTCGTTGATTGAATATGCTGATAAGAATGACAATCAAACCCTAACAAATTCAATCATAATGTTTTCGCTGACATTTGATTGCACAAAAAATCGATAAAATCTACATAACATACGTTGGATATGTATTTATAAAGTGAAGTGGAGATTGCTTCGCGCCGGCGTTCTGACGAATAACCAAGTGTCAAAAGAGCCGCCCCGTGTTCTGTGTTTGTTCACAATTTTCATATGTTATTCAACAAAAATGAATAAAACAATAACAAATTAACTTAGTCGAATTCCGCTTCCTGATTGATACTTTCTTCAAGTTCTGCGTGTAATTGCTCCGGATGAATTAGAACGATGTTGAATAATTTTCTGAATTCCGTCTGGATACTTTCCCATGTGTATCGAGTTAGTTTTTGTAGACAACTATTCCATACTTGCTTGATGTTCTTCCGATATCGGGCTGCTGCCATGCACATAGCAGCCAATTTGCTTGGAGCAATTTCATGTTGCAACGAACAATCTGCATAAAGATAATTAGAATATATTATAATTTGAAATATATTTTAATATTGAAGAATATGTATAATTTGTATGTTTCAAACATCGTTATCTGAAACTGCATTTCAATGACTGCATGCGTTCTCAAGAATAAAATGGGAATAGGATATCGTTCATGCCAAAGTGTTACACCAAAAAGTGTCTTTTTAATGACGAATTTTCGTTGGAACAAATAATGTACAACAAACATTTCATTCGTGTGTGTTCCATTCTTTTTTTACACAAATACTTGATTCAAGTAAGAACATTTAAAAAAATTAAGCTCCTATAATACATATTATATACACTCGATGGAAGGATAGAACAAGTTGCATAAGATGATTCCAGTACTATAATAGAAATAGAAAAATAAAACAAGGAAAAAGTGGTAAAAGAATTCGAATATAAAATAAAAATAATGCAACTCATAATAACGTCTGGAAATGAAATGTTTTGGTGTCTATAAAAATTTGAATCTCTTTATTCTCTAAATTCTCGTCTTTCTAATGCATTATCATTATCAAACATTCATTTGAGCCACTAAAGTAATTTAAATTCTTTCGCGCTTTTGGATACTGAAGAGTGCCAATTGTATGTTCACTTACCAAATAAAGACAAATCTATGAGATGGAAAACATCTGATTTTAGATCATCTTTGAAATCTTCGAATGTGTCGAACTTCTGTGTGTCATTATTGAAGTCGGTTTGATCGGCCACAAATTCAGCATAATATGAAGCGAAAGACAATGCTGTGGGACGTTCACGTCCCATTGAAACATTTTTAGCATAAGCGTTTCCAAGATATTGAGGTCTTGCTTAATGTAATGCCCACCTGCGCAAAATAACTGCTATAATTATATTAATCAATATCAATTAATTGTAATTTAACTCACTTGTAGTCAGAGCTACGATTTTTTGCACACTCAAATCTTTTTCTTCGATTTTTGCTGCTATCCGAACTGATGTCAGAGCCACTAAGTGCAAGCGCCATAGGCGAATGGCATGGTTGTCGAGAAATATGTCCAGTAGGTATACAGCTGAAATGAAGAAACGTCGAAAGGATAATGTGATCAAAATTTGCATCAACTGTTATTACTACCCAAATGAATTGTTGTACTGGACAGTCTGTGCGTCATGGCAATATCTAGAATATATTGAATTATATGATTTCGCCATTTGATTTGTGGTGCCTTGAAGTCAAAGCAAAAGCGATCGCATTCTCTTGTTCGCAAAATTTCGTTTATTTCTTCGGCGTATTCTGTACACCACCAATGCTCACTATTTATATCAAATTCACAGATTATTAAAAAATATTGATCAAATTAAATCTTGCTTATCTCGAGTATTCAATCCAACTTCTTACCTTTGTGATAGCATAATGTTGTTATTATGAGATAATTGTCAGTGAGATCAATTTTATTGGACAGAAATTTGCGTTTATTGTAGCTATGCTGCCATGTGTTTTGTGTGTAAAGTATTGCACAGGCTGTCGCTATCTGCAATCAACAAAAAAATATCACATTTTCAAACGCCGAAACGTTCAATGTGATCATAACGGTTTGTTTATTTACTTTGATGTTTGCCGATTCATCGACATTGGCTAATATCTGGGCGATGCATACAAACCCAAAACTGAGCCAAAAAGGACGAAAAAATTTACTTTTAAAATGTCCAATCAAATTATAGAGAAAAATAAATTGTATAAATATAATAAAAGGTACAATTTTCAATAAAAGAAATTTTCACAGAGGCGCCATCTGGGCCAGAGATGAACAGCTTGAACACACACACACACACACAAACTAGTAGAACGTACGGGTTGTTATATGAATGTAAACAAAAAGAGAATCCGTACGGTGAATGGCACTCTTGCCAACTTGGCCGTCATCAACACAATTGTTCGACTGAGTATGTGTAGGTTTGTGCATGTATGCATTTGACATTGCGAGCGATAGTAATTTATTTATCGTCTCATTCTTGGTTGATACATAATTTTTGTTTTAGAGTTTTTGTGTTATTTTTCTCAATTTCCAAAGAAATATATGCATGAATTGTGATTCAATGGGTTATTTTACTTAGCCTTGGTGCAAATATTGACTAAAATTATAATATAGTTTCCATTGAAATTTCAATGTGACCGTCATTTTTGGATCAGTACTGGGAGACGAGTGAAAGACATTTGTTGAACTAGTAGTCGAGTTGGCCAATTGCTTGTTCGTGACCGACCAACCGGCCGACCAGCAATAAAATTCTGCCATCAATTTTGTATACTCTCGGAGTTTTCAATGATGGAACGACGAATAAAATTGCATACACTGAACAAGCATATAACATGTGAAATTTGTGGGGGCTACTTTATCGATGCGACCACTGTCACTGAATGTTTGCACACATGTAAGTACATAGGCCAATTATTCATTGCAATTAATTGCTTTCCTATTGATTCAACTCTAACAATTATGTGATTTTGGTGTTTTAGTTTGTAAAAGTTGTCTGGTGAAGCATTTGGAGGAGAATAATACGTGTCCGAGATGTGGAAATGTTATTCATCAATCACATCCACTGCAGTACATCAGCTTTGACCGCACCATGCAAGACATTGTTTTTAAATTGGTTCCAAATTTACAAGGAAGTATGTATATCGTTTACAAGGAATTAGTAATTTAGTGAATAACAATTTAAGAGCAAATAGTATCAATTCCAATTAAATTTATTTGTAGATGAGATGAAACGTGAGCGCGAGTTTTACAAGAACCGCAGCTTGCCCAATCCAAAGGATCAACCGCAAAATATCGAAGATGATGCATTCGATCGAATGAATGAAACGCATGTTGAATCCGACTATCATCGTCAAGATGAACAAGTCAACGTGTGTCTGGAATGTATGAGCAATAATTTAAGTGCATTGAAACGACGTTTTTTACGATGCAGCTCACAGGCAACAATAACACATCTCAAAAAATTTGTTGCGAAAAAAGTTCTCAATGGAATTGAAAGATATAAAGAGGTAATATTCGTTGATGATTTTTTGTGAACATCTTTTGTAGCTATTTATATGAATGCATTTAGTTTAAATATTTCAATTGTGTGCAGAAAATGCAATTAAATTGATTAGATAAATTTACTAATCACAGTGGACGGTAGTCCACGCTAGTGACACAAGGACCATATTAAACAGCAAATGTTCTTAATTGAGATTCAGAGGTCCGATCGATGAAAGTGTGATATCATTGGGACGCCCTTGAAAAAAAAATACGGAAAGACCATAAACTATTGAAGATCAACCTAAATTTCACTAAAAATTCCAAGACTAATTCCTCCTCGAAATGGAGTTATTTAGAATTATTTTCTAAAGACGCTTCCAGCGGTATCTCGGTTGTCGAAATCAGACGGATTGTTTAAAAGTTATAGAATTGTGATTTGATTGGTGTGTGGGTTTGTTTGTTCTTCTTTTTGCTATCTTTTTCAAACTTTCGGACCTGAAAGATACCCAAAATATGAGAACTTTTGATTGGTTCTTCAACTTTTCAATCTGAACGCCTGAGCCAGCTATTTAAGCCGAAAAATTGTCATTTTTAGAATGGCCACTGTGGCTAAACCACTTAACATACAGAAGACATAGATGTTTCGGCAGACAGGTATTCATGCCATTTTTGTATATCATGGTCCACATTTCTGTTACAAAATCAATACCAATTCATTGTTCCTGTCACAAAATTAAATATAATGAATGTTGTGTTTGGTATTCGCTCGCGGCAGGAGATTTCAACTCGGCAAGAAATTTTGAATTGTTTGAAATTTACATCCACAAGCAATTTCCCATGCGATGCTCCTCGGTTCCATGAGCCACATAACCGATTCATATATAGTTTTTATTCCATACAACAATGAATTTAAAATGTGCAATATTTTCCGAGTTGCAGTTTGTCAGTCGATTACCAATTTAAAACTTGCAATATATTTTGCAAACAAATAGTCAACATCTTTTTTAATATTTTGTAAAATAAACGGTATAAAGATAATAATGAACTTTTTGATAATCAATACATATAAAATTTATAAAAATTACTATTTCAATTGCAGGTGGATATTTTGTGCAACGATGAATTATTGGGAAAAGATCACACATTAAAATTTGTATACATAACGCGTTGGAGGTTTAGAGATCCTCCATTGAGGCTTCAATTTCGGCCGCGGATTGAGCTTTAAAATGAAATGCTTTTTTATTACCTCATTTTTTTTTTTAAATAATAGAATCTATCAATGTTTTCACAAATTAAAATGTACTAATCAAACCGAGTTCCAACGAATTTGTGCAAGCAAAATGAGGGATGGTGGAAAATCATCTGGTTTTTAGATGATGATTTATCTAAATGTAAATTAAATTAAAGGATAAGAAAGACAGAAAGCGAATCACAAACATTTATAAAAAAGATGTTAGTATAGACACACTAGTGAAAGCGATGCTCACTGAATAAAAACATATTATTCAAATAAAATTACCAATTTAAATGAAATCACTTTTGAAAATTCGTTTTATTAAACGTTTTATCATTGGTATGATCATCATAGTCTTCTCTTTTCAGATATTAATCCTGTTCTTTATTCGAAAATGATGTCTTTTGCAAATTCATTTTTAAGAATTGATGACAGGATACAATTTTCTTTTTAAAACCGTTAGAAACAAGATCCCAGAAGATTGGACCCAAAATAGCGATATCTGCAAATGTCGAAGCAGAAATTAATGACATAAAATCATGAATTGCATTTAATTAATACAAACCGTGTTAAATCTCCAAAATTATACTCTTCTGGAACCCGTCTGATGTGCGAGAGATTTATTTATTTAATTGTTCGGTATTTCTGTAGTGAAATTGATTCAATGTCATTGATGTGCTTTAAATATTGATTTTGTTTTGTTATGGTTTCTGTTGATATTACAATGCCTCAAGCCTGTTTTTCGGAAGAAGAAAAAGAAAACAGAAATAAACAAGAAATTTTGAGTGCTTCTGCACACTGAAATGCGACTTCAATAATTCAGTAAATAAATCGACTTTTAGTTCGTTTCAGGTGATTTTATCATCTAGTAGCTAAAAAATCTGCACAAATCATCTTGTGCTTCTTTTGCATACTCGTTTGTGCGGATTCTCTTCAGCTCTGCTTTGCACCAAACATATTAAACAAAACTACAAACAAGTGGTTTTTGGCTACATGATGATTAAATCATCTGATATCTGAATCGAGCTAAAAAGTGATCTACCAAGAGCTACAAGATATCTACTAAATTGTTGCTGTCATATTTCTGTGAGTGTGTTGAACAGTTCCAGTACACAAATCTGATACACACAAACATAGTTGATGGAAATTTGTCTGGGCTTTTGTTGATGCTGCCAAAAACTGATCACTCACAATTCGAATAGTAGAAGATAAAGAAGAAGAGATGGAATGAAATGAAATGGATCGTGCATAAGAGATCCAAAAACGTGCATTTTTATTAACACAATTAGCAATCATATTCGTAATCCACATGACGATTTTGAATCTTCATTTGAAGTTTTAAACAATTTTCACAGAGAGCATGCATATGGTATGGTGAAATTTTAATGATTAATTCCACATTTATTGTGTAATTTTGCATATAATTTTTCAAAGAATGTCAACAAGTGTGTCGATATAGTATGCTTTTATGAGTTTCGGTCAAACAGTTTTATAGATTATTGGAAATTAGACCAATTCCAACCGTTTCATTTCTTTATGCAATTCACGGCCCATTTGAGCCGGACTCCTAGTAACGATAACGCCGGCATTTTCGAGAGCATTGATTTTGTCTTGTGCTCCACCCTTTCCTCCAGAAATGATTGCACCTGGAAGTGGAACAAACCAATCATTACGATTTGTAGTTACACATTTAGATAAACTGAATCCAATATATGTATACTCACCTGCGTGACCCATTCGTCGTCCTGGAGGTGCTGTCAAACCGGCAATGAATGACACAACTGGTTTAGCACGTATGCCCTGAAATTCACAAGAAAAACATTCATTTTTTACATATTTAAATACACAAATCCAAGAAATAATTACACCAACCTGGTTGTGTTGCAACAAGTATTCAGCGGCTTTTTCTTCAGCATTGCCACCGATTTCACCGATCAAAATTATGCCTTTTGTTTCGGGGTCCTTCAAAAATACTTCCAAACAGTCGATGAAATCAGTACCATTAAATGGATCACCACCGATTCCAACGCAGAGTGTTTGGCCTAAGCCAACTTCAGTTGTTTGGTTGACGGCTTCATAGGTTAGGGTTCCGGAACGTGATACAACACCAACGATACCCTTTTTGTGTACTGCGGCTGGCATAATACCTATCTTACACTACTCCCAAAAACAAATGAGTTAACTCTCAATTCAACATTAAATTGAAAAATTGCTTACTTGCTCTGGCGCGATAATGCCTGGACAATTTGGTCCAATCAAACGACTTTTTGATTGACGAACTAAAGCGTGTTTGACACGCACCATATCGTGTTGTGGAATACCTTCAGTAATGCATACAATCAGCGGCACTTCAGCCTCAATTGCTTCCATAATGGCGGCAGCAGCACCTGTAACATACATTGGTGGTGAATTGACGGCAACGCACATTATCTTTGTCATATTTACCTGGTGGAGGAACATAAATGACCGATGCATCGGCCTTTGTAGCTTCTTTCGCTTCGCGAACCGTACCAAATACTGGCAGATTCAGATGCTCTTGGCCAGCTTTCTTGGGTGACACACCGCCGACGATTTTTGTGCCATAATCCAATGCCTGTTTGCTATGGAACGTGCCCTGTTTGCCGGTGAAACCCTGTACAATCACCTTTGTATTGGCATTTAGACGTAAATTTGGCCGTGTTGCTTGATACACCTCAGGATTCACACTGTAGTTTCGGATCGACGATAGTTTTAAACCATCTGAGAGATACAAAATGTCAATATACGACCTTTGACCATTTTATTCTTAGGCCATATCGAAATTACAATATTATTGCAATACAACCAAAAATCTTCAGAATAATACTTATTGATACAATGAATTATTTGGATCACGTTAGAATGTCACATATTTAAAATGATATGATTCAATATTAAAGCATACTTGAATGAACCAGTTTAAGCAAAATTTGTGATTTATTCAATTAAAATCTCAATTGATAAATGTTAGTGTGAAAGAACATTCATTTTTTCGCAAAAAAAATTCAATGTCGAAAAATAAGAGCAATTAGCGAAAAGGCTAATGCCATTGAAAATAAAAAATATCAAACTGTTACCAAAAATAAACCAAATATGTGTGTGGGTAATAAGTACATTTGACTTTCACGATAAACTTCATATAGATAAGCTTTGCATGTGTGTTCAACGTTCTAAATACCTGCGAATTATGCACATATTACTTAATCGAACTAGAGATATGAACTTTGATTCCCAAATAAAACTCTGAACAAAAAAAAAATGTGGAATTCAGCATAATTTCTTTCGTGTTTTCAGGGCTGTGGTTCCCTTTACCTAAGCATCATCCGAATTTGATTTTTTAAAACACATATTATATAATTTTATCGTATTTACCTTTCACGTGCCGAAATATCCTAGCTGAGGCTGCCATTTCTCCTAAGCAATTGTTTGTCTGTACCTAATTTTTTAAAAAATCCAAACACATTTTATTATTTATTGAGACTGTCAAACATCACGTCTCATATACAGTATACACGGCAATGAATGAATTCGCGTACAAAATGTAGATTCAATAAAATATGTGATTAAACGAATTCTTACACTATTGTACCGTGGAAGTGTTCTGCGATACTGTCAGTCAAGAGCGATTTGCAAAAAATTCGTCTCTATTCATGTGACAACTCTGTTTGAGTCGATGCAATAACGGTCTGGGGTGCGTTTTAATACATCGTGCCTATGTACGAGTGCGTTCCGATGAGCTTCTTTTTATTATCTTACTACACTGCTATCATCGACAGAGTGTGAATTTTCACCTTAAACAAATCAGTATAAACATTTGCTAGTAAATCAAATCGGAATGCCGAACAACTGCAACCAATGATTAAAATTCAAAGTTGCTCATTTTTATTTTCAACAGAATCAAAAATACAGATTTATTAATATATACAATTATGCCATTTGCTTTCTTTTTAATTGCATCTCTTAACCGATTGGCGAATATTTATTTGTGTAATTTAACGGATTTTATTTGGCTTGTGATTCGAATCAGTTTGCATGATGCAATAAACAATCTCAAAATTCTATTTTCAAACATATCCGCCCTGATGAGTATAATGCTTCGATATTGATAATCTTCCTATTCGAATCGATATCAATGTGTACGCCTTGACTAGATGTTTTTATTTTCAATTGTGATTATGAATTCCCAGTTCTTTAAGTTCCAGCTCATCGTCAACTGAGTCTTCATCATCAGATCCGTGCCTCGAACCAATTGGAGTAGTATGACGAGATGATGATGGACTTGGTGGTGCACTTAATGGACGTGGATAATTGAAATTGTTTTGCACATATTCCAAACCACTCTCGTCAACATAGTCTGGATAAACGGCTTGCAAGGCCTTAACACGAGCTTCCCGGTAATACTAAGGAAAATTGATTTTAATTAGACCAACCATATTGCAAATAAATTGGACGGTCAAAATGTAAACTTACGATTCCCAAATTTCTCCAGTCGAGCAAGTCACTCAAGCGCTCTGTACGGTTTCGTTGAATGATCCGCTGACGACGGCTCATTTTGGCAAAGTCAAACATGAATGTAGATAATTGATTGATTGATTCATCTAAACCTATGTAACGCCGATCAACGATATAAATACCATACGATTTTGGATCAGCAATGTGTTCTTGCATGAAGCAACCGAAGCCGGACAAGTTCGTTGTTATACTTGGGATGCCCATAACCGTGCACTCAGCAGGCGTGTAACCCCAAGGTTCGTAGTAAGATGGAAATACCTATTGGAAAAATTGCCAAGCATAATTTATCTGAGAGATGACCTGAATGGTGGAAATATTTGTGATTTCTTACACCCAAATGGCAACCACGCACGAATTCTTCGTAATCCAAACCAAATAGGGGATTTGTGGATGACAAAAACTCTGGATGGAAGACGATTTTAACCCGATCATGAACTGTGTTGAATAAATGGCAACGACGAACTGACGATAGAACCGGATCGTTCCAATCATCGACGACATTGTGCGTCGTGACCGGTGGATGGCCGCTACGTTGAAGTGCATACAAACAACGTTTGATTTTGACCATGTCATCTTTCGTGAGTAGGTCGGCGGAATTTGGAAGATGACCGCTAAATAATCAATATATTGTGTTATATGGAAGTGTAAGGAAACGTAGCATTATAAAATTGATCTTACCCAAGGCAAGTATTGTACATGCGTTTTCCCACCTCTTGCTGGATATTGTTGATAGTATCACGTAACTGTTTAGTTACGGCATGTCCCCGAAGACTTTCTACATTAAAATTATTGGTTTTTGTGGGGAATATCAAAAAGGCAACAACAGTGACGTCGGGCAGTTGACTTTTCAACAAGTGATTCAAGCGAGCCAACGATTCAATGAACACGTCAGCACCCTTGTTTCCAAATTCATAACGGCCAGCGATGAAAAGGTACAAAGTTTTGTCCAAATCAAAATTAAAGTGACCATAGAAATGGCCTTGTGTGAACTCATGAATTTTCTCTTTAGATATCGCATGTAAATTTTGAAATTCATGAATAGCCGAGAATTTTTTGACATTCAAACCATTTGGAGTGATGATATCCGGCTTGCGCTTCAATAAATGCTCCGATTCAAAGCCCGTAATCTCAGATACAGTGGTAAAAATATGCGCAAGATGTGTAGCGGCCCGCTCAATACAGTATCGATGGTAAATTTGTCGTTTTCCGGCTTCCTCATCGACCGAAAATTTATCGAGATTGTTGTAGAAGTCTGTGTTACCCGCACACAAATATCGACCCAACAAAGTTGCGTGAGTTGTAAACACGGTTGCAATTTCGATTCCTCTGGTTCGCGCAGCAATCAAACCAACACCGGCCTGCCATTCGTGGAACTGTGCAACGACTCGTGGCGGACCGTAACCATTTGCTTCAGTGTACCCTTTCAAGCAATTATGGAATTCCACAAAGAAATCGCTGATCATGTAGCCCAAAATAACAGCGTCATTGCATTCAATGTCCAAATGTGGAATGCCAATGTGTGAACTTTCCCACAAATCTTTTTTGTATTGATCCAGTTTCCATGCAGCTGAACCAATATCGAACAAAATGATTTGTGGATTTCCATCAACTAGCCATCTTCCCGTTACAATCTATATTTAAACACCGAATTTCGAATCAAATTGTTTGAAAAAATGGAAAAATGTTGACCTACCTTGAAGCCCTGGGAACGTAGATTGTTAACAGCACCTTGCATTGGGTTGCCATTTGGAAAATCGCACTCCTCAACTTCTGTTCGTGCGCAATGCTCCTTGTACGGTCCAAATAGGCAATAGAATTCACCGAGCTCCTCCGTTGAGACGAATGCTTTAGAACGAATCACAGTATAGATACCTCCGACCTTGTTGGCCGCCTCCCATGCTACTTCAAACGTCCAACGATTTTCCCGATTTGCTGCATGACCACGGTCCAAGAAGTCCAACAAATCTGTTTTTGATTCGGCACGGGAATATTTTTTGCTCATCTGTTTATCCAACGAAATGACATGTTTTTGTTTGAAAAGACACATTTAAAAAAACATAAAAAAATTAAAAGTAAAACGAACGAAAAGTGAACGAAACACAAGCTTTAAATACGAATATCAACGATGGCTTTTGATTTCTAATATATTATATGTATTTGTGATGCATTTCTTGTAAACAGGGAAATTTGCATTCGTTGTTTTATTTTTTGATTCGATCACATGGTTTAAAAATAATCTGTTTGAGAATCAACGGCGTCGTCAAGCGGTTTCTCTCTAAAATCGTCTTTCGATTGAATAATTCCGACGCGCGACATCGGTGTGACGCGATTATATTAACATATACTACAGGCCCTGTACAATACACCAAATTACACATGTGTTCACTACACACAGACACTCCCTTACATTTCCTTATTTTTCTGTTCGTTTGGTGTTTCCTCTCTCCCTCTCAAGACAATAATCACTTTTCGAAGGCCTTAAAAAATATACCATTTCTCTGTTTTAAGAACGAGCTGATTTGAAAACAACATAGACACATGGATTTGTACAATTTAAATAGTAATGCGCAGAATAAAATGATGAAAACATGTAACAACAAAATCCCAAACGAAATTCATTTCGAAATAAAGTACGTTTCAAGTTGATTTTCCTGCTCAACGGAATCGAGATGAACTATAAAAATCGATTAAGTGGGTCAAGTTGATAAATGATGTGGTCCAGTTTTTATTTCATGCTCAAAGCGACAATTTCGAAAGCATATTCAATCTGACGCATATTTATACCTAAACTGTGGTGAATTCGGGATATTGAATCAAAGCAGTTATGCAAAAAGATTGAACATATCTATTTATCTCCATCAATAATTATATCTGCTTTTCTCTACTATCTCATCGAAGGGGGCAGACACGTGGAATAGCATCAGAATTTTGAATTAAAATTCGGAAAATTGTAGTGGAATAGGCAATCGCATGATTGCATTAGCAATACACTGCATGGAATTGCGGAAATAGGTCTGATTAAATTTTTTTTGTTTCTGTTTTCTCGCCTGTTTTGTGCAAATCTCCTTCGTTATAACTAATAAATTTGAATTGCATATTCACATTTAAAGGCTGAATTTGTGGATAAGTGGAATAGTGGAGTAGTAAAAAATCATAAAAATGACATGCAATCGTCCTTTATAAATCGTGTGTTTCCCCCCTAAGGCTATGTTTATTTCTTATCGTATAATCATGTAACTTTAGAGAATCTATTTTTTTATAAAAAAAATAATCGTTTGTGTCCCCCTTGATCTCATTGGGTTGTTTACAATTGAGTTTTGCTTTTAAATAGTTGAGTTGGCTAAAGGTAGAATTCTGAAGGAATTAATTTTATGCTAAATCTAGTTGCAATGGAATTCAAGGTCGGCTCAGAGCACAAGGGAAGAATAAAATGTTATTCAATACACTATGGTTTTGAGTTTCAAATGGCTATCGTCAAGGTTTCCTACTTCCTTTTCATATCTGATTCACGGTCAAAACACGCATTTGCGAGCAAGATGAATACGCACATTAGCATATATGAACTTACACACGAATAAACATATATAACAATGTCGTTAAATCCGTACTTCTTTGATATTTTCGAAACACTAAAATAAAAGTCAAATAAAGGTCATTAACAAGCCCTTGATGCTATTCAATTGAAATGCTCGTTCCTTTGTTATTTCCGAGTTCACTTTGAGACGAATCGTTTCGCGTATTATCAAATATTATTGTTTGTTACCGGTGGCAAAAACTTTCAATAAACTAGATTATGCATTAGTTCGATTGCAAACCGGATCCATTCCACATAGCTTTCGAATTTAAACGATATTCACACTCAAATACTTTGGACAAACCTTTTTTTCTTGCTTTTTGTTTCAGTTGATTGATTTTCAGTATTTGGTTGAAATTCCTTTCTCACACTTGGCTTCTCAAGAAAATTGAATGAGTGTCATAAAAATATTTACCGGAAAAAAAAAATGAATAAAAAATTATTTCTTATGTTACTGAATGCAGTGACGGGTGGTGGTAGCGACAAATTGTAACACGATTATTACTCACTCTTCGGTAGGTCGACGACTAAATATTCATAGCTGATGCTCAAGAAATTTGTACTACCGCAATCTCTATCAATCACATCCTTCGTGTGCTTGCATGTGGGCGCTCTCTCCTATATCTTTTCACATAATACACAAACACAGAACCTGTATTCCATCGTCGATTTTGTTGCATATTTATTCGATGCGAATTGTCAAATTGATAAGAGACAAATCTATACACTGTCAAAAAATCCATGAAATGTCCAAGGCCTAAAATATAGGAATGATATTTTTCAGGAAATTTTTGACCAAATTTCCATTTCAAATGATCAACATTACTCCAAAAACAAAATCAACAAATTTAAATCTTGCATGTGTGTAAAGACAATGAAAATATCACTTTGAGCGAATATCCAATTCAATGTTTTTTGAAAAGAGCGCCATTCGAATACAGTATGATGATGGTAACGTTCCGTATGTTGGCAACTGTACGTTTAGGTCGTGCTTTTTGGCGCTGCACTCACGCTACGCATTAGCGTATACACTGACATATACACTACCACCATCATACATTTGGCATCATGGTGGTGGCTTTCATTTACAGTAAATTTTCATTCTAATGGCGGCAGTCGGCGATTAGAGTATGGCATCCACTTTGCTTATTTTTATCATCATATAGAAAGCAATCGAGCCACTTTATATGGTTTTTATTATTATTTAAACGTTGAACATAGTTTAAAAAACTCAATCAAGTTTCAAATTGTGTGAACATTTCGCGGCACAACGAAAATTTCAATTTTTAAACGAGCTAGTAAATTTAGTGGACCGGTGCAGAAAGGAAAATATAAAACGAAATTGAGTACAGAGTAGTGGAACAGTAGAAGTTGTTTTGAGACGGAGAGAGACAAAGAGAGACGAATTGCTGTTCGCATAGAATTTCGCTCACTTTTTTGTGGGTGCACTGAATACAAGTTTCATCAAAATAAAAAGTCGAAAAACGTTCAAACATGGCCGATGGTGTAGATATTGATTTATACTCCGATGATATTGACCAAAATTTTACACAAATGAAGGTTTGTGTTTAGAAATATTGTGTTAAAATGATGCGTTCAGCATTTTCAGCATGGCCGTGGAATATATTCTTTTGGCATTTGCATTCATTCTGTGAAAAAAAAAAAAAAAATGGAAATCCAATTTGTCCACAGGCGTGCCCTGTGTATTACAATTAATCTGTGGTTTTTTGAATTTTGATTCAGGAGGGTGACTATGTTGGAGATGAGGATTTATATGATGATGTTGTGGCAGCACCCTCATCCGAACCACATGAACGTAATGAAAATGAAAATGGATCGATTCCGCCAGAGGGACGGCCAGATAGTAACGATGCAAATGGCAACTATTCGCACATGGGCAACACATACGCTCCAAATCATCCAGGTCGGCGCCATCAACTTTACGTTGGAAATTTAACTTGGGTTAGTAACAAAATCAATTTCAATATTTTTCAAAATTTTCACAATGACACTTTTTATTTGAAGCCATCACTTTCTCTAAAACAAACAAATGTTCATAAACCTTCGAATATTCCTAACCTTTAAATTTCACATCTCATAATTTCATGCAAATTCATACACACACTTAACAGTGGACAACAGATCAAGACATAACCGATGCCATCAATTCGGTTGGTGTGAGCGATTTCCAAGAAGTGAAATTTTTTGAAAATCGTGCAAATGGCCAGTCGAAAGGGTTTTGCGTGATAACACTTGGCTCCGAGTCAAGCATGCGTATGTGTTTGGAACGGCTTCCAAAGAATGAACTTCATGGGCAGAAGCCGATCGTCACATTGCCGACCAAAGCAGCATTAGCTCAATTCGAAAGCCAACAGAAGACTCGCCCCATTCCACCAACAACGAATGCTTCACGCGGCCAAGCACCGATGCAGCCCGGTCCGATGCAAGGCAACTTCCAGGGTCCACAAGGTCCACCGCGCATGATGATGCCGAACGGACCATCTGGGCCTGGTTTTCGTCCTCAGCACATGCCACCGCAAAACATGGGAATGCCACCGAATCAGGGTCCACCTCGAATGCAGGTAGCTATTAAAAACATCCTGTTTTACATTTTTAAAGAAAAATTCCATGTAGCATTCATATGGTGTACACTTTTAATGAAATCCTCTCCAATTTTACACGCAATCACATAAAATCAATCAATAAAAAAATCGATAAACACTTGGAATAGATATCACTAAAGGTGTGCACCATTGAATTAGGATCATATAAGAGCTCAAAGTTATTGGAACTTTTAATTTAAACACACAATTTGAAATAACCATTTGAATAAAACAATCAACACTCAACATGCAATTATTGAGAATTGCCAATGTTTATTGATTTTATTCGATGTCGGTTAGTTTGACGATCATGTGAAACTGATTCCATTACACTGTTACTTTAATATTTAGTTTTCAATTGAAATTGTTCCTACATTTAAACACAAAAATGAGACAAACATCAAATACAAACTACTATTTCTATGATAAAGTGCCAATTGCGAGTGTGGCATATTCTTTTTGGAAGTTTTCTTTTACGTTGTTGTAAAATTTTCGGGCCGTACCAAAAGAGATCACAACCATTCAATTGATAAAAATTAAAGAAAAAAAATCAGTCCCGTTGTCATCTCTTCTGCATGGGCGCAACGCAAATGTACACTTTAAAAATAGTTAGAAACACGAACTAAATGACAGAAATTTGTTTATATTTTCTATGATGAAACAATAGTTTAATTTATTAATGATATCCACAACTCAATGCTGGTCATGTCCTGTGGGCAAATGAAGAATGAATAAAAAATAATTGAATTATTTAAATATTTGACAATGACAATTGGCCCGAATACTGTGTTCAATTCGCTGATTTTCGAGTTTTGTAATTTGCCGGTGATGTATTTTTTTCACTTTTCATAATTACACAATTTAATATTCAAGTTTTACTTTTGTTTTTTATTTATAAATACCAAGTAAAAATATCAAATACAGGAGGAAGCAAATAAAATACATCATTTTGAAACTATATACTGTGATGGGTCGAATTAACTAAATTCTGTGAATATTGTATTCAAAAAATGGAATGTTCTATTGCTTACTTTAGTAATAAGCTTTTGGTCATTCAATTTTTGTCATGTTCAAAAATAGTTTAATGTAAAATGTCATGAAGCGCTTTCATCTGTTGATTTTTATATTTTTACTTGCTCTTTCGATGTTATAACTTTTTATTTTATATGTTATTTCTTTTGATACCTTAACTTTTGTTGTTATGCTTTGCGCATATTCTTTTTTATATTAGGTGTTTTTAGTTATTTTTTCTTTTAATACACAATTAATATTAAATAAGGATTTCATACATTAAGTACCAAATTACTATAAGAGTGGTAATATATTCTGTATGATCGATGAACTTATTGTTTTCTATATTTCAATTGATTTCTTTCGTTGATGTCGCGATGTTTTTGTATTGAAAGAATGCTTATAACGTTTTAACGAAATTCAATGATAAATTGTATAGATCGACCGTAGCAAACTGGTCCTTAAATTAGTTACTTATTATTCTGTGACTAAAGATCGCAAATATTTGACCATTGTCTACGAACTGAGATATCCATTTTCTTCATCCTGAAATTATGTTTTATACGCTTTTCTTCTAATGCACGAAGAACGTCTTATTTTGAAACGAACCGAATTAAAATAAATGACTTCTGGTCATTTGCATCAATTGCAAAGCAATTAAAAGGGAAAGAAATTTATTCTTTATAGCTTCGAGGTGATATAAGTATTTGGTATATTAACAAAACGGCCAGAAATTACCTTATTTTTATATTACTGTATGAATGTACTTGAACTGATAACGGACTGTCGTATCATTTACTCATTCTGTTCTCCTCTGTGCACTTTCAAAAAAGAAGGCGAGCATTTTTTTCGTCATGGAAGTAGAGCTGAGTGATCCATACTCAGAGTAGTAGAAATGAGAGTGAACGATACGCTCAGTCGGAGAAATTAATCTAAATTCTACTTCTTTGAGTATGGACCGCTGAGCTCTCCTCCTCCTATGAGGAAACAAATGTTCAATATCTTTTTTCAGAGCAGTGATGTGAAAATAATGAGAGCAGTGAGAAATACTCATGTAAGGATAATTCATTGCAACTCATTTGTAGAAATGTGAGCAAATTATATCAAAAGCGATTCAGTTTTAATTTGATTTTTTTTTAATTCATGATTGAATTTTTTAGCATTTATTTTCACTAACCATTTTATACATAAAGATTTGAGTGTAAAAGAAGTTATTATGTTATGCATTTGATTAAAATGCGATGAACGAAATGTTTGCCATTCAGGAGAGAATTGTCGGTTGCAATCGAGGAAAAGCATGCAATAGACGCTTTTATTTAGATCATGTGATATAATACATAATGACTTTGTGGCAAACTATTTTAAACGTCTGCACATTTTGGAAGACGGACAATTATCCTAATGTTAAACCTTTTGTTATGTAAAGAAAACAGAGTACTACATATGAATCGGTGGGAAGAAAACTTACCTTCAGATTTACATTAGATTGGAAAAATACTGGAACTGGATATATTTGAGCGAAATGGTGAAACATGAAATATATGGAAATCATGTTTCACAATTATTCCGATTGAACCTCTTGTTTCACGATTTCACTCAAATATATCCAGTTTCAGTATTTTTCCAATCGAATCTGAAGGTAAGTTTTCTTCCCACCGATTCATATATCAGTACACGAAATATGTGCTACTTAATATTTACTGTAATAGACATTCTTTCGGTGAGATGGTAAGGCATGTGTGATCATTAGGCATACACAGGCATACTTGCCTCTCCATCTTAACGATATAAATAAATGTATTAAAGACAAATCCAAATATTCCTCAATGAAAGAAATTATTGCACATAAGATAATTTTCTCGTTTTTAACTAGATCGCGTAACTTTATGTCGTTTTATGTCGTTGTGATGATATTTCGTGGCTTTTAGCCAAACATATCTTATTTAATAGAATCGATTATGCAAAAGCATTTTTTTTGTACATCTTGCCAAATAAAAGCCGAAATTGCCATCTTTGTCCATGTGATGAACGAATTTATATGGAAAAAACATTAACTGGACCAAAATGGATAAAAATGAAGTAGATTCTCTCTGGAATAGTAGGTAACCTGTACATGTACAGTTATTGTCACAAATTATCACTTCATTTCTTTGTTCAAAATTGAATTTGTATGTATTGAAGCATACAAATCATAAGAATATCAATGATTGTGTCCTATGTTCATCGACAAATGCGTCCCTGCATTCAATTTAAGTGAGAAATTACACTTCGTTATTTAAACCAAATTTTCTTTCTTAAGCTCAAACAAGCGATCTAAGATAAATAATATTTATCGTTTTTTTTTTTTTAAATTGACGTTTGTGCATACAAGTTCGTACATCTGGAATGAGTATGAATTGAAATTCGTTATATTTTTATGAACTGAGCATACTTCGATTGACTCACAATTAAATAGATTATCCTCATATAATGTCGTGTGTATCCAGAATTCATTATTTCCTTTAATATATCTATCAATCAAAAGCAAGAGAACTATGATACGCTAAGATTAACTCTATACAAAATATTGGTTTATTGAAACTGTTTTTACTCTAACCAATCGAATTCGCTAAAAACCCCTTTGTACCATTCATTTTATTGCGAAACAATTTATGAAGGATCATTTCAAACACTCATTCATTTATTGCTATGTAGAAATTTATCAAATGAAACGTTTAATTTGTAAAATGTACGCGTAAATCAATTGAAACTAACCTATTTACAGTAAACTCAATTTCAGTATATTCTTCTATTTTTCATGAATAGTTTATTGTAATCAACGATTACTAATCATTTTTCGATATGTTTTTACTTAATTTAAGGTAAAAGCCGCTTTGAATATGATTTTTAACATAGTAGTTGGTTCTGTCATTATTCAACGTCCAAAAGCATACTTGAGATAAATTGCTAGTTGCTAGTTATTATATGAAATGCTGTGACAATTGAAACTCATAATTAAAATCGCACAGGCGAATATTGTAATTATGATTTGTAATATGTAAAAAAGAAAACTTTATCATAAGATTACATACGATTTCAATTATCATAACTGTGGTAATTTCACTAAAACTGTTTTCGTTAAAAACATTTTGTGTCGTTGTGTTCACTTCGACTTTGATTTGTATTGTACATCGCCCGAAATTCAAATTTGTGTACTTCATCAAGCCTATCTCTGGCAAGCGATTCTTTTCTCGGACGAAAAAGTTTGAAATTACATATAATGAATTTTTCAGCAATTGTGAATGACATACCAAATTTCAGTATGCAAATCAATACTTCAATGTACTGTTTTTTGATCGATGATTTCTGTATAACTAATTTGTCTGCGATTTTGCTTAAATTGTTTCGATTGCTTCAATTTATTTTATTGTACAAAAAAATCATTTAAAAAATGAATATGCACAATTTCCTCTAATGCTTATAGAGAATACGAAGAATTGACATTCATTGTACAATAATGTTAAAGATTGGAAGAAAAATCTTATGAAAAGCGTGCCAATAAAACAACACAGTTATCCAAAAGAAAGATTTAGATTTTTTTATTCTATGTCGCTGTTGAAAATTTGGGGGAATTTCACATCTTTTCTCTATATATTGAATGACTGCTCTGTTTTGTCTGATTTAGCAAATTTCTTTGATCAACGTTCTGAATAAACATAAATTTTATTTAGTTTTATCAAACGTCGTTTTATTCAGAGTAAGTATATAAAGTGGGTCAATGTGTTCCGTAGCGGGAAAAGTTTCGCCTTTTGCCTGCTTATTGAATGTAGATATAAGTATTGTTTAGCGACTAGATTTTTAACACTTATTTTTGTGAGGAATGTACAAAGAAAATATTGTTATGTCAATCTTTACAGCAACCCATGATGCAGGGTAGACCAATGGGACCGCAGGGTCAACAAGGACCGCAAGGAATGCCACGTTTTCCAAATCAGAATCAATGGAACCCACGTCAAAACGGTCCTCGGCCGATGCCAAATGGACCACCTGGCCCACCTCAACGCCCGATGGTAATATTTCACATATATTTTCTATGATATGAAGACAATTGAAAGCGGCTGCTCAATGCAAGAAAACCAGGGGCATCATTTTTACACAAATATTAATATAATTGTTAACAATTAAAAGAAAACACCGAGATTGGCAAGATTTTGGCATACACCGTACTAAATAAAACACTTACGTGTCCATCTATGAGTATCACCAATACAGACAAAAATTGGTTTTTATCTTCTGAGAATACCAATACGGACTGTCATTTTAAAAAATGAGATATATTGTATCTCCATTTTGTGTTTTCTTTGTCTTTTTGATTATCACTATTTTAATGCCATGGTTTTAATCGTTTTCTCCTCGCAGTTTCAGCCTGGCATGCCACCGCGAGGACCACGGGGTGACTGGAACCGACCTCCAGGCAACATGCATCAAGGATTTCAAGGTAAAATTCCTTGTTTTTTCTTCAATTTAAACGATTTAATAAAAAATGCAATAATTCTACTTTTCCGCATGCAGCACCAATGCGGAGAGGTATTTATATCAGCCAAGGAGCATTATTACCATGAACCATTCAATCCTAAGTTGTTTAAGACGTTCGAATCAAGAATTCTTAATGATCACTGCATTTCAGGTATGCCAAATCAGTCAAATATGAATATGCAAGGTCCACCACGCGGACCACCACAAGGTCCTGCGCCGGGCCAAATGGGACCCGGAGGTCCGAATAATATGGGAAATGTACAACAGATGCCTGCACCACATGTAAATCCAGCATTCTTCAACCAAAACTCAGGTTAATTTCATATTCTTTGGAAAATTTCCATCTTTACACATTTATATATTAAAATTGTTATGAATTAGGTCCGCCTCAACACCATCCACACGGGCATCCGAATTCAGGTGGAATGAATCAACCACCACAAAATATGTCACATGGTCCACAACATTTTCAACCAATGGATAATGGTCCACGTTTCCATAGTAAGTTGCAGGTTTCAAGATATTCAGTATTCAGCTAAGTAAACAAATTCCATTAAAAATAGATTCAGTGAAGCCACAATCAATTCCACCGGCAACGCAATTCCCCGAACAGCCGATTCACCCTCAAATGAGCGAAGCTGAATTTGAAGAAATAATGACGCGCAACCGTACAGTAAGTAGTTCGGCTATCGCTCGTGCTGTTTCAGATGCTGCTGCTGGTGAAACACTGAGGTAAATTGCACAAATAGGTTTATTACTGTCCGTTTACTAACTTTCATCAAAAAATTGCATTTCACTTCAAAATTCAGTGCGGTTGAAACGCTTGTTACAGCTATTTCATTGATAAAACAATCAAAAGTTGCGCATGATGAACGTTGCAAAATTTTAATTAGCTCACTTCAAGACACTTTGAATGGTAAGTAGTACTCATTGATGTTGTGCTTCGGAAAATGGTTGATTTATTCGAATTGACCTATGAACAGGTATCGAAAGTAAATCGTATAGACGTAGTCGATCAAGAGAACGTTCTCATCGTTCAGAAAGACGTGATCGTCCAAGACGTTCATCACGCGAAAGAAGTACATCCAAAGAACGTCGGTATCGTGAACGCTCACGTGAAAGAGGCGGCCGTTCATACTATGAAAGTGGCAGTTCATACCGCGATGGAAGATCTCGAAGTCGCGACCGCAATGCATCTGGAACGAGCGGCGCAGGCAACAGCAGCGACCACTACAGCGAAAGGTATTGCGAAGCTTGGCAGAAAGTATGATTTTAAATAACATTTTAATTACTATTGCAGATCGAATCGTCCAAGAAACAAGTCTCCCGATAATTCTGGCGACCCAAATGAATCATCCAAACGAGGGTAAATATTGACAAATTGACCATTTTTAAAATAATATACTACACAATTGGATATAATTACAGTTACTACGATGAACGTTACAATCGATCGTCGAGAGATAGAGACCGAGACCGCCGTGATGATCGTGAACATCGTCGCCACTAAATCCATTTACTTCACTTCTTTTTCTCCTTCTCATGCAAAATTCTTACTTTCACATTACTCACGGAAAAGATAATCATCCCAAAATGTGAATATTTTGTGTCATTAGAAGAAACTATAGCCAGATGCATCAATGCAAAATACCACCCGAGCCCCACAATAAATTCAAGGAATAGATTATTCCCCGAAGAAGCGATAGAAACACACACCCATACAAACGCAAAATTATTTTATAGTTTAGCATTAATTATCTACACTTAAAAATAAAATACTTTTTATCTGCGTAAACTCTCATTAATCAAACCGATAAACAGTTTATTGCTAAATAAAATTTTCTGCGAAAACAGCAATATTTAACGTGCTGTTCAGTTATAATGAGATGACAAATTCGTAAAAAGAAAATAAGTCGTTTCAATTTTTTTTCCTTTTTCATTTTAAGCTATTGCATAAGTTTATGTTTTATCGAATGATTCTATACTTATGCTCGCAAATAATAGTAAGCAATGGCTTATACAATTTAATATAGACCAACAAAGATGTGAAAAATGTTACGCATTGACGTATAACAAACAAGCGAATCAAACGACGCGAAGAAGGGAAGCCAAAATTTCAAGTGATGTGTTCGGACCGACTGACACAGACGGAACAGAAAGCTTGTTTTGAAATAATGAAAATGAGTTTTGAAAATCAAAATAGTATGAAAGAGTGTTGCATGCGAACAAGGTAATACTGTTTCTTGAAACTCACGAGTTCACCTGTAAATAAATTTTAAGCTCCAAGATAAAACGCAAAGAATATTGGAGTTTTCATGCCTTCTTTATATCATCAGAGGTAAAGGTACCAAAACATGTTGACTGAACATTAATTGTAGAACACTTTTAACTTTTCCGCACACACCACTGTGTGTAGTAAAAGTATTGCGATCGGTCCAAAAAATTCAAGATGCCCATAATGAATTTTCTATTAGTTTTGAACTTAGAAAAAACGATTGCAACCATTCCCGGAGCAATTTTCCGTGTGTGGAACGTTGTACGTTGTAAATTGTATTCAAAAATTTGTTAATATGATAGCTCAGAAAATTGAGATTTGAATAGAACGAAAATGAATGCACATATTGGTATTCATTAGGAATGGAAACCCATTAATTTTCAGCTTAATCGGATCATTTTTTTGGATAGCTCTAGCGGAGTCGAATCAATAAATGGGCTGTTTTTCAATATAATTAAGAAACATTTGTATGAGGACTATGTCTAGTTCGCATTGTATCATAATAAAACTTTCAGAATATTATATTTTTATGAAGAAAATAAGTCATACAATATTCCAAGTCATTCCGAAGAGATTTAGGACTACCTCCCGTACAACATTTTCGAGTTACGTGGTCAAAATTCAAATTTTGTCATTGAATTGGATGAAGCATTTGTGTTTTTCCAATCTGTGATTTTTTCATCAAATTGAATGCTCATTACCAGGTGTATGCATATGAAACCGGTATGGTACCCATCTTCCGGTTTTCATGATCTTTCCCATGGCTTTCAAACGTCTGGAAATGGTTGTCTGGGACACATTTAGTTGTTCTGCGAGCTGTTTTTGCGTCTGACTATCGTCTTCATCCAGCAAAGCCTGCAATTCGACGTACTCGAACAATTTCGGTGGTTTGCCGCGGTCAGCGTTTCTCACATCAAAATACCAGTTTTAAACTTGTTGAACCACTCATTGCACTGCGTACGACCAAGAGCGTGCTCTCCGTAAGCTTCGACAAGCATTCGATGAGATTCTATCGCCGATTTACCCAAATGGAAGCAGAAAATTAATGCTCCCCGCAAATCGTTGTTTGAAGGCACGTATTTCGACATTTTCAAGAGCGAAAAAAACACGATGTTGTATGAAACTTGAAATGTTTGGTATTGGATATTGTTGATAGATCATAAGACGCCAACTAGCGCCAATGGTAAGTTTTGACTGTTCCTACAATTGTGCCTACTGACCGCTAGATGGCAATACCGGTTTCATATGCATACACCTGATAACTTTTTAACGAAAATTATACATGCAATAACATAAATGTGGAATTTAAAGTTCAGATCAAAGAGAACTAATTCGTAATTGTCATTACCAATTCAAAACCAGCGAACGTTCGTTGGAGTAAAAATTAGAAACTGTGATGTTTATTCGTTTTTTTTTTATTAAAATTAAAATTTAAATAACATGATGTGTAATGACTTGAAATTCGATCTCACCGTAATGACTTGAAATTTGCTTTGATTTATTGTCAAAGTTGCATGATGATTCGAAAAGAAATAAACATAAATCCAATACAAATGCGCAGCAATAAATGGAAAACCCGTTAGTTTTACGTACGTAAGATCATTTATTTCTGTTATAAATGTACTCTTTATTCTAGCAACATTGCAAAAATATACAAACTAATATTATATAAGTTTGGGAAGATAATCACTACCCACATTTTTTTATATTTATCAAATCGAATCTAAAGTTTAGCGCTTATTTGGTAGTTACAAAGTCCATTGAATTGTCTCAATGCCGAGCAATAGCACTTAAGATGTTGATCTAATTGATCTAGTTCATTTGGAATCGCCGAGTACTTAACAAGTTGCTTATCACCGCTAATTATTATTTGTTTTGTAATACATTTATTCGCAATCAATGAATACAGTGTGTTTCCAATGCTGTCCAGCGATAAACAGTATGGATGGACAAATCCAGCACGTTCATTCAATTTATTTTCCAAATGCATTTGTACTTTCATGAACAACTCCTTGTCCGTGAACATATTTATTGACATCTGAATGAGGAAATGGATTCGAATTTGATTATTCTGCATATTTTGTTTTAATGGACGGATGTAACATATGAGCTTTACCTGATCTCTGATTACACACACCACATTGAAGTAGCAGAAAATAAATGGAACAATTGATGCCAATAGCAAATCTGATAGTTCGCCATTCTCTACAATGTTGATAGTGTCTAAAATTTCGAGAATTTCCTTCGAGTCTTGATTGGTAGCGTTTTTACGAGTTATAAATTCTGCCGAAAATATTTGTTTCATTCGTTCAAACTCTCTATATATATGCTCTTTGGGTGTGTTTAACTTTTTTAGCATAACATAGAATGCTGGTTGATGCAACCAAAATAGACATGGATTTATATAAATTTGTAACAAAAATGATGGTAGGGTATTGCGCATTGTATGCGGAGATAAATTGTGTCCTTTCAACTTTACGGGATTGACGTACGATGCAGAATTGGGCTTTCCAAATACCAACTCCAAGGGTGCATTGGCATTGTTCGAAGAAAACTTTAGTACATTTGAATGAATTGCCAAAGAACTGTTTATATCGGACATATTGTCGGTTGGAATTTCATTCGAAAGCAGTGCATTTAATTTCTTTAAGAAGTTAACTTGGAGGCAAACCCCTTCATGAGAGAAAGAGAAAAAAAAACATTTTTTTAGTGATTTAGAAAATGTTGTGCAATTATTTCTGTGCAACAATATAATTCACCGAATTTCAGTTGATCGCGATTGCAGTTTTCGTTGATCATCGAGCGGAAGCTGAAGTAAGTAGCGACTAAATTGAATGTTGTCAGAACAATTAGCTGCTGCTGCTTGTCAACGATCTCATATGACAACTGACTTATCAGTTGTAGGCGATCTTTGGTTAGTGTTGGTGAAAATGGTTCATTCGGTGTCCAGTATATGGATCGCTCACGTTCGAAATAGTCATAAATTGACATTGGTGTTCCAAAGTTCACAAACATGCTGCCGTGACAGCTGTCCATGATTTCGAATACTTTGAATAGGCCCTTAGTCGATTCTTTTGGTTTTGGAACACCAAGCAATTCGTAGGCAAACAATTGCTCTTCAACGGGTCGATCATATGAAACACCAACCGGAACAATCAAAATATCAGATACGTTTCTCTTTATGAACGGCTCCAATATCATCGAGAAAAGACCTTTTAAGAAGATAAATTTAAAGTATTCATTAACAATTGGATAATTTTGAAAATTTACCAATTTTTGGTGTTAATGCCTTGCAACTTCTACTTCGGGTTCCTTCGATAAAGAACTCAACTCCTGAATGATATTGAGTAATCAATGTGCGAACATATTCGCGGAATACATCCCAATATATTTCATCAGTTGAAAAAGATCGGCGCATGAAAAAAGCGCCGGTATTCCTCAACATCGAGCCCATTCCGACCATAGCATGAAAATCTACGAAATACAAATCATTATTTTTTTAAAGTAACCCTTAGCCATTGATTGCTTTTTTCCTACCCATGCCTGCTGCTATAGCCTATTTTAGAAGCGAAAAAAATGAGATCCAAATTTAAGCGACAAAAATAATAAGGAAACAAGATAAAATCTGAGCTTACCGGTATTTCCAGATCATGAGCAAAGCAAATATACGACATTAATACAAAATCAGCATAACTTCGATGGCTGGGTAAATATAAAACAGGGCACCGGCTTTTTGCCAGCTCACTCTTCACTATATATATTGAATTGTAATTCACATAAACGCCTTGGGTCATTTGTTGTAAAACTTTATTCAAAGTGATTCCCAAAAAACGTATGACAGTCATATTTCGTTTAAATCCAATTTCGTCAAGCAAGTGTTTCACAATGATTCGCAATTGTGCCTTTTTCTTAGCATCGCCCCCACTATAGAATTGACATATTCGGTCAACCTCTGCACTATTCAATACAACAGCTTTCAATGTTTCCGGTGTTAAATATTTGTCACATTTGTACGGAATTAGCGGCTTCAGTTTTTTGCCCATGTCTGGCAATTCTTTGCCCTGTATTAAATTTACAAAATGTTCCATTTTTTGTTAATACATATCATTTATTTACGATAAAACAAGCTTAGCACAATGGATTTTGAGATAAGTGACACAGGATTTTGTGAAAACACGAATATACAAAGCAATTGTATGTTTTATTTCAACAGCGAAGAAGAGCAACTACACCTTCAAACGAGCATTTGCGCACGCGAGCATTTGAGAGAGTACAAAATACAGTGTATCAAGTACTTTGCTCACTTGCTCTCTATCTCTCTCTCTATCTCTCTCTCTCTCGCTCTCAACAGCAACAACGGAACAAACTACTGTCGATATAAATACCTACATTATCAAGTGTCAAAATGTGTGTATGTATTGAATCGGTGCATTATTTTGAAGTTTTTTTTATATGTGTTGAATTATTATCCGTAAATTCAGAAAACATGATGTTTTAATCGAAAAAATTGCATTAAATGGCCATAAACCAGTGTTTTTACAATTGATATTGCAAAATGACGAAATCGAATTTTCCCGTCGACGAAAAGTGGATCCATAGTTTTGCTGTAACTGATGTGTGCCTGCATCCAAAAAAATTTACTGTCTACAAAGTTACGTCCGTGGTAGGATTTTGATATATCATTAGATAACAGATTGTTGCATATTTTTGAACTTATTTTGATTTTGAAAGGTATTTCCCATCGAAATTCCTGAAGCATTGACCTGCTTAACAGTATGGAAGCGATTTAATGACATTAAGACGTTGTTAAAATTTGTCAAAAAACGACATAAAAGTGAACGCCTTAGTGGGATTGTTCCAACGCTAAGCAATCACACATTTTTCAAACGATTCGAGGCCGATGTGATTACTGAGCGTAAGCTCTTTATTATAAGATTGCTTGATTTTGTTGGACAACATCCGGTTCTGTACAAGTCGCAGGTGTTTCAAGAGTTCTTCGCTACTAGCCAAACGCTGCCACGAGATGAGTGTCTTCAATTTGAAGCAGAAGACATCATAAATGAAGACAGAGTCGATGCTGTACCAAAATTCATAGATACAGCGCACGAATCGCCAGTGCCATCAATATCATCAATCGATGAATCTATTGAATCGAGTTCAATGTCGACACCAATAATTGACTCTCCTGCTGAAAATTCAGATGATGGCTACAAGGCATCGTCTGAAAATGACGTCTTTATAAATGGTTGCATCAGAGTCCCGTTAAAAGACCTCGCAGTGTCAACTTCAAATAGGCAATATTTGAGGTACTCCGCTAGCATATTTCTTCAAACAAAGCAAAACCGCATATCATGTCTCTGTGTATTTATTTAGCAATGAATACGTATTCCGAGAACCGATTGAAACACCATGCCAGCCAAACCAAAGAAAAGACTTATCGAAATTCAAAGTATTGAGAGTGCTTGATAATGTGATGCAGGTTCAAGACTTGACTACAAAAAATTTATATATTTTGAAGGTACGACTAAGTTTTCATTTGTGTTTTGTTGTAAAATTCATTTAATCACCTATTTAAATATTTCTATCAGTCAATTGATAAAAGATTCAGTGAACCCGAGAAGTTTTATTTACCAACCAATTTTCCATTTATGGTGTCTCTGGTTGCCTATTATATTTCGGAATCGAATGTTTACTTGCTGCTCGATCAAGCGTCGTAAGCTATTCTATACACAGAAAATCAAATACATTTGTTGCTTTGATTTTTACCGTTGATAATATTTTGCAGAGGTGGGAAACTATATGACTACATACGAAAATATTCGAACAATCGTCAATCGTCGACGATAAATACTTCAGTAAGCAAATCCATACCGATCACATTTAAGTCATTGCCAGCTCAACGCATTTTCAAAAGCCATCCAATTGGGATACCAGAAACACCAATCTCTCAATTAAAAACTTCAGAAGCCAAGAACGTTGAAGAAGAAGACAATACATTTAGTTTTTATGATTTACTTCAGTCTTATTATGAAGATACACCCTTTGAAAGATCGTCAGCAGTGATAGCAATATCCAAATTGGCTGATTATACCGTCCACCGTGATAAAGAAGCTCCGCATTTTAACTTGATAGCAAACGACCTAGATGTTGATAACATTCTGAATTGTTCGCAAAAATTATTGAAATCTGTATCGTCAACGCTGAAACGAGTACAAACAACTACAGAACCAAATTTGCTGTGCAATGATATTATTGCCAAGTCGAGTGGTTCAATTGAGAGGCTGGAGGAAAATACTGACGAAAAGGAAGATATTTACTTGAATATAATATCGCCGGCCTATGATGAATCATTCACCAAAGAATCAATCAAGAGTGACTTCAAACTATTCGATATCAGCCAGTTGCCACGGGCTATCATCAAACGATGGTTCCGTGAAATCATCTTTGCCGTGAAACATCTACACGCCAATGACATCTCTTGCTTTGATCTACATCCAGATAATCTCCTCTTGGGAAAGAATGGAGAGATTTTACTTTCGTATTTTTATAGGAGGGAATTTGATCCACACATTTTTTGCGACGCAATGCATCAAACATGCTATCCCGTGGTTTACATAGCACCTGAAAGACCACTTAATGAAAAGTCAGATGTATGGAGCATTGGTGTCATCTTTTATGAGCTTCTAACTGGTTATTCATTCCAATCATGCCATCCCGATGGAATCTTATCTTATTTTGACCTTCAATATCCGGAAAATTTTGAGCTTGATTCTAGCAGCAGAGATTTAATCGAAGGGGTAAGCCATAGAATAGAGCCATTGTAACGGTATTCACCTCTTGATCTTAAGCGGTAAAAAATAGATTCGGTACTAAACAGCGATAAAGATTTTCATTCTGGTCTAATTCGCAGTCCCTGCTTTTGCCAATTTTAAACTGCTTTAACATTCTTCAACATCTCCTTTTGAATATTTGCTTTATTTTCAATTGCAGATGCTTCAAGTTGATCCAAAACATCGAATTAAACTGGATGAAATTGAAGAGCACCCTTTTTTCATAAGTATTTGACTCAACATATTCATTTAAGTATCTAGTCAATAAAAATTTAAACCGATCTAGCTAAGTCTTTCTTAGAAATCTGTTGTTTCGGCTCAAATAAATTACAATTTCAATATTCATATGAAATTTTTGAAATCTTCTTTTAATTTAAATTTGTTTTTTCCTACACTTCGCACTTTGTATTACATTTAAATCAATCGTTCGAAAAGTAAATACAATTAAACGACAACAAAACCAAACTGCATACAAATAAAATCAAATATGAGAAAAGTGTAATTTTCTTTTTATTTACGGTGTTCCAAGCGCTGGCAACCCATAATCTCTTACGCATTACGTCACTCACTGTACTGAAAATGACAAATGGATCAAATATATATTTTGTTTTGACACATACACACATTCAGACTTTCGTTGTTTTGAATAATTTTTTTTCTATTCTGCCTTTGTCAATTCAATTGGTGATTTTGACTGCGAAGAAATTAGTTTGTACTTTACATTGAATTTCAATAAACTCTCTTTAATTCAAGACAAATTATTTTGTATTCCTCAAAATTGTTGAAGTTTTTATTTAAAAAAATTATCGTAAACTGAAAGATGGAGTGGTTATTTGGAAAACGTATGACACCCGACGAGCTTCTACGAAAAAATCAGCGAGCCCTGAACAAAGCAATGCGTGATTTGGATCGTGAAAAGATGAAAATGGAGCAGCAAGAAAAGAAAGTTATTGCCGATATCAAAAAATTGGCAAAAGAAGGCCAAATGGATGCTGTGAAAATCATGGCATT
Source organism: Obolodiplosis robiniae (assembly GCA_028476595.1). Classification (NCBI taxonomy): domain Eukaryota; kingdom Metazoa; phylum Arthropoda; class Insecta; order Diptera; family Cecidomyiidae; genus Obolodiplosis; species Obolodiplosis robiniae. Next base: position 28,039,279 of record CM052015.1, on the reverse strand, counting down.
GGATTTGGTGCGAACGCGCCGCTATGTCAAAAAGTTTATGTTAATGAAGGCCAACATCCAAGCAGTCTCGTTGAAGATTCAAACGCTAAAATCACAAAACACAATGGCACAGGCGATGGCTGGCGTCACAAAGGCTATGGCTAATATGAATCGTCAATTGAATCTGCCACAAATCCAAAAAATTCTTCATGAATTCGAAAAGCAATCTGAAATCATGGACATGAAAGAGGAAATGATCAACGAACACATCGACGATGCAATGGAAGACGAGGGAGATGAAGAGGAATCAGACGCTGTTGTCTCACAAGTACTAGATGAGTTGGGTTTGCAATTGGGCGATCAATTGTCCGGACTACCACAGGTCTGTTTCCTATCTTTTGTGTTTTGACACACCTAAAACTCTTGCATTTTGAATTTTAGGCATCTGGATCATTGTCTATTGCCGCTGGAGCTAAAAAGCCACAAGCAGCAGTTGTTGGAGCTGGTGGGTCAGGTGGAGGAGCTGTAGCGGGTGGTTCGGGGAGTAATACTCCTCTAGATGCTGATGCTGATTTGCAGGCTCGTTTGGATAACTTACGACGTGAATAAAATTTGTGCTTCGTTTCAGCTCATTGTAGTTCAAACTTCATGAAATTATTTGTTTTAATGTTTCCAATAATTCTATTTCTCCGCGAAAAACACATTTTTCCGTTAAATTAACTTAGATGCCACTTACGTGTTGCTTATTTGTGAATTCGAGCATTCAGAACAAATGTATTGAAAATTAGGAACAGTAAATTATGAAAAGCATGTAGGAATTCAAAGTGCCTACCATTTATGACAAACAACTTTAAGTCGCAGATTCAAATATATGAATAAATGTAATAAAATAACAGTAAAAATATATAATTGTTCTACCATCGGATGCAAATAAGCTCATTGATGCACCAGTATCAAATGAATATAATTTTTTTTGGAATAAATGAAATGGTCTTTACCACCTGCGAATCAAATATTGCGTTCCATATATATTTCCAAATCAAATGAGGATCTTTAAAATAAATTTAGATAACCTCTTGGTTTCGGACAGAAAACTTCGAATTTCGATTTTTTCATTCTGAAAATGAACATAAAAAGAAACAAAAGAACAGCGTAAATTTTCATTGGTTTTATTTGATTCCAATTATTCAATCGTTTTCCTTCAAATATAAACCATTTATAAAACATTTTTCGTGTTTTGTTAATTATAGATATTTTGTAGTGCTGGGTCGCGTTATTCCTATTGCGTTCCTTTAGAAACGTAAACGGTGTGGGCATTGGCCAGAGCTCAAAGCAAAGTAGCTTCGAACGTATTTGAAAAGAAGTTTTTTGTCTTTGTGTTGGCTCATTGCGGTGCGAACGGCTTTGTCAACAGCAGCTTGGTCAACTTTTTTCTGTTCAGTTGGAACATAACGTTCCTTCTTGATGGCGAATACATCACCTTCACCACGGTTCTTCTCTTTCTTTTCAGCGCGCTTGAAGTAGGCGTCGTTGATATGAGCTGGAACCTTCACCTTGCTGATGTCAATACTGGTCGATGTGGAAATGACATAGCGTTGCGAGATGCGGCGCAATGGGCATTGGTTCAATGAGTATGGTCCAGTAACCAGCAACAAACCAGACTTCAACACCTGCAATTGAAACGTAAGCACATGAGAATGATACATCAGAAAATGATAAAATTAAATATATATTCCACCGAATCTTCACCATCAAAAACATTCATATTAATAAAAGCAAAATAATGTGTGGCCTACTAACCTTAAGCAAAACAACACGTTTGCCCTTATGTCTTCCGGCAAGCAAAATAACAACACGGCCCGGTCTCAAAGATTTGCGGGTATTGCGCGTGTGGTTCTTGAAAAGTTGGCGAGCTGGGCGAGCAGCAACGCGTGGTTTGGTTGGATAGTTGGATTTTGGTTTCAACAAACTGACAACACGTTCGCCACCATTTTTAGCACCATTGACTTTCTTTACAGCGGTGATAGGCTTCTTTGGTACTTTGACGACTGGTCGTTTCTTACCAGCAAAACGCCACAAAGCCTTGCGTTTATATTGTTGCGAACGGGAATACTTTAATAATCCACCGCCTAAGTCGTAGTTCAACTTTTTGACTGGCTTCTTAGCCTTTTCGCCCGATTTTGATGTAACTTTGTTAGCAGACATATTTTGCACGTGTCTTCACGACTCACCAACCAAAATGTAAAAGAACTCAAAAGCTTGGTTATGTCAATTAGTTGCACTCAGAGCCACACAACTGGCATTTGCACAACTAACTAGCAACATTCAGACAGCGTATGGCGCTACTGATGCGTGCTCGTGATTCACGCGAATTATCCGTTTGATTAAATTGGAATACTTTTATGAGAAAATGTTCAATGAAAACTATATTTGAAATCATTTTGAATCGGGAAAAAATAAAGTTATGTTTATTTCATTTAATTTGTAAGGATATATTTTTTTCTGAATATGAGATGCGATTGTTTCCATTGTCCGTAATTCAAGTTAGCGAAAAGTGAGTAAAAATGTACTGAAAACATAAAAGTATTGCAGTTCCGATTGCGCTTCAATTAAAAAGGGTAGTTCTAACTGAAGCTTTCTCAATTTTGTTTCAGTGCATTTCATTTGAATTCAACTGAATTTCAGTGCATGATGACTCGACCTATACAGCTCGGGCACAGTTCAAACAGATAGTTGTGAAGTTGCTCCATACACTATTTTGACATTTTCTCTCTCTTGACATTTAGTCTAACCTTAAAGCAAGAACCGCACGTTGTTCGTTCTCTTATCAGAATTGCTTCAGTTACACCCGCATTACATCATACATTCAAAACTAAGCGGGACATTAGTGATTGATTTAAGAAATACTGGCCAAACTCGTGTAAATTAGTGAATTACAACATTGACTCAAAATGTCATGGTTATTCGGTATAAAAAGTCAGCCACCACCACCAACTACGGGTGGAGATGACGGCGGTGATCAAAATCAGCCAGCTCCTGCTCCATTGTCAAAATCTGAACGCAGAGCGATGGAAGCCTATCGCTTTGATTCGTCGGCCTTGGAGCGTGCAGCTGAAGCTGCAAAGATTCTGGAACGATCAAGTAAATTAATATTATTTTGTTAATATAAACTTTATTTCGAAATACTCATAAATTTTGTGTCAACTTAGAACATGCCCGAGAAGCATTGGAATTGTCGAAATTACAAGAGGCAACCAAACAGCAAGAGGTTTGTATGGAAAATCATTGAAGTTTAATTTTATCATTTTTTCACACATCAATCAATTTACTTCGATCAACTACAGCTAGTCACAAAGGCCAAAGAATATGAGGCTCATTTGGAGCAGGCTCGTGTTGAGCAGAAGCGTGTCGATTACGATGAGCGCAGAAAGCTAGCATCTGAAGAAACGAAACAGCAACAATTACGTGCACAATATCAAGATCAACTGGCTAGAAAACGATATGAAGAACAATTGGCGCAACAGCAACGAGCTCAAGAGGAGAATTTGCGTAAACAAGAAGAGAGTGTTGCCAAACAAGAAGCCATGCGTCGAGCGACAATTGAACATGAAATTGAGGCAAAAGAGAAAAATAAATTGAAATTGTTGGAGCATGAGATGCGAGTCAAGGCTAAGGTTGATAGGGAAAATCGTGACTTAACTTTGGAGCAAATTCGTTTAAAAGCACAAGAGAATCGAATCACCGTTTTGGAGTCCATTAAGTATGTAATCCGTGCATAAAGTATTTGAGGGGAAAGAATCAGAGTAAAGTTGTAAATATCATTCATTCCAATTTTGCAGGACCGGAGGTTCGTTGATCGGAACTGGTGCACAAGCTTTATTAACTGACTGGGATAAAGTTTTAACGGCTGCCGGAGGTTTGTCTTTGGTTGCGCTTGGTGTGTACACTGCAAAAGGAGTAACTGGTGTAACTGCGCGATATGTTGAATCAAGACTTGGCCGCCCTTCACTCATCAATGAAACCTCACGTTTTACATTCAAGGATATGATTGCACATCCATTGAAAATGCTTAAAAAATTGAAAACTAAACCATCTGATGCCTTGCAAGGAGTTATATTGCAGCCGGCTCTAGAAGAGCGTCTCAGAGATATTGCAATTGCAACAAAGAATACAAGGCGTAATAACGGATTTTACCGTAATGTCCTTTTGCATGGTGCTCCTGGTACCGGAAAAACAATGTTCGCTCGAAAGTTGGCGGAACACTCCGGCATGGACTATGCTATCATGAGTGGCGGTGATGTTGCTCCAATGGGCAAGTCTGGCGTAACAGCAATCCACAAAGTCTTCGACTGGTCAAAGACAAGTCGACGAGGTCTATTGCTGTTCGTCGATGAAGCCGATGCATTTTTGCGAAAACGCTCATCCGAACACATATCAGAAGATTTACGAGCAGCTTTAAATGCTTTCCTCTTTCGTACCGGTGAGCAAAATGAAAAGTTTATGTTAGTTTTGGCGAGCAACACACCTGAACAATTCGATTATGCTTTGAACGATCGTCTCGACGAAGTTGTCGAGTTCTTATTGCCCGGTTTGGAGGAACGCGAACGATTAGTTCGTTTGTACTTCGATAAATTCGTTTTGCAACCAGCTTCCGAAGGTTTAAAGTAAGTTGATTCCATCGAAATTTATGATTCTTCATTCCAAAACTTGCTATACAAATATCATTTTGGTGCTTCCATGTATAATCGTTTATTTAGACGTTTCAAAGTAGATGAATTTGACTACGGAGCCGTGTGTAGTAAAATGGCGAAATTGTGTGAAGGAATGTCAGGTCGTGAGATTTCAAAACTTGGTGTTTCATGGCAGGCAGCTGTCTATGCATCGGAAGAAGGCGTTTTAACTGAAAAAATGGTTCTTGATCGATGCCACAGAGCTGTGCATCAACACAAACAAAAGGTAATGATTCATTGGAATGCTTGTGGCATTTGAAGAAATTTATCATGAAATTTGTATTTTTCCAGATGGCTTGGTTGTCTGAGCAAGAAAAGTTAGATCACAAATCAATAACTAGCGGGAAGCCATTCATCATTTAAACATAGCCAGTGAACACATTTAACTAGATTTAGTTGGACAAATGATTCCTTCTTGATGTACAAGAAATAAATCCTTTTTTGATAATAATAAGCACATAGCGGGACTACTCAACACACTTTTAAATAAATTAGATAATATTAGAATGAACTGACATAAATTCCATGCATTTATTGGAATTGTTGCTTTCATTTGAATTCTGAAATGCACCAAAAATCTTCGAAATCATTAAAATAAAAGGAGAGCTCACAGAGGAAGCGTTGTTGAAACAAATGACTTATTCAATTTTTTGGCTTTTATTTTTCTTTTAAACAACTAGTACATAATATTTCTATTGATTCAATGTTACTGCAATTTTTTCTACATCTTCATCAGCTGAAACAATTTTGTGCTGATTTCTTCTTTGATCGGCATCTTCTTTAGCCTTATGTTTGCCGCGCAAAATAGCTTCCTTAAACAGTTTGCAATAGAACTCAATGGACACTTGGCTATCGTCATTACCGGGAATTGGGTATGTGATTAAACTTGGATTGCAATTTGAGTCCACCACACCAATGGTTGGAATCATCATTTTAGCTGATTCTGTAATTCCGTCGTGTGGCAACAGCACATCATTCAATGTATTCAGAAAAATGCACAGGTCCGGCAGACGAGTCACTTCTCTGAATTGCATGACGGAATTCGTGAAGAGCCCTTTGCGCCAATTGCGAGCGTGTGCAAATTCACCACAATCTTTGGCTGTATTTTCAATCAAATTCGTGCATTGTGGATTGCGGCCTATGAACAAGATTAAGCCATCACGATACGCAATATGAGCTGCAAAATTTAAAGCTTTCCGCAAGTACAGCGCAGTTTGGTCCAAATCGAATATGATGTGGCCCATTCGCTTTCCAAATATGTATGGTATCATTCGATTGTCTAACGTTCCCTCTCTGTGACCAAAGTGAATTCGGGCATTAAACAATTCGGTGACCGTGAACAAATTATGAATATTAAAATGGTCAGCTTGCATCAAATTTTGATGTTCAGGAAGGTTTGCAGCTAGAATTTAAGCAAACATTTTTTGAATTGGCAACAATATTATTTTATATCGATAGTTGGAGTACCTTTCAATTCATCTTGCACTTGCTTTAGATTTTCTGGCACTTGCAATGGTACCTTGTCTGTTCGAGGTGTGAATCCTCTGTGTTTAAGAATCTTCGTCCGAATTTGAGACCTTGTTGGATTGAAAACTAAAATGAAACATAGACGAAGTTAGTGAGATCAAAATTCCGAATAGCAATAAGAGAACAAGCTGCATACTTACAATTTGATAATAATTTCGACATATTTTTCAAATTAAGATTTTATTTTAGATATTGAGAAAAAGGCGAGTTTCAAACTGTGGATGGTAACATAACCTCAATTTTTTGACATTGCGCATTGATGCTATTTGACAATCCAACTGAAATGTTTGTCTAACGTGACAATACCCCAGTGACAAAGAATTGAAGATGCACATTTGAAGTACTTGAAGCGATAGAGAACGATATAATGAAGCATATAAAATTTTATTTCAATCACGAAGAAAATAGGTTGATACAATTTTGCGCCATTTTCGAGATTTCACCTTTTATTTATCTCTTTTCAATTATTTGACTGTGAAATCTGAACACGTTTCAATGCTACTGCTACTGCATCACAATGCCATTAGTATGGAAACGAAATTCGCGCTCGCACTATTAAAATACTAGCATCACATTATTTCGTACAATAATTTGCGGTCCGAAAAAAACATCCATATCGTGTTCAATTTGCCACTCGTGGTAATTGGTTTCTGGAGAACTGGAAACAAGAGACAAGATCATTTAAACATTTCATATATACAAGACGGGTTGAACAAAATCACGGAATTTTTCAAATGTATGATTGGAGTGATTTCTTAATGGAAAGTTCAAAATGACCTGATTGGAACAAAATTTAATAAACTCGATAAGAAGATGGTAAAATAATATGTTCAAATCATGCAACACCGCAAAGGAAGAATTCGAACAGCGTTTGATTCATCGTTGAATTCTCATCAACCGGCTCTTTTGGCAAAAGAAAGCTCGTTTGGCAAAGCTGACCATTGCATTTGAATCCATTTTTTTAATTTAACATTTAAATTTTAGCCATCAAAACGGAACAGGCATATTCAATCATATTCTCGAGCAACGCATCTTAAAAGAATAAATTGGTCAAGAATTCCACAATCTCAACCTAAACGGTCGATGGTCATACCACAAGTTAAACAAGTGAAGGATCTGTTTCATGGTTGACAAAGTAATATTTAATTTTGAGATATTTTTGATCGATAATGTGTGTTTTTTTGGTCCATCATTTTCCATATGAAGATTGCAAGTAGCTCTCAAACGGGCACAGATAAAATAGAAATACCAAAAGTATTTTTATGTCACTTGCATTTATGATTTTGATTGTCATGGAATTTTTTTCCTTGATAGACTTTCCAAGAATAAAAGAATGCTCCAGGTAAATGTTTAACGACCGCACCGATGTTCAATAATTTCAATGATTCGAAGGTATCTGCGAACTTCGAAGCGTAGACCATGGATTCAGTCAGACAAAAGTGTTCCATCGGCTGGACGAAGCGATTCCTTTCAACGAAATTCTGGTTTTAGCAGAATCTGACCTTTGGCAGCATCTAAAATTTAGAATTTTCAAGAATATTTTTGTCTACCATCTGTCAAATAAACTGAAAATAAATCTATTATTCTTTGACAGATAAGAAAATAACATGATGTTTTTAAAATATCGCAAGAATTCACGAAAATACGGTTGAAATATGAAAATATCAGTGGCGGATTCAGAGGGGGGTTTTGGGGGGTTCTAGGCCCACAAATACCTATCTACATGATTTCGCTCTCATGTGTTCTTTTCAGTACATTGTTTGGTATTTTAATGACTTTTCTTATGAACACGCCTGATAAGCAATTGTCTTTCCAAATTTCTGAACTTTTCTCGGCGTTTTCCTCATTTATGCACCAAAATAAGCTGGTCTGAAAAATATATGCATTCGAGGGCTAGAAGATTTTGAAAATCTCCACAAATCAATATACTTCGATTAAAGCATCAATGAATTTAAAGTAAAAACCTAGCTGCTACACATAGTCTGTCTTAATTTCAAACGGCATTATTGGTGTTCAACCCTTCACAGCGGACCCTTGAACAATTCCTACATATATGTATGTATCATTCAATATTGATAAAGTGGTATTGCCGTTTACTGGGAACAAACATACAGGGTGGGCCATATTAGCTGTCGGTTTTTATCCAAGCAACAACAACTAATGTTATGCATACATTTGACACGCACACGTCTGTCTCACTTCATTTGGATATTTGACATTAAAAAAGTAAACAAACAATCATTCTCAATTTCACAATAAAATGAAATATTAAATGTTGATTCCCGTTCGTTTATGCAAATTCAAATTTTATAAGTGACAAAAATGTTTGCATTTTTGAGGCGAGGCTTATGGGAGAAATGTGCGTAATAACACAAACTGAGATATTGTTTTGCTGCCGTAAAGGGCTGAGCCGAGCGGAGTCAGCTAGCCCAGCTCGACTCATCACTATTCGGCAGCTTATTTCAAACACTGTATTGAATTTATACATCGGAATATTGAAAAAAAAAATAATGCTGTGCGACAAGCGGATGTATAGTGTATACTCAATTTACCGGTGGACTCCGAATTTTGACTGTTTGATATTTGGAATTAATTCTACATAAAATCTACCTAAATCTACCTCAATTCCGGAAAGAGTCAACCGGTCTAGCTTCCGAGCTAATTGTGGTTGAATTTTTTGGCATCTTCAAAATACCGACAACGATGCGATCTAGTGACCACATAAAGTTGAAAGTAAAGGGTTTAGTTTCAGAAAAGTCTACTCAAAACTAACGATCCGAATGAATTTCGAGTCACTGAGAATTCCTGAAATCCCTTCGAATCGCATACATTGAAAAATTCGAGTATTATGAAGCAAGTAACACCTATGTACTAAGTAATCTTTAGTAAATGTATGCCCTGTAATTTTTTGCGGCACTGAAAAAGGACTCAAAGGGACATCGTGTAAAATGTAGGAAAAAATCTCGAAGCTTTCCAAAAAAAAATATCAAAGAAAAGTCAAAGGTTCAAAGCCTTTAGCATGCATATCAAGCTATTTTTCACATTATAATGTAAATAATCGAATTCTCGATCTGTGGGCGAAAAATGCGTAAATGTTCACTTAATTCTACAATTTTCATATTTGATATGAAATTTCAAATGTCAGAGGAGTTCTTGTTGCAGCACACAAAATGATCACCTCTTTTTTACATATAAAATAAAGCGTTCGTAAATTGGCATCCAAAGTGATCAGTCGCATTTGATTTAATACACAACATTGGCGACAACTGCGAAGACACGAATTTTGTTCATCTTAAGTTGAATTTCAACTTTCAAATTCATTTAAATCGTCAAATTTCGTCGTAAATCTAAATTGTAAGTCGTAAGTAAGTATGCAACAACAACACCAACAAAATGCCGAACGAATCAACGCCAATAACTACAGCAACCACACTGCTTCACACAAGCAACATAGCGGAATTTTCGCCGGATAATGAAACGTGGGCGGTATGAAAAGAGAGACTGGAGATCCATTTTTGTGAAATTAATTGCACCGAGGAAAACCAAAAGAAAGCCATTTTACTGAATTCAATAGGATCGACACCGTACAATTTGTTACACGTCGTATGCAGTCGAGACCAAACGTCATCGAAAACATACAAAGATCTATGCAGAACATTGAATGAACACTACACACCACCGACAATTGTGTTCATGGAACGGCCAAATTTCAACTCAGCGACAAAGCTTGAAGACGAGACGGTATCTCAATGGTTTGGACGCGTAAAACTATTGGCTTTGAACTGTAAATTTGGTGATCATTTACGTAGGTTGCACACAAACGAATGCGAATCACTAAGAAAAAGAAATCGTTTTCGGTTGAAACTCTTTTATTGTTTTTCAAAGTACTCTCCAAGATGATTGATACACTTTTGCATTCGCTCAAACCAATTAGAGAAGCATTTGTGCCACTCCGAAATGGGTGTCTCCAAAACGTGTGTTTTGAACGCATCAACAGCTTCTTCGGGCGTCAAAAATCGCACACCACGCAGTTTTTTCTTCACGCTCGGGAACAAATAAAAATCATTGGATGCCAAATCGGGACTGTACGGCGGTTGGCCCATCAATTCGATGTTTTGAGTACTCAAATAGTCGCTTGTTTGATGCGATGTGTGAGAGCTCGCATTATCGTGATGAAGGATAATTTTTCTCTTTGCGTTGTTTTTTCTTAATTTGCCAAATACTTCTGGCAAACAAATGGTTGTGTACCATTCAGAATTGACCGTTTTACGTTGCTCTAATAAGTCACATGACGATCTTGCATTATCAGTTTCTGCACAGCAACGATGTTTTTTTGAATAACAACCGATTTTGGACGACTTCCCTTAACATCGTCTTTGAGCGAATGACGGCCACGCTTGAATTCATTGAACCACCGATATACAGTGGCACGGTGTGGGGTTTTATTGCCAAATATCGAGGCAAGTTTGTCGGCGCACTGTTGTTGAGATAATCCAAATTGAAAATCGTACAAAATGAAAGCACGAAAATGTTCACGAGTTAATTCCATTTTTTGGCCGAGGAAAAATTTTCGGATTGTTGTAAACAAGACAAATTGCGTCTTTAGCACCAAACACTGAGGAGACGTTTTACTTATAAAATGTCAAACTTTACGATGACACTGTCAGATTAGCGTCTGGCAATACGGGAGTTACCCATTCGCATTCGTTTGTGTGCACCCCACGTAGATGCTAATATCCTCGACAAATTTGTTATTGGATTACCGGATAAATTATTTGATAAATTGTGTGAGGAAAGCGAATCGATAACACCCAATGAAGCATTGAAGAAGGCACTAATTTGGGAAGTGAAATACACCAGGAGATCGAACGAAATAGCCGAATCAAGTGTGAATTTCATAAAAACACGTGGTAATACCAATCAACGGAAAGGTGACAAAAACGCGGAGATGAACAACAACAACAACAACAACACGAACAAACGGGAGAAGAAGAACGCGTTTTCACATTGTGGTTGGCGTAATCATCGCTCGGATAGCTGTAAATTCAAGAACAGTACGTGCCATTCTTGCTCACGAGTCGGGCACATAGCTTCTATTTGCCGTGAGAAGAATAAGAAAAATATCAATTACATTTTTAATTCAAATACTGATTGTAACCAAGTGGAAGCAGTTTCCAATTCAACATCATCGGGGCCGTGCCACATTCCGTATGATGGTCGCAGAATCGACAAGATTTTGGGTGAGTATGATGCATTTATTAATACGTATCGGGGCACCACGAAGAAAATTACAATTGTTGTTTCTGACACACAATCACCACCATATTTTCTTGGGCATTTTTCAATTCAAATTGACCGTAATCGCGATTCAAGTAGATTACACTAAGGCTGTACTTACAGATAAGATTAAGAGCGAGTTTTCACGAGTTTTTAGCGATGAGTTAGGCTTATATAAGTTGCATAAAGTTTCTTTGCAAATTGATAAAAATGCCAAGCCAGTATTTTTCAAGCCGCGCCCCGTTCCATTTGCCTGGAGGAACAAAATTGAAACTCAACTGCGTGATTTGATTAAGAAAGATGTTTTGGAAGTCGTTCAATTATCAGATTGGGGTACAACATTAGTACCGCTTCTCAAACCAATTGATGATTTATGCATTTGTATTGACGAAATTTTTGCAGCGCTGGAGGGTGGTGAACTCTTCACAAAATTAGATATGTCAAACGCTTACAATCAGTTATTACTGGATGAGGCTTCTCAATTAATTTGCACTTGGAGCACACATCGGCGTGTTGAAAATGAAAAGATTACCTTCTGGCGTTAAACCCGCCGCTGCAATATTTCAGAAAACCATTGAAAATTTGTTACGTGGGATTGCAGGTGTGGTAATTTACCAAGATGATATCACCGTCACAGGCAAAAAAATCCAAGAGCATTTAAAAAATTAAATGTGAATAAATGTTCATTTTTCCAAGAGAAAATTTCGTATCTGAGTTTTACCATAGATAAAACTGGCTTATCCAAAAACAGTGAGCGTGTCGAGAGCATTATTAACGCACCAAAACCATCCAATGTCCATGAGATGAGAGCATTTATTGCAATGGTAAATTATTATTCAAAATTTGTTGATCAATTTGCTAGAATTATTTATTTAACACGTGGTTTGAAAAGTCCCGAGGCTAACTAAGAAAAATAAATTTTTTAGGCAAAATTCGAATTTATTCATCAAGATAGTCTCCTTTGAGGGCGATACAATAAGTCCAGCGTTTCTCTAACATTTCGATACCCTTTTTATAGTACGATTTGTCAAGATCCTCAAAATAAGCTTCAGTTTCGGCAATAACTTCTTCATTTGACCCAAATCTTTTTCCACGGAGCATTTTCTTGAGATCTTTGAACAGATAATAGTCGCTGGGGGCCAGATCTGGAGAATACGGTGGATGGGGAAGCAATTCGAAGTGCAATTCACACAATTTTTCCATTGTTACGAATGACTTGTGACACGGTGCATTGTCTTGGTGAAAGAGGACTTTTTTCTTCTGCATTTGAGGCCGTTTTTCTGCGATTTCTTTCTTCAAACGTTCCAATAACGCCATATAATATTCGCTATTGATGGTTTTTCCCTTTTCAAGGTAGTCAACGAATATTATACCATGCGCATCCCAAAATACAGACGCCATAACCTTTCCAGCCGACTGTTGCGTCTTTGGTCGCTTTGATCGGCTTTCACCCCTCTCTTTCCACTCAGCAGACTGTCGATTTGATTCCGGTGTGTACTGGTGAATCCATGTTTCATCCATTGTCACATACCGACGTAAAAAGTCCTGTTTATTGCGCTTGAACATTTCCAAACAGCGCTCCGAATCATCAACACGTTGTTGTTTTTGGTCCGGTGTGAGAAAACGCGGCACCCATTTCGAAAATAGCTTTCTCATACCTAAATGTTCATGTAAAATATGATGTACACGTTCCGTTGATATCTTTACGATGTCAGCAATCTCACGCAATTTCAGCTTACGATCACTTCGAACAATTTTCAGGATTTTTTGGATGTTTTCTGGAGTAACTGCCTCATTTGGACGACCAGAGCGTTCAGCATCATCGGTGTCTGTACGGCCACGTTTGAAGTCAGCAAACCATCGTTCCACTGTTGCTTTCGATGGAGCAGAGTCCGGATAACATTTATCAAGCCAAGATTTTGCTGTGACGGTATTTTTTCCCATCAAAAAACAATGATAAATCAACACACGAAATTGCTTTGAATCCATTTTTTTGAAAATATCACACTAAATGCTTCACTAAAACCACTGTTTACTTGTGAACTAAACGTCAGATTGTCATGAAATTTTGACAGGCGTCGTTTGAAAGATTGTACTTTCTAGAAATAATAAGGATTTTATAATATTGACGCCATCTAGGTGTCAGCCTCGGGACTTTTCAATCCAGGTGTTATTTATTTATACAAGTATTATACAACAATACACCGCCAAAGACTGGCTGTTTTTATTCATTTTTAAGTAATAAAATATCTGACAGGGAAAAGGTAAGGGTCATCAATCGACTATATCGGATCTCACCACCATTAAAACCTGTATCATTTCTTTTAGAAAAATCCATTCAGACATTGCAAGGTTGAATGATTGAAAATACAATATGTATAAATATTACATTCGATAACTATGTTAAAAATATCACATAATCACAATATCACAATATAAACAATGCTGATGAAATTCAAAAAGAAATGGTTTAATTACAATCATTGGATTTGTTGTTTCAATCTAAGATTCAATTTATCACAGGCAACTAATTGAGATTTAAAATTTGCACGAGTAGCAGATTCTTTAAACAGTTCAGCAAAGAAGTTTGCAAGTTTACACATCTGATTTATTGGTGCCGTATGTTCACTAATAAGCAGGGATGATATAAATATGCACGTAAAATTCAATTATATGCGCATTAAAATAAAAAAAAATGCACGGAAAAATGACAAAATATGCACGATAATATGCACAAAAAATCGACAAAATATGCAAGAAAACTGAAAAAATATGTAAAATATGCAAGAAAAAAACGTTGATTTCTTTGCCAAAATTATAAAAATATAGTTTTATTGCCTATATTTGAGTGGAACAGTTTCATATTTTGGCGTTTAAATTTTGAAAAATGTAGGGAAAATTGATTATTCTTCGAGTAATAATTTTAAAAGATCATCAAAAACCGAAAATGTGACTTCTTCACGAAAAATTGCAAACTTAATTTTAAATGTTGGATTGTCGTCATGTTCATTAAGACATTCAAACGAAATTTGATCGGAATAAATATTGCGAATTTCCTAACTATGAAAAGAGTTGGAAATGTATTCACTTTGATTAACTCAACGATTATAAAATATAATGTTGTTTCAAATTCTCAAATAAGAATGATTTTCTTTGATCAGTGAATATAGTTTTGCGTTTTGGGATATCGTAATAAATTTTGTTTATGATGATAATTATTATGATGAATATCGTTATTAGGATTGGATACTAATAACATTATTATGATTTTATTAACTTATCATAATAAATTCCTAATAATGTTATCAGAACTACAGTACAGGCCAAAAATATGGATACAGCAAGAAAAATTCAATTTTTTGCCTTTATAACGAAATCAGATGACTTAATCTACATTTTGAAGGCACATATGTTTACGAATTCACTTCTAGTGACTATTCTATATTCATTTTGTATAAATTAAATGACTTTTACAAATCAAAATTGAGAAAATTCTATTTAAGATTTTCTTTAAAATGGCCACCTCTGGCTTTGATGAGTACAGCGCATATTTTGGGCAATCTTTCAACAAGATTATGCAGTGTTTCCACTTGTATGTTTTGCCAAGAATCTTTCAGACATTCCCAGAGATGTACAAGGCTTTTTGGTCGCAAATATTTCACACGGCGATCGAGTTCGTCCCACAGAAGTTCGATTGGGTTGATATCTGGTGATTGTGGTGGGCATTCCATGACTTGAAGCACACCAAGGTCTTGTTTATTTTGTAAATAAGTGGAGCACAATCCAGAAGTGTGTTTTGGATCATTATCCTGCTGGAAAATAAATCCACGCCCAATCAATTGCTTTCCAGATGGAATCGCATGGCATTGAAAAGTGCTGTGGTATGACTCTTTTGTCATTTTTCCATCAATTTACTTGAGTTGGCCGACTCCATCATACGAAAAACAGCCCCAAACCATCACAGAACCGCCGCCGTGTTTTATAGTTGGCGCAATACAATCGGAATTGAGCCGTTCACCTGTTTTTCTACGGACGAATTGACGCCGATTACTGCCAAAAAGTTGAAATTTTGACTCATCTGACCAAAGCACTGATTTCCATTGAGCAATCGACCAATCTTTGTGTTCTTGGACAAATTTTAAACGTTTCCGTTTGTTTATCGGTCCAAGAGTGGTTTTTTCGCAGCTATTCGTCCAACCATTCCATTTTCTCGCAGTCGCCGTTTGACAGCATTCAAGGAAATTGGAGCGGCCAATGTTTGATTGATTTCAGCTCGAATATCTGACGCTGATTTGAATCGGTTTGCCTTGGAAATCAATAAAATATGGTTGTCATCTCTCTTAGATGTCTTTCGTGGTCGTCCGCGTTCAGCTCTGTTCATGTTACTGCCAGTTTCAATGAATCTTTTCCAACATTTCTGCACACCACTCCTCGAAATTTTTAATGTTATATATATTATACGCAAAAATGAAATGAAACGAAAAATGCAAAATATGCACGATCAGCTAAAAAATCCTAGAAATATGCACGTGCATATGCAACATGCATTTGCATATTTATATCAGCCCTGCTAATAAGTGATAGATTTTTTATTCTAAAAGTCTCCACCGACGATTCACGAAGATTGAATGGGTTTGAATGAAGCGCAATATCGTTTTTTATTTGTGAACATGGGGTAATGTCTTTCAATACGTCGTAGAAAAACAGCAAAGATGCATTAATACGCTTCCTTTCAAATTTCATCATTTTCAAATTTTCGAGTCTAAATTCATATGAAGAAATATGATAGTTGTTTTCGGCAGATAGATATTCTCTCAATGCTGTAAATTGCTTTTGCACCGATTCAATTAAGTCTATCGATATCGAATGATATGGTAACCATACGACACAACAGTATTCAAGCAATGATTTAATTAGAGTGTTATATAATGTCTTGAGCGTATTCAGATTTCTTATGTCAAAGCAAAAGCGTTTGATAAATCCAAGTGTAGATTTTGCTTTAGACACTATCATATTTATGTGGTTATTAAAGTTCAATTTCGAATTTACAATAACACCAAGGTCCTTTTGCTCTTTAACTCTTTCAAACACGTGATCCCCATAATGGTAGTTTCCAATAATGATGTTCGATTGTTGTTTGTTGGTAATTGACATCACTGAACACTTGTTTAAGTTTAGGTGTAAATCGTTTGCGATACATTATTGCCTCAATTTATCGATAGCACGTTGAAGCTTCAATGTGTCCATAGCGGAATTGATTGCAGCTGCAATTTTAAGATCATCAGCAAACAAAGATATAAACACATCAATATCCAATTCCTCAACTATGTCGTTGATAAATAGTAAAAAAAGTGACTTCCTTGAGGCACACCCGATATCAGTTAGTTTAATATTCACGAGTTTCTCGAAAAATTTAGCTATAGTTGGTAGTTTAGCTATGCAGCGATAGTTTTCAACATTTGATCTAGATCCCTTTTTAGAGATTGGATTCACGCTGTAACTCTTCCACTGAGATGGAAACAATCCGAGAGTTAGTGATTCGTTGAATATGATGTGAAGTGGTATGCACAAAAAGGCTGCACAATTTTTCAGCAATAATGGATGAAAACCATCAGGTCCCGTTCCTTTCGATATATCAATTTTCATAAGCTCGTCGAATACAAATGCTTCTTCCAACAGGAATAAATCATTAGTTCCTCCAATGGTGGTAACTCGATTGGGTTGTAAGCCATTCCTATTAAATTCAAAATTTTTGTTGAAAAATGTTGCAAAAAGATCAGCTTGAACTTGAATATTAGTCGTTGATGTATCACCATAATGAAGATTTTTCGGTATATTATCAGTTGTCCTCCTTGAATTAATAATACGCCAGAATGATTTTGAGTCTGATCGAACAGTAGAAGCCAAATTATTGATGTAGTCATCATAGAGTTTTGTATTCAATGAATCAAACGCAGCGAATGCTGCATCAAACGAACGTCTGTCACCCGAGATTTTGAAATTCTTCCATTCCTTATTTCTCTTGTTTTTTAGGTTGCGTAGTTGAGCATTGCTCCATGGACACTTTACATTACGTTTAATGGTATTCTTTGGTATAAACCGCTCTATTGCTGTCGTTAATGAATTAACAAGCACAGTCACCTTATCGTCCAGAGATAGATGACGACTAATAAGTTGATTTTCCAAGCATAAAGATGACAAATACTGATTCAAGCCAAAATAGTCTCCTCTTTTATAGTTAAATGTGTCGGTATTTGGCTCAGATGAAGCAACATTGAAATGCCATTCAAATGTGAGCAAAATCGGTTGATGAAGATCCTCTAATTTGACTAACGGAGGCGGTCAAAAAATTGTTAGATTTTCGTGGTCGTTCGTAAATACAAGATCTAATAGTCTACCCATTGAATTACGAATATTATTGACTTGAAACAATCCAAGCTCACTTATTGTACCAATAAATTCAGCTGCATGTGAAGGTTCTATTTGCTCTGGCAGGAGAATATTAGAATCATCATCCGCGATCCACGACACATTTGACATATTGAAATCACCAGTCAATATAAAAATATCCGATGGACGGCATGATGAATGTATTGATTTTATGGCATTAAGATGAGATTGATAAGTTTCGTTTGACGACATTGGTGGAATATACGAGTTAAAAATAAATACATTTGTATGCTTATTCAACGTTAATTTAACACAAACGCATTCAATTGATGATGCGTTGAAAATAGATACTTCTGAACAGATGAAATGAGATCGGACAGCTACCAGAACTCCTCCTCCACGTTCAAAAATTGAATCAGTTTGATCCCTATCTTTACGAAAAACGTTAAATGATGTATCAAAATATTCTGATGAAGCGATTCCATCAGTTAAACAGGTTTCAGTCAATGTGAAGATATCATATTCTGACAAAGATGAGTTGCGATACACTTCCTTTGATTTCGTTCTCATACCACGCATATTCGAGGAGTAGATATTGATTTCCAATAAGTCCAGATGATTGATATTAATGTGGCCTGGAAAATTGGTAGGCGAAGTATTGTGTATATACGCATTCAGTTTTGTTTCATTTGAATTGATTGCAGACGAATGATCACTTAGATGATGATGCGATTTTTCGGTGAAGTTGTCGGTGTTTCTATCGGTGTTTTGTTGGGCATTTTGTTCGGTGTTTTGTTCGATTGTGATTTCGACGAGGTCATTGACCCTGCGGTGCTGGCCGGTAGTTGTGATTCGTTTGTTTCCATTAAATCCGTTGCGGTCGAGTTGCGTCTGTTGTTCGAATTCAAGCTCGGAAAAAAATCACCTAAAATTTTGTTTTGCAGAAACTCTCGGACGAAAACGTTCTCTGGCCAGGTATCCGGAGCAGACAAAACATTAAAATCGGCTTCATTGACTCCGATTTTAAACGAAACGAATTTCAACGTATTGACATCCTTGTCCTTTTTCACCAATTTGTGTACATTGCACATCGACTTGTCACTTACCAATCTATTCAGCACAATGTATTTTATGATTTCTTCCGTGGTGGACATTGGATCAAAACCGGAAGCCCAAATTGCTCTGTGGAACACCGGTCTCTCGACGCGTTTCGGATTTGCTACGATATTTTGGCCAGTGACAGACGATTTTGTGCCCATTTTTGGCTTTGGAGCTTCAAATTTCGAGACATTGATCTTCGGAGCGAGGAATTTCGGTGAGTCGGAACCTTGACGTTTGGCCGATTGAGGCTGTGAGCCAATGCGCAATGTGTCTGCGAATGATTTGGTCGGGGTGTGCGCAAAATATGATTTCGAAGCATGAGCGAGTGAAATGTTTCGCGAAACAATTTTCTTCTGTACCGAATCACCTCGAGTAATTGACTTTTGGGCCAAAAATTGCGTGTCTTCGTGTATTTCGTTTGTTTTCCCAGTCAATTTCGAAATCATACTTTTGATTGTGGTTTATTCAGATAAAATTGACGGTGGTTCGGCACGTCCGACACTAATTTTCAATGGTGGAAGCGAGAAAGTGTGAATGAAGTGAATGAGTTATAGATAATGTAGTGCTTACTTGTATGCGAGTGATTGAATGGTAAATGTGATGCGTGTGGGTGAATGCGTATGGTTATGTGAATGCGATTGCGAATGCGAATGCGAATGCGAGTGCGAATGCGAATGCGAATGCGAGTGCGAGTGCGAATGCGATTGTGAATGCGAATGCGAATACGAGGGTAGAATAATCTCTGCCTGTATGATACCTGTGGAAAATAGAAGTGGTGATTGGTTTTTTATCCACAGTCGGACGGCAGGCGATTACCGTGTTAAAAGTAGAGATGGAATGAGTCCACCTCAATACAAGCACGGCAGAAATATTCCACCTGTGCAATGAAAAATACGAGTGGAAATAGTCCACTTCGTATTTGATGCAAAATGAAAGAGCTAGTTTTCTTACCAATTGCTGGTTTAGAAAGGCTGATTTTATTGAAATTTCGTGAGCCTCTTATTATCTATGCCAGTACGTTGCGTTGGCGAATTATAGATCAATTAACATGAAATCCGATAGATAGAACGAGCATTTTGAAGAAGTGATGTGTAATGGCAGATGTGACAAAAGTTTCTCTTAAGAACCGTATATTCGCATCATGGTCTCCAAATTGCTTGATCTGAACATTAGTGAAGAATGATTTAACTTAGACTACCTGTATAACTACTGCGGCGCGGATGGACAAGGCGCGGGCAAGAACATGACTTTTTTTGACGATGGTTACTTGTGACGCGGGTTCGATCCTGACCTTATATATTTTTTTTTTTTTATTTATCGTGCGGAACCATACTCCCGGGCGTTGAGCGATCCAGCTCAAGACTTCCTTCCTGATAATTGTCCAGAATTGGCAGCAAACTGAGTTTATGTATGGGGCGCTGAAGTGTTTTCCTTCTGCATTCAATTTCGACTGCGCGAACTAGGCCGTCTGGACCGGGATGGACCTTTGTGACTCGTCCTAATGACCACATTGTTGGAGGCTCGTTGTCTTCGCTCACGAGAACTATTTGTCCCACTCGGACGTTAGGTTGTGGTTTCATCAATTTTTTTCGTTTTTGTAATGTCTGTATATATTCGCGTGACCATAATTTCCAGAAGTCCGTTAGCAGTCGTTGCAAGTATTGGTACTGATTCAGGCGATTTAGTGGTATTTCTGCTAAACTCGGTTCTGGTAGAGTGGTTAATGCTCTAAATACCAAAAAATGGCCTGGTGTCAATGCTTCGTATTCTTCTGGGTTCGATGGTACTGACCATAGTGGTCGTGAGTTTATAATGGCCTCAATCTCAATGGTGAGTGTGTTGAAGTCTTCGAAGCATAGTCTGACGTTGCCAAGGACTCTTTTTAAATGATGTTTAAAAAGCTTGACTCCGCTTTCCCAACCGCCAAAATGCGGAGCTCGAGCGGGAATGAATGACCAATTGATTTTATTTTGTAATAACAATTGACGCATAGCTCCGTCATTTTGTTCAAGAGCTTGCTCGAGAGGCATGCGGATTTCTCGGTCAGCACCGACAAAATTGGTACCGTTATCTGAGAACATCTTGTTAGGTACACCTCTTCGACCAATAAATCGTTTCAGTGCCTTCAAAAATTGAGTGGTGGATAAATCGCTCACAAGTTCTAAATGTATTGCACGCGTAGTCAGGCAAATGAATAAAGCCACATACGCCTTGATGTATGGAGCATTCTTTCGTTGTGATAATTTAACTTCGAAATATCCCGCATAATCTACTCCAACAAATGTGAATGGGATTGCCTGTTGAAGGCGATAGGCTGGTAGATTCCCCATTTTTTGGCTCAGCAAACTTTTTCTGAATCGGAAGCACGTAATACACTTGTGAATTGCGGATGTAACCGTGATTCGACCGTTTACGATCCAGAAGCGTTGTCGGAGGTGCTGCAACGTCAACGCCAACCCACCATGCATCCTTTGTTCGTGTGATTTTCGAATTAGAATCCTCGAGAAACGATGTTTCGGTGGTAGGATGATTTGATGCCTTTCGTCTTCTGATAGGGCGGCTTGCTGGATGCGTCCCCCCACTCGCATTATTCCGTGCTTGTCCAAAAATGGATCCAGATTTTGAATTGAGCTCTTGGTTGAGAGGATTCCCTTTCCCTGCAACTGTGAGAATTCTGCTGGAAATGATTCGTTCTGAACTATTTTAATAAGCCGTAGTTCGGATGTGTTCAATTCGTGTGGTTCAATTGGATGGGAAAGTTTCATGTTTCCTCGTACCCTTTTACTCCATCTTAAGCATAATGCGGTTACACGAACTGATTTTTTGTAATCAGAAAATCGTGTGATTAGTGGATTCAGTTCGGCAATCTGTGCGTGAGCAATCGTTGACACCTGGCGTTTTTCTTCGCGGCTCCAAGCAGAATGCGGTTCAGGAATAACGCGACTGGGCCATTTTTCTTCGTTGTGCATGAGAAAATCTGGGCCGTGCCACCAAAGATCGGCCGTATCCAGTGTTTCTCGACTTATACCGCGTGAAGCGCAATCGGCAGGGTTTTTAGCTGATTCAACGTGACGCCAACTATTGGATGGTAATATCTCTTGAATTTCTGCGACTCGATGAGCCACGTAGGTCTTCCAGCGGCCGGGATGACCTGCCAGCCAGTGTAGAACGATTGCTGAATCAGTCCAAGCTACTTGTTGAATATGAGGTAATTGCAGAGCGTCCTTGATTTTCTTCATCAATGCTGCTAGTAAGACCGTAGCGTTTAGTTCTAGTCTCGGCACTGTAATTTTCTTAAGCGGGGCTACCTTCGTTTTTGCTGCTATTATTACACAAGATATTGATTCATCCATGCATTGGGTGCGCAAATAAACTACACATGCGTATGCCTGCTCGGAAGCGTCGGCAAAATCCTGCAGAGAAACATGTTTCAGGTCTATTTTCAGTCCAATCCATCGTGGAACTCTTACTGAGCATGATGATTTGAATTGCTTGCTAAGAATCACCCAGGTTCGTGCGGCCCTTTCAGGAATTTTGTCGTCCCAACCAAGCTGCAGTAACCATAAATTCTGCATATATATTTTGGCTGGTATAATACAAGGAGAGAGCCATCTTAATGGATCGAAGATTTTGCATATCTCGGAGAGAATTTTGCGCTTGATCCATTCGGTGGCGTCCTTTACTTCGGTGGGCAAGAACATGAATTCGTCGAGGGTGGATTCCCATCGGAGACCAAGCGGTTTGAATATATTGGATGGGGAAATTTCTCTCTCTTTTTCATCGAGTTTGGACAAGATTTGATCACAGTTTGATTTCCATTTGCGTAATGGGAACCCGTATGCTGCCAATTCGCTTGTGATTTGTTTGATTATTTCCCTTGCATCGGTGATGCTTTCTACTGAATCGAGAAAATCATCAACATGAAAATTGGTTTGAATTTTTTCGGCAATTTCGTGACTGCGTGTTTGTGTTTTATTGTCCCGGTTTTTCATATTTTCACCAATTTGATGCAGGGACCGAATTGCCAGGAATGGAGCGGGTGCCACCCCAAAGGTGACTGTCTTCAACTGGTAACTTTTCGGTTCGTTTTCCCCAGGTGGCTGCCATACAATGCATTGATATGGTCTATCGTCGGGTTGGAGCCATACTTGTCGATACATTTTCTCAATATCACAGGTCATTGCATATTTAAATTTTCGCCAACGAACTACTAATGTAAATAGGTCGGATTGAATAGTCGGTCCGATCAATAATTCGCTGTTCAATGACAAACCGTGATTGGTTTTGCAACTGGCATCAAAGACTGGTCGAATTTTAGTAGTGGTGCTCGATTCTTTTACCACGGGATGATGAGGCACATAATAACGAGCACTTTTATTGTTTGCGAGTGGCTCCATATGGCTCAAGTCCAAATACTCTTGGATGCATTCGTCATACTTCTCACGGAAATCAGGGCGTGCGCTGAATCTTCTGGTTATGCCATCGAAGCGACGTTTCGCGATGGAGAAGGAGTCTCCAAGATTACGTTGAGCATTTGGTTTGAATGGTAATCTGACAATGAATTTTCCATCCTCACCGCGTTCAGTGGTTTTAACATGAAATTCCTCGGCCAATTTTTCGTCGTTGTTTAACGCCCTTTTCTTTGGAATTTCTTCCGTTTCCCAAAATCGCAGTAGTAATTTTGACAACTGGTCTTCGTGTACCATAATGGTGAATATTGGCACAATGGGCGTGAGTAAGCTTTCGCGTGTCCCACCAGAGATGATCCATCCGAGCTCAGTTTTCTGTGCGATTGGTTGTCCAGGTTTTCCTTTGATAAGGTCGTTTAGTACTATATTAGCGAACGTTGCGGCCCCTAAAAGAACATCAATGCGCCCAGGTTTTTGGTATTCTGGATCAGCCAACTGCAGATTCTGTAGGTGCGACCACACTGAGTTCTGCGATGCCGCACCCAATGTCGTGATCCTAGGCACTATCAATGCCGCAACCTTTTCCGTGTAATTTTCATGGTGGACTGATTTTAATACAAATGCGGTCTTTTTTGAAACGGTGCATGAGACATGCCCACCTATGCCGGAAATTGGAATGTCCACATGATATTCAGGCAAGTTTAAGGCTTGGCAAACTTGTCGGGTGATCAAGTTGGCGGTGGAACCTTGATCGATTAAAGCTCTCGCATATATTGAGCGATTCTGGTATTCGAGTTTTATTATAGCAGTGGCTAAAATGACTCGGCCTTGAATACCGGGATTAATAGGTTGCACCGAAAATATTTGTGCCATCTCTCGTGCTTGAAGCTCTTCTATGTCTAACTCTAGCTCGTTAGCAAGTGATATTTCATCGGCTGGGATTTCATTGATATTTACCAGGTTAACTGATGTCATGTGTAATATCGAATTGTGCCGGGCCTGACATATTTTACACGAAAAACGGGATTTACAATCCTCAACCTTATGGGGGTGGAAACAATTGATGCACAGCCCCTTTTCCTTGATGAACGCTTGTTTTTTATGCATTGGTAAGGCACCTAAATCTGGACACATGTAGGCGAAGTGGGTGGCGTGGCAAATTGTACAATCCTTGGTGCCGTTAGTTGTGAACAACTCCCTTTTTCCGTTCGGGTGTCGATTAATTGACGCTTGGTTGGTCGTTCGGATTGAGGCTGATTCTGTTGTTATTTCCAAAATATTGATTCGTCTTTCGAGGAATTCCAGGAACGTATCAAATGCAGGAATTGTTCGACATCCTTTGATTGTTTCCTCCCAATGATTAATACTGATTGCGTCTAAACGAAGCGACAATAAAAATACTAGGATACAATCCCAAGTCGCAGTCTCAATACCGAAACCATTGATTGCTGAAACACATTCATTGGCGGTGTTGAGCATAGTTTTTAGGCCACTGACTGATTCTCCTTGCAGATTTGGTAGATCGAAGAGTCGTTTGAGATTGGCATTTATGATGGCTCTTTTGTTATCGTATTTTCGATTCAACAAATCCCACGCTCGCTGGTAGCTACCCGCAACCAATGGTAAGTGGCGGATTAAGGTTGCCGGTTCGCCGCTCAAATATCCCTTGAGGTAGCGGAATCGAGCGGTTTCGTTCATGATAGATGTGAATGTGCTCTCGCAAGTTGCCTTGAACTCCATCCATTCTGTTCTATCGCCCGAAAATGTTTTGATTTGCAAGGGGGGCAGCTTAATCACAGCAGGGAGACTTTCTGCGTTTTGAAAATGAGGGTTTGCCTCCATATATTCGTCCTCTTCAGTATCATCGTCGCTGTCCACGTTTTCCTTTCTACTGATAAATGACGAGGATTGGGGGCGACCTCTGTGAAGCGACTGCTGAAGTGAATCGATTTCGTCTAGCATTGTATCCAGCAAAATTGTCAGCGCATTGATATACGCCTCGTGAGTTGAGCCGGTTTCATCAATGAACTCATCGGATCCTTCCCAATCAGCACATGCCTCAATGGAATTGGTATTCCTTTTGAAGGCGGCCCATGCATGTTCCAACGCTTCCTTGCGGCTCATTTGGGAGGACACTGCGGTTTCCTTGGTGAATGAAGCGATAGCCATAGTTTGGCGTAAAATTTCGCTCATCAATCGTTTCCGAGTGTTTAGTAGGCGGGGCACACGGGATATATTCGACTTTCGTGGTGCCATTTTTTTTTTTAATAATCGACTCCTTCTTTGGTTTTTTTACTCAGAAAGGAGGTGCGTATTTGCCTTTATTGATCAACTCTTACTTGCTACTGTACAAAATATACACGGTTTCAGAAAATGAACAATATGGGTTTTAATTTTCAATAATGCTGCTCCTGCTCACGGATTGCCAATCGTTCGCGATATTTCTGCGCCTTGATCAAGTTGCGCCGCTTCCTGCGAGTTAGGTGATTTGGAGGCGGAGCGTGCAAATATTGTGGTGCGTAAGCGGTGTACGAAGGTTGGAATGGCACTGTACCGAGTGGAAGGTTTTAAATAATACACTTAGGAATTTTTTAGTTAATTATAATTTATTTATATGTCGAAGAAGGAATTGTACTAAGCGAAAAGGTTTTTAATAAAACACTTGGCAAACTTTTATTTTAAATCTAATAATTTTAAAGCGACGCTCGAGCAGAGTTTACTCATTTACGACTCGAGATGGAATGACAATTTTTCCTTAGATTCTACGGTCCTAAATACTAAACTCATAATTTGATAAGGAAAGTAAGAAGTAGGGACACTTCCTTAAAAAAATGGTATACGTGACAAGAAGACTTGTAACGGTCAAAATTATCGGGTTTCCAGGAAGTTGAAAAGGCAAAAACCAAAACTTGGAAACAATGGCCATCATTATGCGTTGACAGCTTTCGTCGGTCAGGCGATTAGGGAATTTCCCGAATTGCTCTGAAATGCAGCTGTATCGATAAATACTCGTCTGCATCTTATGTTAATGAGTTCGAAACAATCATAGAATTGATTCGAACGGATGCTAATTTCGGTTACAGGCCGATAATGACCTGCCGAACGAGACTCGAAAAGGAAATATGTGAAGTGACCAAAGAATAATCATAATTGAAAAATAGAGAAGAAATGAATGTAAATGGAAAGAAGGAATGGAATTGGAGAAATTCATATCAGCCGTATGAGATAAAAGGATTAGAGGAAAGAAATACGTTGGCTGCATCTATTGTTCTCTGAACTCAGATGTATGAATTTTGAATATGTGCGTACATAGTCGGACGCACTGGAGATAAGAATAATTAGGAAAGAAAGAAGAAAGGAAAAGAGAAATTTGAAATGAAGAATGCGTTGAAAACAGATTGCAGATAAAAATATGTTGAAAATGCATTCTTATCGGTGTATAGACGTTTGGTCGAGAACCAATCGTTCAGTAGCCGATGAACGTACGGCCGAATCGGTTACACTTCCCCTCACATAGGGTAGAAAAAATTTAGGGTGAAAATTTTTTCTAAACCACTACAAAAATCAACATTGTGCACGTATATAACAATGATTAAATTGTAATTAAGTTCAATATAATATATGAAAAAAAAATTCTTAATGGAAATAAATTTTTTGATTAAATTTAAATTACATAAATTTATTTAATTTTATTTAATTTGAAATATGTAAAATTTTAATTATTCAAAACACAAATTGATGAATTGATTCGACAAATAATTATCGTTGATCCATTGAAAAATGAAAAACAATTATTACTCGGATTCCCATTGTACTCTTTCTCTGAAATACTCTATATTGAATTCGACAGTATCATCGCTATTGATACTGTCCTGATCATCATCAATAGCTATTTCAGTACTATTATTAGAGAAATAGGCTAATTGGTCAAAAGTGTTCAAATTAGTATTTTCAGATGTGGATGGAATCTGATCAATATCAAATTCATCGAACGTTTTTAGAATTATTCTTGAATTAGCACATTTTAAAATGTGTTGTGTGTTCGCAAAAGAAAGCGTGTTTTCGCCTGGAGCTTCCACTAATGTTATTGATTTTAAAAAATTCTTATTTTCCAATTCGTGAACAGATTCTATATTTTCCATTGTGAATTTAACTGATATCGTTAAAAAAAAATACAAATTTAACAGTTATTTAATTAAAATGTTGTATATTAAATGTATATATTTGACTGATTCTCCGTCCAGTTCATTTGATGAAATTACTGGAGTTATATTCGGAGGTTCCCTATCATAATCGGCATTTGCTTTTTTAATTAAATTTTTATGAATTTTGACTTTTTTCCCCCCTTTCATTACCTGAATATATGCGTCAGAAACATCAATAACCCGAAATGGTCCATCATAAACATTTTGGAATTTGTGTTTTTTCACCCGGTCCCTGATTAATACCATATCATTTGGCTTTATATCAATGTCAGAAGCGTTTGAATCATAGTATTGCTTATTTTGAAGCTTTTTATTATGTAAATGTTGTTTTGCCAATTCAAGAGCTTCGGCGATATTGTTTCGAGTTATATCTGCCAAGTTGTCATAGTTATACGTAAATTTTGGCGTTTTCAATTGATTTGGGATTTGAATCTTAAATCCGTGTGCTAATTCATGAGGTGTATAGCCAGTTGTTAAATGAATTGAATTGTTGTATGCAAATGTTGCATATTTTAAAAGATCATGCCAAGAATCACGATTTTTTGAAGTGAATGCCCGCAAATATGCGTTTAATGTTCTATGTGCGCGTTCGACAATATTGGCTTGTGGATGATATGGTGTAGTGAAAATCTTTTTTATTGAGAATAATGCTGAAAGTTCTTTTATGACCTGTGATATAAAATTGGATGCATTATCTGATATTAATCTCGATGGAAAATTATATCGGCAAATGATATGTTCCAATAAACATTCTGCAGCTGATAAGGCAGTACAGTCGTTCGTAGGTACAGCAACCAAGAATTTCGTCAAATCACATATTGCAGTGAAGATATATTTGTGACCTCCCGAACTTTGAGGGATTGGGCCCACAAAATCTATATATGTATGATCAAATAATACTTCTCCAAGACTAGAAATTTGCATTGGAACTTTGGTATTTGTTGTAATTTTCGTTTTTTCACAAATTGCTCATTTCTTTACATAGCTTTTTATATCTTCAGTCATATTGTTCCATTTATAAAATTTTGAAATAGTTTTATACATTTTCTCACCTCCAATATGGCCTCCCAGGAGCGTTTTATGATATAAATCCATTATAGACTCAATATCTTCTCGCTCCTGAAGTTCAATAATTTTATTGAGAAAAAATGTTGTGGAAATATTTTTTGAAGTGAAGATATCTTGAAATATATTTTTGAAATACATATAATGACGAATATTGTCATAATCAAGATTAATTGCAATATTTTCAACGGAAGGGTCAGATTCGCAAATTTCCAAGATGTTTTGGATGCATTTATGAGTTGAATGAGAATTTTGTTTATTCGCAAATTGATTTGAAATGAGTCTAACAAAATGAAATTTATTGATTTTTCGCCATTCATCAGAAAAAGAAGTAATTCCAAATTTGTCCATGATTTTGTTTCTCAACACATTATTTTCCATTGGAATCAAATGAAAAATTAAATCGAACTCACGTTTATTCAAAATTGTTCCATTTCTTTCATCTATTGTATATTTGATATTATCCAATGATTGTGTTATTTGTTTGTGAGCTTGTGCTCTGGTTAATATGAAACAATCTTGTTTTTTACGTTCAATTTCTAGCATTTCAGAAATAGTTATAGGTTCTATGCGAGAAAGAGCATCTGCTACATGATTTTGAGCACCAGGCTTATATAGAATTTTGAAATTATAATCCATGAGCTCAAGCTTTTGACGAAAAAGTCTTGAACCGCAATCTTTCATGTTGAACAAGTAACATAAAGGTTTATGATCTGTAATTAAGACGAAAAATCGACCATAAAGATATACTCTGAATGCCTTTATTGCTTCGACTATTGCAAGAAGTTCTTTTTGAATTGTTGAATATCGTTTCTGTGTTTCATTCAATGTTCTGCTGAAGAAATAAATAGGTCTATCATTGGGTAATTCACCCTGTGATAGCATAGCACCTATGGCAATATCTGAAGCATCTGTTGTTACATAAAAAAGTTCATCGAAATTTGGAAAAGCCAATGTTACTTCTTCAGCTAGAGCACTTTTAAGCATATCAAAAGCTCTTTGCTGTTTATCAGTCCATATGAAGGGTTGTTCTTTTTTTAACAGTAATGTCAAAGGTTTAGAAATTTTTGAAAAATTTCTGACATATCTGCGGAAATAAGCACAAAGACCTAGAAACGATTGAATGTGTTTGATGGTTGTTGGTCTGGGATAATTTCTTATTGCCTCTATTTTCTTTGGATTAGCTTTAATGCCATTCCTATCAATTATGTGACCCAAATATTTAAATTGTTTTGCATAGAACATACATTTTGAAATTTTAAGCTGTAAATTATGTTTCTGTAAGAGCAACATAACCTGCCAAAGTATGTTATCGTGTTCAGACTTTGTTTTTGCATAAATGATGATGTCATCGAGGTATACATAAACTCCTTTGCCAATTAAATTTACGAGAATTATATTTATGGCTTTTTGCCATGTTAAAGGAGCAGAGGTTAATCCCATCGGCATTCTAATCCACCTGTATTGGAAATTACCCGCCGTGAAGGCTGTGTAATCTTTAGAGTCTTCTTCCAAAACAATTTGGTGAAAAGCTCCCTTTATGTCTAAAGTGGTAAAGAATGAACAACCATTGAGTCCGTTAAGGATATCGTCGATTAGTGGAATTGGAAAATTTTGAATTTCCGTTATTTGATTCAATTTTCTATAATCAACCACGAATCGAAAATCATTTTTGTTGCCAGTTTGATCCCCCTTAGCCACTAAGAGAACAGGAGAATTAAAATTTGATTGGCATTTTTCTATTATTCCCTGTTTTTCATAATCATCAATAATTTCTTGCAATATTCTACGATGTGTTTCTGGAATTCTGTATTGACGGACATTTACAATTTTTGAATTTGGAATTAAGTTAATTTTGTGTTTAACAACATCAGTGGAACAAAGAATATCTCCCTCTATATAAAATTGGTATGGAAATTTCGTGCATACATCCAAGATAAATTGTTTTTCAATTTCGGAGCAATCATTTATATCTATTTGTTTAATAATTATTTGCGACCTATTATTTTCAAGAATGTCCGTTTTACTAATCTGGACTTTATTTGTATTAAATATTTGAATTTTTCTTTTTACAAATGTTTGAAATTGTGTTCTATAAAAATTTGTAGCTTCTTTGTATTCGTTTTCCCTAGAGAGAGTTTCTATTTCTCTTCTCTCGATGATGGGTTCGAAAAAATCATATGAAAGTGCTATTTGTTTCATAAAATTATTTTCAAGATTGTCATCTTCGCTTTCAAGTAAATTTTCATTTTTATGAAAATTATTTATTTCGTCTTTTACTTGGACTATATTTTTTAAATTTATTTCAATGCGCATTTTTTCCATATTTATATTTGCATGATATGAAGCTAAAAAATCGTAACCCAAAAATCCGTCAGCTGGCCCAGAGCATTCTCTATTAACCAGGTGTAATGTTGTCCCCAACAAACGACCACTGATTGCGAAGATGCCGTGTACCATGCCTTCAGTTTTCATCGAGAGTTCTCTTCCCACTATTCCAAAGATAGTGATTTCGTATTTAATACGTGGAATTTTCCGTAAAATGATATCAGAAGCGAGTAATGTGACACTTGCTCCAGTGTCCACTAATAATTTTATTGGCCGTTCGCATAAATTTGTCTTCAAAATTACAAAAGGTGCTCCGTTTTCAGTATAAATTTCCTGAATGATAATGCCATTATCTTCCTCATCACTTTTATATATTACTTGTAACTTTTTCAATTTATCAAGTATTTGAGGATCATTTTCCGAAGTTTTAAAATTTATGGTTAGAGAATTGGATGAAACGAGTTGGCCTCCAAGTTCCATCCCTACTAGTTTTCCGTCGAAGAAGGAGTTTGAGGATTTTGTTGTGAGGCTTCGGTTGTAGCAAAATTGTTTTGACGGGTGTCGTTATTACGACGAGAATCCGAATTATTATTATTATTATTACGGTTAGATCTATTGTTATTATGACCATTGTTGCGTGAATTGGAGTTATTATTGCTATTATTATTGTTGTTGTTGTTGTTGTTGTTGTTGTTGTTGTTGTTTTGATTTTGATTATTTTGGTAACCGTTTTCATTGCCCCTGTTATTGCCATATCGATTGGACTGATTGTTATTTCCACGTTGCTCATATCGAGAAAATTGAACATTTCTTCGTGTATTCGTTGTATTCATTGAACAAAATGCAGAAAGAAATTTATTAATATCGCTACTACCGTCCATTTTTCTTCTACAATCGCGCTCTCGATGTCCATTATTTTTACAATATTTGCAAAATAATTCGCTACTGGGAATCGAGTTTATTAAATCAAATTCGGCGTTGATTGCGTACGCGATTGCCTCTTCAAGCGAATTTGCACCACGAATTAATAATCGTTCTCTTATTTTTAAATCATTTATTCCCCTCGAAAATGCCTTATACGCAATGCGATCGTTCTCATTTTTCTGTTCTTCCGACAAATAATTATACGTCGCATTTTTATTTCGCAGCAATGTTCTGGCTCTCTCAGCATATTCCGACAAAGATTCTCTTTTCTCTTGGTGCAAGCTTTCTAGTTGGCTTGATAATAGGTTTTTATCAGCCAAATATGAAAAATATGAAAGAAGAGCAATGGTATTATTTAAATTATTGATTAAATTCTTGGCTTCGCCCATTAATTGTAACAACATTTGGTCATAAAACTCCCTCTCTTCTGCTTCATTCGTACATGTAGAGCTTAATGTTTCGCATGTGTCTATAAAATTTTTTAATTGTTGAAAGGATTCTCCATCAAATCTTGGAATTGAACGCAATCGTCTTAAAAATCCCTCCCGAGGACGATTGTTTTGGAAACGTTCGATTTCATTTAATTGACTACTGAGATTATTCTCGGATTGCCCTGTAGGTTGATTAGGGTGACGATTTTGTCGTTGAGAAAGATTGGATTGTATATTTTCCAGTATTTGACATATTTTTTGTAATTGGTGATCATTCGAATTGTCTTGTGAAGGGTTATTTTCCGTCAAATATGACATTCCAACTTTTGAAGCGTTAGGAATATTTTTCTGAAATGGCTCAAATGACAAATTTTCAATTTGTTTGCGAATGGTTTCCGTATTTTTGTTTTGGTTCTTCAAAATATGATCTATTTCATGTTTATGTTTCCAATTCATTTCTAAAAAAGTGCTATTTAGCATTTCCTCGCGCTCCAAGATGAATTCGTTTTGTTTTTTGATATAATCATTTAAACGAAGAATTTCCAATTTGAGTTGCTCTATCTCCCCGTCAGCATTTATATTTTGTTTTGGTAGCTCAAAATTGTGAATCTTAGGTTTTGTTCCCCCATATGCATTTGAAGCCAAATGGGTCGCAGAAAAAATTGTATTTAAACCATAGGTATTTGGAGCAGAAATTAAGGGTGTTATTGAAGAAGTCATTAAAGATGTAATTGGAGTCATAATTGAGCCCGAAATTGGAGATGTAACTGAAGACATTATTGGAGTTTGTATTGAAGTAGTAGTTACTGTGCTCGAAAGAGGAGGAAAAAATGGAAATGTAGTAGGGACAGTTGTGACTGTGTTATTTATTTATTTATTTATTTATTACGGAGCCTACATTTATGCCAATACGTGTTCGCAGCAAGCTGAAAACATGCTGGTCTAAGACCCAATACGGCATAAATTCCGCCCATGGTGCGTCTTTTGCAAAGAGAATACAGTCAGGGATGGGATGGTATAAAAGAGAAGCTTTAATACCAAAATTTGGTCCGGAAAACCATGGCAAAACCGGCCTAGTTCAGGAGAACTAGGGGAAATACAGTCAATATTTTTGCAGTTAAATTACGTTAACATCATAGAAAAAATGACAAATAAAAATGAAGAACTAGAAATAACTTAAAACTAATTGGAAAAGAAATTGCGTAACAATGTTCCGAGAAATCGCGGGCTTATATTTTGAATCATTTACTGTGAGGTACGTAACAGATGCTTTAGGTTATTTTTAAACGCAACAATGGACTTAGAATTTCGAATATCCACCGGTATGCTATTCCAAAAATTAATCGCTGATAAACTAAAGGCGCGCGTGTCAAATGTAGTACGTGGATAAAAATGTACACGGAGGTTATCTGGATAACGCGACGACTCACCGTTCCGAACAAACATGTGATTCAGATACTCAGGAGAACGATTTGACAACTGCTTGAATATCAAGACTGCAGATTGCAGTTTAACTCTGCTCTCAGGGGTCAATCCATTCAAACGCTCACGATATTCAGTAACATGATCATTACGTTTTAATCCGTAAATGTATCGAATCTTGTCGTTATCAGCAACAAGATCACGGTGAACCTGATTTTGAGTGTTATGTGCACCCCAACCGTATGTTACTACACTGCCATAATCCATTATGGGGTCAATCAGAGCTACAGCCATATCACGTTTTACGTAATTGGGTATAAAATGCTTGGTATGGCGTATACGGTTCAAGACACCATACACTTTTTGCAGTTTACACTTGTCATGTTCTTGAAAATTAAAATTTTCGTCAAAAATAACACCAAGGTTCTTTATTGACTTGCAAAATTCGAGTTTTTCATCACCTATTTTCACATCATTGATCATATCAAAATTTAACCGACTCGTTTGATGCTTAGTACCGATAATCATCATCTTAGATTTAGATCCGTTTAATTTCATGCCGCGACGTTTAATAAAATCATTTAATTTAGCAAGGTCCGAATTTACTTTATCAATACCGTTATTAATTTGATTCAAATCGACTTCGAGAAGAGCTTGACAATCATCAGCGAACAAATGGCCTGTCATATTTTCGAGAACATTAAGCGTATCATTAAAATAGAGAGAAAAGAAAGTTTGGCCAAAATTACTACCTTGAAGAACTCCATTATTAATTGAAACAAAATCTGACTCGTGGTCACCAACTTTAACTTTCTGTTTAATATTACTGTAAATCGATTTAATTAATTCAACCGCGTTATTAGAAAAACCGTATGATTCGCAGACTTTTAGAAGAGCATCATGGGGAACGGAAGGAAACGCGCTTTTGATATCAAGTGAAACAAAAATGACTACTTTTTTACGATTTAAAGACGATCTGATGCTCTCAGATATGTTCAATAATGAGGTGGTACAGCTATGGTTCTTACGGAAACCAGATTGCCGTTCGTGAAGAATGGCGTTTGATTCCAAATAGCCAGTGACTTGACTATTCAATAGAATCGCGAAAATCTTAGGGATGACTGAGATGATGCTGATTGGCCTGTATTCTGAAATAGACTGGGGACTTGGTACCTTATTTAGCGGTTTAATAATGATTTTATTCCAATCAGCTGGATAAACACTATGAGCGATACAGTAATTAAAAATGAAGACAATGTGTTGGGCTATTGATGGAATAATTAGCTTAAGAAATTTAAGGGGAATGCCATCGTCACCAATTGCATTACTCTTAATTTGTTTAAACGCGGAAAGAAATTGATCAATGGTTATTTCATGAAACGAAAAAGTGGAATTAATATTAGCAGGAAGTGACAAATTGCCCAAATCAGCCCCATCAGAAGAGTGAATTGAAGCAAAGAAACCATTGATATCATCCAAATTAAAGTTGTCAAGGATTTCAGATTCATTACTGTCATCCTTACTAGATTTGCAACAGCCAAGAGATTCAATAACATTCCATTTAGAACGAATGGAGTTGGCGCTATTAAAACTCTCAACTGTCGACTTCTTTTTGCTACTATTAATCAAGGACTTGACTCTATTGGCTTTTTCCTTATAGATGTCAAGTAGCCGTTGATGAGTAACTGCATCACGAGAATTGTTTCTCTTACAATTGTCATATGCAGTTTTTCTTTCATCCATTGCCTGTTTAATGTCATTATTAAACCAATGCTTGGGAGTATAACGAACGCGACGTGACTTGAGAGGTGCGAAGTGATTAAGGAGATTTCGAACATTGTCATTCAACGTTATAACCATATCATCGACATTTCGATGACGGTTTAAATTCCAATTCAACGATTCAATGCGATCAACTAATTCGTTGGCATCTATGTCCTTGAATTTTCTACCATTGAAGACTATGTTTTTATCAACTTTTTCAGTCTTGATATTGTATGAGCACAATAGCATGTCATGAAAAGAAATACCCGATGGAAAATGCCCGAAAAATTTAACGCGCGCGAGGTTGTTTGTAAAAATTAAATCTATCTTTGATGGTATTTTTCCCGGCCACCAATGCGTGGGACAAATATCATTGATCAAACTAAAATTTAAAGCAAAGTTTGTGTTTAGAACGGAAGCTAGATTTGTATTATTTATTAAATTAATATTGAAGTCACCATTTATTAACACGTTTTGTTCGTGAGCGAAAGTGGCACTTATTAAATCAAAAAGTTTACGCGTGTTTTCAGCATTGCATCGCGGTGCGCGATAAACAACGCCAAAAACAATTTTTGATGTTCGGGTAAAAATTTCAACAAACAAGAATTCAACATTTTCGATTTGGGCATTATCCTTAGATGAATTTAAAATCACTTTCGTTTTGAGATTTTTCAAAACATAAATCGCAACACCACCTCCTTTGCTTCTATCACCGCGCTTCGATTTACGATCAGAACGAATGATTTTGTATCCAGGAATATCGATGGATTTATTTGAATTACTGGAACGTAACCAAGTTTCAGAAACCGCGATCAAATTGACATTGTGATTTTCGTTCAAAAGTGCTTTCAATTCATCAAAGTGGCAAGCATCAAGTAGACCTTGTGCATTAACACTGACAAAGTTGAACTCATTTTTGAACCGATTGAGAGCATTTACGGATTTCGTTTTATTCGGACACTTAACACGATCAATTAAATGTACATCATCAATATTCAAGGAGACATTTTCATTCGCAAGAATTGAGTCAATATTCAGCATGCAATCACGTACACAAACAACAGGTTGCCGAATGAGAGGCATCTGCCGTACATGCACATCCAAAGCTGAGATGTTATCAGCCATTGGTGAATGGCATGCAAAATCATTGACTGATATGTTTTGTTCAACCGAGACAGAATCACATGCAATACAAACATTTTCATTTTTAACGTTAATAAGCGATGAAAAATTGACCGAAGATTTTACACGTGATTGATTTTTAACTCTATTCAAGAGAGTGAGGTTATGAGGCAATATGATGCTTTCAAAGTGAATGTAATCATTATAATTCGTGAATTTAATTAAACAAACGATTGATTTTTTAACAAACGATTCTTTTAAGACGAAAATATCACGACGCGAAACAAGAAAAAAATCAGATAAACAACAAAGCACCTGTTCCGTGTTCTGATTGATGATATTTTTAACAAGTACTTTACAATGGAACGTATTACAAAATTTATCACTTAAAATATTGAACGGCGATAATAAATTTGAAATTTCGCGACTCAGAATGGATTGTTTACGTAAATTCTCACCAATAATCTTCAATTCAGAACGCCGGTAAATCATTAAGTTTCTTCCAAAGATGTAAATTTGGGATGAACATAACCTCAATACGGCTCGTCGATGAAAATGAAAATGAAAATGTAAAAATAAATATAAATTAATTAATATATAAATCAAATTCGTGCAACAAGGCGAAAACGAACTATAATAACTCAAAAACAACTATAATCAATTTTTTTAAAACCGAATTAATGATTTAAATCAATAATTTAGCAAAATAATCAAGAGCGCAATGAAAAAACGAACCATTTATAACAAACGTCAAATGTCAAGTTGTGTCATTTTTGGCTAAATTTTCCATCTTTTTTGGAGAATGCTGTACGCTCATATTATCAGATGCTATTAATTCCCCTTTTTTATTTTCGATTAAAGAATTCAATTGTGTTATTTTATTTTCTATTTGAATAATTTTCCTGGAATCAGATTTTTTACCCAAAGACTGTCGCGTACTATCAATTCTTTGTAAATTATTTAATTCAATTTTTAATTGAGATTTCATATAACGCAACTGGTTTATAGTTTGTGTTTTATCTGACATGAAAATTTTTGAAGAATGTTGATGATGAACCAAAAAGAGTTTTAGAATTTGTTTTGAAAAATTTTAAATTTCGGTTATTTCACTAGAAATGTCAGAAATAATGGATCGTATGAATTACCCAATTTTCCATCAATCAAGATTTCTCTGTTCGCAAAAATTTAAGCAATGAATTGTCGCAATTAGCGTTTATTTATTAGAATGCTCCCAATTGACTTTGCAAAAATTGTCAATTATATATATATAACCCCAAAAATTTATTTGACTCTACTTGTTTATTCCGGAAAAATTAATATGGAAATTATAATTTCTATCCAAACTCGCACCAAAAATGATGAAAAAAATTCAACTCAATTCTAACAATAAAAAAAAATTTAATGATTGTTTCGCAATTAAATTCACGGAAAAAAAAAAAAATTATCAGATTTTGCAATTAGTTAGTTAGGATTAACCCAAAAAACCGAAAGAAGTCCCAAACACAAACACACTTTTGATTGCTAAATTTTAATTCTAACTATCGTTGCAAAATAAAGGATCAAAATAATTGGAATCAAATTCAAAATAGGTCTGCAAAGTATAAAAATGAACTTTTTTCTTGCAGAATTGGCAATTTATGTGTTGAAAGAATTAAAATTTTACTTACTTTGACAGCTTCAAAAAATTAAGAGAAAAGAGA
This sequence comes from Obolodiplosis robiniae, assembly GCA_028476595.1. NCBI lineage: Eukaryota > Metazoa > Arthropoda > Insecta > Diptera > Cecidomyiidae > Obolodiplosis > Obolodiplosis robiniae. The sequence continues at coordinate 28,000,905 of CM052015.1, read as the reverse complement.
AAAAAAAAATGTCAGATTTGATCCTCCAGCTGATTCCAACGTTGTTTGTTGTTTCCCCGTCACGCTGATTTCCTCGCAAAGTTTATCTCAGGAATGATGTTTTTGTTGATTCAAAATGTTCCGGTAATTATTCGATGGTGATGATAATTCCGATGGAGATTACGTCGCTTCTCTTTGCCGTTCACTCACAATTAATTTCAATTTTTCGATGATGGTAAAAGTATATTTATATATAGTGAGGTTAAATTAAAAACAGTTTGAATGTGTTATTTTTCGTTAAAGTGACACTAAATCACCACTTTTAAACTTTACATAGTTAACACTTCATCGACAAATAATCACTCAGTTTTGATATTGCAGTTTCAACTACCCTTTTATAATTATTGTCGTTTTTGAACTTTAATTATTTCGATTAATTTGTTTGCATTATTTTTGCATTTTTTTTTGTATTTGTCGGGAATGGCCTTTTTCTTAAAGAGAGTTAAAACTCTATTTTTTCCGATGTAAAATTAACTCTGTTTAAACAATACAAATTAATAAACACTTTTTTTTTCACATTATTAATTTGGTTCACTCCACTGAATCACTTTTGTCGCAGCGCCAATTGTACCGAGTGGAAGGTTTTAAATAATACACTTAGGAATTTTTTAGTTAATTATAATTTATTTATATGTCGAAGAAGGAATTGTACTAAGTGAAAAGGTTTTTAATAAAACACTTGGCAAACTTTTATTTTAAATCTAATAATTTTAAAGCGACGCTCGAGCAGAGTTTACTCATTTACGACTCGAGATGGAATGACAATTTTTCCTTAGATTCTACGGTCCTAAATACTAAACTCATAATTTGATAAGGAAAGTAAGAAGTAGGGACACTTCCTTAAAAAAATGGTATACGTGACAAGAAGACTTGTAACGGTCAAAATTATCGGGTTTCCAGGAAGTTGAAAAGGCAAAAACCAAAACTTGGAAACAATGGCCATCATTTTGCGTTGACAGCTTTCGTCGGTCAGGCGATTAGGGAATTTCCCGAATTGCTCTGAAATGCAGCTGTATCGATAAATACTCGTCTGCATCTTATGTTAATGAGTTCGAAACAATCATAGAATTGATTCGAACGGATGCTAATTTCGGTTACAGGCCGATAATGACCTACCGAACGAGACTCGAAAAGGAAATATGTGAAGTGACCAAAGAATAATCATAATTGAAAAATAGAGAAGAAATGAATGTAAATGGAAAGAAGGAATGGAATTGGAGAAATTCATATCAGCCGTATGAGATAAAAGGATTAGAGGAAAGAAATACGTTGGCTGCATCTATTGTTCTCTGAACTCAGATGTATGAATTTTGAATATGTGCGTACATAGTCGGACGCACTGGAGATAAGAATAATTAGGAAAGAAAGAAGAAAGGAAAAGAGAAATTTGAAATGAAGAATGCGTTGAAAACAGATTGCAGATAAAAATATGTTGAAAATGCATTCTTATCGGTGTATAGACGTTTGGTCGAGAACCAATCGTTCAGTAGCCGATGAACGTACGGCCGAATCGGTTACAGCACGAACAGATGTTGTTGTGGAATTGAGGCTGGATGGTATTGCAGTTGTTGTTGTTGTTGTTGCTGCTGGTGTTGCTGTTGTTAAATTAATGCAACTTGAATCTGTTGCTGATGTTGTTGATGCGCAATAGCTTGACCAGGTGGGTACGGCAAGTTCACTTTTTGCGTGTAGTAACTTCGCAATGGAGGCTCGAGTGCTGGCGTCACAACAGGCGGAGTTGACACGAATCCAAGCTCTGGACTTGGTGTGCCGACCTGTATGCCGATGCTCACTGTCCTCGGTACGACTTGGATCCCGAGTGAGGTATAATTGCCGTTTGATGGTGTTGTTTTCACCACACGTACAATGCGTTTGATGGTGTTCACACTATTGTACGGAACGGGGTCTGGCTCAAGCAATAAATTTGGATTGCTGTATTGAGGCTTGAGTGTGGAATGGTGTAGCAACCGGCCTCTTTCATCAACGGAATTGAAGCAGCTCAAATCCTCGTTGGCGTCAATGCTCAGCGTATTTTCGTCGCTTTCAACCTTCTGTGTCAACGCTTCTAAACGTTGAGCAGGCGTGATTGATGGCAATTTGCGACCCGATTTGCCTCGATGTTCACTTAATTTGGCAGTTGGTCTATTGGCTGCCTTAACTTTGCGCACCATAGCTTGCCAGGTTCGTCGGTTGACCGTCCGAATGCGCTGTGCTCGTGGCTTAATGAATATTGCCTTACGGCAACTTCGCTTTGCTACCAAATGGTTCGGCACGTCCGACACTAATTTTCAATGGTGGAAGCGAGAAATTGTGAATGAAGTGAATGAGTTATAGATAATGTAGTGCTTACTCGTATGCGAGTGATTGAATGGTAAATGTGATGCGTGTGGGTGAATGCGTATGGTTATGTGAATGCGAGTGCGAATGCTAGTGCGAGTATGATTGCGAGTGCGAATGCGAGTGTGAGTGCGAACGCAAATGCGAATATGAATGCGAATGCGAATGTGATTGCGAATGCGAATGCGATTGTGAATGCGAATGCGAATGCGATTGTGAATGCGAATGCGAATGCGAGTGCGAGTGCGAATGCGATTGTGAATGCGAATGCGAATGCGAGGGTAGAATAATCTCTGCCTGTATGATACCTGTGGAAAATAGAAGTGGTGATTGGTTTTTTATCCACAGTCGGACGGCAGGCGATTACCGTGTTAAAAGTAGAGATGGAATGAGTCCACCTCAATACAAGCACGGCAGAAATATTCCACCTGTGCAATGAAAAATACGAGTGGAAATAGTCCACTTCGTATTTGATGCAAAATGAAAGAGCTAGTTTTCTTACCAATTGCTGGTTTAGAAAGGCTGATTTTATTGAAATTTCGTGAGCCTCTTATTATCTATGCCAGTACGTTGCGTTGGCGAATTATAGATCAATTAACATGAAATCCGATAGATAGAACGAGCATTTTGAAGAAGTGATGTGTAATGGCAGATGTGACAAAAGTTTCTCTTAAGAAACGTATATTCGCATCATGGTCTTCGAATTGCTTGATCTGAACATTAGTGAAGAATGATTTAACTTAGACTACCTGTATAACTACTGCGGCGCGGATGGACAAGGCGCGGGCAAGAACATGACTTTTTTTTGACGATGGTTTCTTGTGACGCGGGTTCGATCCTGACCTCATATATTTTTTTTTTTTATTTTATTTATCGTGCGGAACCAGACGGACCATCTGATTTTGCATCTGCAAACCCCATTTCAGTCAATTTGGTTTGACGCGGTTTCTGTGTACCACTCAGTGTCCAAAATGTTTCTGGTAAAATCAAATTTGACTTATTCGGTGCTAACGATTTTTTGGCGGGTTTTTTTTAGACCACTTTTGGCTCACCACTCGGTACATTCGATTCGTTTGACATTTCGCCAGTACATTTGTTGCAAAATATTCTGACGTTCGGTGATTTTATTTGCTCGAATTTTAAAAAAATGCCAATACATGGAAGATGAACAATTCGATTACAATTTGCACATTTCGTTGACAAATCCGCTTTTATATTTGCAGGCGGACAGTCGTCACGCGAGCATAGTTTGATTTTTGTCATTGTGTTGCAATAACACAAACGACAACAACAACAATCACTTTGTTACAGAGAAGTTCGATACACTTTTTTCTTAAAAACAAACAAAACTTTGATACAATCACGGCACTCGAATGTCGATGCATGAAAAACACCTTGCCGCTCAGTTTAGTTACTTTTTAATATTTAACAGCGAGATAAAACAGATAAAAACAAACTATAATCAGAACTAATAACAAAAAAAAATATAAATGGTCTTACGTACGTAAAACTAACTTTTCCGCACATTTCCCGAAATTGATCGAGTTAACGGGTTTTTCATTGATTGCTACGCGCTTCTATTGGATTTATGTTTATTTCTTATCGAATCATCATGCAACTTTGAGTATAAATCAGAGAAAATTTCAAGTCATTGCACATCATATGATTTAAATTTAAATTTTTATAAAAAAAAAAAAAAAAATAAAAAATAAACATGTCAGTTTCTAATTTTCACTTCAACAAACGTTCGCTGCTTCTGAATTGGTAATAACCCAATATATAAATTTCGTTGACAAATTAATAAGCATTCAAATTGATGGAAACACAGATTAAAAAATCACATGTACTTTATCCAATTTAAAGTGATTTTGAATGAAAAGACGCAGTATTTTCTGTTTCGTTAATTTTACCAATTAATTGTGATGTTGCTCGGTCGAGCGTTTATTTAAGAAGGAAGATCAGATGACAGTACAGACATCTGTCAAAGCCGCTTACACTATAAATCTGCTCATTGGTTACATTGTGTGCAAATACACTGTCATATTTCAACATTCCCTCTTGACCAATGGGCAATAAATTCAATTCAATTAAAATCTAAATGTGCAAAGTTAAATTCAATTAATCAAAAGGAAAATAAATGAGTGAAATAAAATGGAATGAAATTGCTTATCGTTAGCCTTAAATTTCAAAAGAAGTGTAAATATCACTCAAAAAATTAATTTCAGTCCCATCTCATTGATGCAAAATGTGTGCTTCGCAATCGGAACGGCTTTTGTTAGACCGTCGGCCACCATCAAATCTGTACCAACTTTCGTTACTTTCACTTTCTGTTTCTGGATCAAGTCGCGAATGAAGTGTAGCCTGATATTGATGTGCTTGGTTTTTGCGCTGTAGTTTCCGTTTTCGCACAGGTCAATTGCGCCTTTGTTGTCGCAGAACAATTCGATTGGTGCCAAATTGCAGTTCAATATTTCACACTTGAGTTGGTTTAGTGAAATCGCTTCTTGACATGCGTTCGTTAGCGCCATGTATTCGGCTTCGGCTGTGCTGAGTGCCACTGTCGCTTGTTTTCTGCTTTGCCAAGAAATGGCTGCTCCTTGCCATACAAAAACGTATCCAGTGCATGATTTGAAGTCACAAAAATTTGACCCCCAATCGGAATCGGAATAACAGCACAAATTGTCATATTTGCTGTCCCTTGCAAACACCAGTTTGCTATTCAACGTACCTTTAAGGTATCGAAAGATACGTTTTACCGCTTTCCAGTGAGCATTTCCAGGGTTGATGTTAAACTGGCTCACAATAGCGATGCTGAATGCGATGTCTGGCCGTGTACACTGCGCCAAATACAGTATACTGCCGACTGCCTCCTGATATGGTATCGATTGCATTTGCTTGTACTCACAATCGGTTTTCGGTGACATCTCTTTCATTAGTTTTTGGTTCGGATCCATCGGCAATTTGACTGGATCGCAGTCGAACATCCTGAATTTACGTAAAATTGCCTCTGTGTATTTGCGCTGATCCAAAGAAATTACCTTTTTCTGCCGATCGTAGTCGATGCGCATGCCCAACACATTATTTGCGAGTCCCAAGTCGGTCATTTTGAAATGCTGCTTCAAAATCGATGTCAGCTCATCTTTCCACTCCGTGTTGTTGTAGAATATCAGCAAATCGTCGACGTAGACTGCTACAATCACCACTGTATCGCCCACACGACGTATGTAAATACACGGATCCGATTTGCAGCGTTTGAAACCGGCCGCCAGCAGCACTTTGTTCAGTTTGTTGTTCCATTCTCTGCTGGCTTGCTTGAGGCCGTACAACGCCTTAATCAGTTTACATACTCGTCCAGTTTTATCGTCAAAACCTTCGGGCTGCTTCATGTAGATTGTCTCCTTGATGTCTCCATGCAGAAAAGCCGTGACAACATCCATTTGCTCGATGATCAATTCGTACTTAACTGTCAGTGCCATGAGCAAGCGAATCGATGAATACCGCACAACGGGAGAAATTGTCTCGAAATAGTCAATTCCCTCTCGTTGGCTACACCCTTTTGCGACTAGACGTGATTTATGCCGTGTGACTTTTCCTTCGCTGTTGGTTTTCCGCTTGAAAACCCACTTGTTGCTAATCGCCTTGCATCCGTCAGGCAGATCGACCAATTCCCACGTACTATTGTCGAGCAGTGATTGGAATTCTGCATCCATGGCCGCCTTCCATTCGTTTTTCTCGCTCCCAGTGAGCGCTTCATTGACTGTGAGCGGCTCATCGTTAATCGGTGTACTTTCATAAGCGAGATAAGCGAGGTATGTGGCCTGGTATCTGTCTGGTTGCCTAATCTCTCTGTTCGAGCGTCTAGCAGGGGGCGCCGAGTCTTCTCCCTCACTGGCCACATCATCTCCATCTGGTGTCCAGTCGTCGTCATCGTCACGCGCATCAGCAAACGATGCGTCCGTCGTGATTTCGTGCTCATTTGCTATTGCTACATCGGTGGTGTTGTGCCTTTCTTCAGCAGGTACATCATTCGCAACATTGTTATGGCCATGTCGCACGCTATTCTCGTTCGATTGTTCACCGGCGATCTGTTCATTGCTCTCACTCTCACTTTCAGATGCATATTCGTACAAATCATCATCTGAAATGAACTCAAAAGACTTGTTATTGATATTCGAATGGAAAAAATTGTTACCATGCTCAATAACGGTGACGTCTCTGCACGCAATGACTTTGTTGGTGGAGGTTGTGTGATTCTTCATGTACACCGCTGTTTGCATCGCCTCCGCCGAATATCGTTTCGGTAGATTCGCGTCCTGTAGCATGCATCTGGCCTTCTCGGTAATCGTACGAATGGTTCGCTCAGCCAGTCCGTTCTGCTGAGGTGTTTTTGCGATGGAAAGTTGGTGCTGTATTCCAAATTTGTCCAAAAATTTCTTGAAAGTATCAGAGACAAATTCGGTTCCATTGTCGCTTCGAAACTTTTTGATGTGAAAGCCGGTTTGATTTTCGACAAATCGCTTGAATGAACAAAATCTGTCGAATGCTTGGTTCTTACTCTTGAGCATGTTCGTAAACGTACGCCGGCTGTGGTCATCGACAATCACCAAACAATATTTACTGCCACCAATCGATACACATTCCATTTTACCTGCCAGATCTGCGTGCACTACCTCTAGAAGCTGCTTCGCTCTCGAGCCTTTTTTCAGAAATGGTTTACGAGCCTGTTTGCCCTTGCAGCATGCAGCACATGCGATGCTCTGCTGGTTGCCAACGAATGACACACCGTTCACTCCACCATTTCGCATTCTCATCAAGTCATTTGGATTCAGATGGCCTAAACGTCGATGCCATAATTCCATCGTCTCGTTCGATCCAATTGAGGCCAATGCAACTTCGATCGATCCGTCCAATCGATACAATCCATCCACTAAGGACGCCGTTGCCAACACTAATCCACTTTGATCTCGAATCACACAACCCCTGGAAGTAAATGTAACAGACTTTCTTTTAGCAGTAATTTGGCTTACCGATAATAGCTTTGTTGTCAATTTCGGCACACACAGTATGTCCTGCAACTGCACTTTCGATGATTTTCTGTTACAGTCACTCGAAAATCCACTTCGCCCGTACATTCCACTTCCATTAACTCGTTGTTCGCTGCTCGAATCGCTGACACCGCAAATTTTCTTCCCTCCTTTATCCAGTGGCTCCGGAATCGACGTACCAGTCATCTCTGCTGAAATTTGCACTAAGAAACACTGCACTGAACGCCACCAATGCCACTGATTTTTGTTATCGCGCCTGTTGTTATCTCGTCCGCCTTTATCGGGACATTCGAACGATTTATGGCCCTTTTGTTTGCAGGAATAGCAAACAATGCCCTTTTTCTTCGAATGTTGGCGGCCTTTGACGAAAAACGCACTTTCACCGTTACTCGCGTTGCTATTTGTCTCTTGTAGCAGCTTCGCTTTCACGCTATCACTTGTGAGTTTCTTGTCGGTGCTTTCAATCGCCATTATCATCGGCAAATAGTCGTCATTCAAACCAGATAACAGAAATATGGCAAGCCACTCGTCCGGCACTTCAAATCCGACTTCTGTGAGTTTGTGCGCTGTCGATATAATCTCCGACACGTACATGTCCATCGACTCACAGCTGTCCAATTTCGTATTCACTATTTTTCGCATCAAAGTCACTTTTCTCACTGCACCTTTGTCTTCAAATGTCGATGCTAAATTGTCCCATACTTCCTTCACTGTCTTGGCCGTTTTCACATGCACATAATTCGTTTTTTCGATGCTCAAAATAATCGCCGCTTTCGCCTTAGCATTTTTCTTTGCGTCCGTCTCATCGCCGCTGATACATTTTGATAGGTCTTCCAGCTCAAGATAGCTCTCAATTGCGAATTTCCAAGTTGAGTAATTCTCTCGGCCCTTCAATTTCTCTATCGACGATAAAATTGATGTTGACATTGTGCACGAATTATTTCCAATTGCAGGCGATTCGATTTTCGTTTGAGTTATTTTATTCGATGTTCCTGTTGATTTCGGTGAGTTTGTCTGTGATTTTGGCCTTGTCATTTAGTGAGGCTAGGTCCTCTCCGACAATGTATGAGTTACATGTGTTTCCAGATGCGAAAAAAAAAAATCGAAAAAAAATCGACTGGATCAATTGAAAATTTGGCTTCTTAAATACTTTAATTAATTGATGAAATATTCTGGGCCCATAACCTAAAGTGATTTTAAATGAAAAGACGCAGTATTTTCTGTTTCGTTAATTTTACCAATTAATTGTGATGTTGCTCGGTCGAGCGTTTATTTAAGAAGGAAGATCAGATGACAGTACAGACATCTGTCAAAGCCGCTTACACTATAAATCTGCTCATTGGTTACATTGTGTGCAAATACACTGTCATATTTCAACACAATTTAATGACAAAATTTGAATTTTGACCCCGAAAATTGAAAATTTTGTAAGGGAGGTAGTCTTAAACCTCATCAGAATGACTTGAAATTTTTGTATGAATTATTTTGTTTATAGAAAAAATAATATTCTGAAAGTTTCAATTCGATACAATGTGAACTTGAGAAAGTCGCCATACACATTTTTCGTTAAGACCCCGAAAAGACCCAGAAAATCGAGAACTTGGGAGGGGAGGTAGTCCTAAATCTTTTCGAAATGACTTGAAATTTTGTAAGACTTATTTTTTCATAAAAAAATAATATCCTGAAAGTTTCATAATGATACAATGCGAAATAGTCATAGTCCCCATACAAATTGTTCGTAATAATATTGAAAAACAGCCCATTTTTTGATTCCACTCCACTAGAGCTACCCGAAAAAATTATCCGATTAGGCTTAAAATTAATAGGTTTCTTTTCCTAATGAAGACGGATGTGTGTGTAAATATTTGATCAATTCTAATCTCAATTTTTTTAGTTATCGTGTTAACAAATTTTTGCGTACAACGGACAACGTACCACACACGGACAAAAAATTGCTCCGGGAATGGTTGCAATCGTTTTTTCTAGGTTCAAAACGCATAGAAAACTTATTCCGAGCGTTTTGAATTTTTTGGACCGATCGAAATACCTTTACCACACACAGTGGTGTGTGCGGAAAAGTAAAAAAAAAAAACATCCGTCTAGTTTGACAGTTTGACAAATAAATTTAATCAAATTAATAGAGGGATTGATAAAGTAAACTCCGATCTTAATAAGTTGAATGATTCTATTAAACGTCGCTGTATGAAATTGAACGGTTTAAAATCGAAATTGATGGTTATAGGTGATGAAAAATTCGAATGAAAAACTCGAATTCTGCAAGTCAACCAAAAACCTTGATGTTATTTTTGACGAAAATTTTACTTTTCAAGAACATGACAAGTGTAAATTGCAAAAAGTGTATGGTGTGCTGAATCGTATACGCCTCACAAAGCATTTTATACCCAACTATATCAAACGTGATATGGCTGCAGCGCTGATTGATCCCATAATGGACTATGGTGATGTAGTTACATATGGTTGGGGTGCACACAGCACCCAAAATCCAATACATCGTGACCTCGTCGCTGATAACGACAAGATCAGATACATTTACGGATTAAAACGTAATTTTTTATTAATATCCTACGACCGTAAATAATATCAAGTTTTGGCTGTAAATATTAAATATTTTTAGTTATACATGAAAACATTATTTGGTACAGCGAACAGTGTAAACATACAGAAAACATAACCTCAATCGTTGATATGGCATACTTATTTAATTTGTTAAATGATTCAATTTTCGGCAAAGAAACACAGCCCGATCATAAATGCCACGAAGAACAGTGCAAGGATCCAGACTCTATGGATTGAATCTTAACTGCCACCGATGTAAAAACGATTTCTATTTCGATTGCATAGCGGACCGGCCCGAAACAAAAGTGTTATTGGGTGTACTGAATTATCCAGAAAAAAACAAACAAAAACAAATTGACAAAATTATAACAATACTCAATGGAATATTTAATTCATCAGAATCAGTGTTTGAGTTTGTCTGCCCACCATGTAAGAATGAAGCCATATATCACGATCACAAAGACAATTATGAACAACAAATCAAAGATTATGCAAACCAAATCGCTCAACTGAAAAAAGAAATTACGTCTACAAAGGGTTCAGCGACCAGAGCACGTAATGCAAAGGAAGAACAAACAAAACAATTGAATGAGAACAGTGAAACAATTGTAGCTCAAACACAATTAATTGGGGACCTTCAGAACCGTGTCTCATCATTGGAACTTATGGTTGATGACGTAAAAAAACTTTTTTCTGATCAACTGTCAAATGGAGCAAAGCTAACATCACTTTTTAACCAATGTGCAACAGACTTGAGCAAAAATCAAGAAATGCTCGAAAACGCAAAGAAATCATTGGAAACCGGTACTTCGTCATCACAAAGTGATACATTAGATACAACCAATGATGTACAGCAAAATTCAAATGAAATGATTACTCAAAAGACCATTGATTTGACTCGTAATGCCACACGCAACGATCAATCGTCTCGTTCGCGCGAGAATGATGGCCTATTAATTCACATTCTTTTAAATGCACCTGATATTGATACATATAATAATTTGTTACTACGCCCTTCACGTACCAAACATCTGAATAACGATCGTCGTGCCGCAGATGAGAATGGAACTTTCGAAATTTACATTTCAAAGTTTGATCATCGAACGACTAGTGAAGGCTTGGCGAAACATATTATTGACAATACACCATTGGTAAATTGTGAGCAATTTAATATCAAAAAAATAAAGCACAAATCATTTGTTGCCTTCAAAGTAACCGTTCTGAAAAAGGAGGTGTATGATTTGATTGTCGATGAAAGAATCTGGTCACCAAACTATAGAGCGTGTTTGTTTGATCACAACAAAGAACAAAGGATCAGTAATGAACAGAACAAAATGGATTATTCATCAAATGAAATTAACAAAGGCAAACAAACTAAAGTTCAGTCACAACGTCGTACAACAATAAATCAGACTCCGAATTCAAACAGAAACGTGAAACAAAATGTGAAAAAACAACAAATTGTAAATGCAAAACCCAGTCAAACGGCAGTACCAACAACAACAACAAGACAACAACGCAAATACAGCCCAACAGCACGGTCTA